>OW386552.1:17297712-17860212 GCA_936435175.1 Glyphotaelius pellucidus
ATAAAACAATTAAAATTATGTAGGTACTTAAGGAAATTATTGTTTGATCATGAGTATTTGTAATTTTTCAATAATGTCTAAGCAAAACAAGAATGTATTTTTTTTTAAATATATTAGTTTGTAAGACCGTAAATAAATAGACAAACTGAAGTATTTTCGTCACAAAACAAATTAAAATTAAAATTCTAAAAAGTAGCTTTCCCAAATAATTAATTGATTTATTTTAATGCATGATTGTATGATTTGAAATGTATGTTGTATGATACAAAATTTTGTTTTAAAATTTAACAAATATGCCGATGACCTACCGAACACAAGCAGAAGAATAATAAAAGCAAATACTAGTATTTATTTACGAGGTTTGTTTTTATTGCCTTCTTTAACAACTACTCCGACCCCTTAGCTTGTTAACACGACAATATAACAATAGCAGTCAAGTACAATAAGCTTGTTTACTACCTAACGCGTGTGTTCCCACAGAAATCCTTATAACTCCGTTTTTGTTCTAGTTATAACCATATAACAAATAAATATCTACAATAAATCACGCTTCACATCTCTATTAACGTTGTCCATAGATATATAAGTACAATATACTTATTTTGTAGATAAAATTTTCACTCGCCAAGTTGCATACGCGCCATTTAACAGAGTTAATTTTTTGTTATTTATTTTTGGGGTGTTATGCCGTGTTTCGCTACCTCCTTTAGCCAACGTTTCGGACAGCGTTACAGTGTCCATCATCAGTGCTCATCAGCCCTAAATAAATAACAAAAATACTTTTGGCCGTGAAAACCTAAAAACATGCCAGAGTTAATTTTTTATTAAATATTTTTGTTAATAAATGCAAGGTGACAAAATTGTTTATTATTCATTTGTACGATAAAATAAGTGTTTTTTTTTTTTTTACTTAATCCGTGATTTTAGTACCGTTTTCACATAAAAACTAACGTGAGTCATTTTTATATTTTTTTTTTGCATTCTAAATTTTGTGAGTCATTTTTAAATTATTTATTTTTTTGCATTCTAAATTTTAATATTTACAAATGTTAATATTTATTTGTAATAATACAATTTGAAAGCTTATTTTATAACCTTTCAAAAACAGTTTTAAGTATTTGGTTACGTTAAAAAATATTTAATTTATTGAGATTTAATTGCGAAGCGGAAATAACACAATTTTTTTATAAATCTGACAGTTCGACAAAAAAACTTGCACAAATGTGATGTACCGGAGTGGTTAACTAAATTTCATCCAATTGAACACATTCTAGTATTTCGAAGAAAGTATTACCAACTGCATACAATCTACTAGGTTCAAGTTAGTATATAAAAGACTCCGTCTTGATATTGTTGTGTAATTAAAAATAAATTTTGTTCGACTATTTCCAGTTGATGATATATGGAAGGAAATTAGGCTTGGTGAATCAGGGCTGTCTATAATATCATTTCATCATTTCAGTTGCCATTTTGATGCACAATAATTCTTCAACGGTATAAAGATGGATTACGTTATCTAAAGAGGTTTCTTACTAGTTAGAGTTGTAAAATTCGACAAGCAAAAGTAAGTAAAATAATGACGGTTAAGTTTGAAAAGTCATGAAAAAAAAGGAATTGAAACTTCATTTAACTGTAAATAAACGACCTTTTTTATGTGAATATCTCGCGAGTTATCCTTTATGTGAGTCCCAGCTGCTTCCGTCTGGAGCCAGTGAGGCTATGGCCAATTGTGGTATGTTGTGAAGCTGAAAGTATGTATAAGAGAGGGAAAGAAGTTAGGAAAGAGGAAAAAGGGGGAGTACTTGGCAGTTCAGATCTGCTCACCAAACAAAACGGCTAAATCCATTTCAAGCAACGTTTCAATTCTGAATGGTGGTCTTACACCAGGGCGATACTGAGGGTAACTTCCACTCTGAACGTGCCGAAAATAGAGTATGTATTGTTTTAAATTTTTATATGAATACCGCACAAGAGTCCCAGCTGCTCCCGTCTGGTGCCAGTGAGATATGGCATCCCCAATTGGGGTATTTTGTGAAGTATTGGGGTATTTTGTGGGGTATTAGGGAGGGAAAGGAGATGGGGAAAAGGAAGGTGGGGAAGTACCTGGCGATTCAGATCTGGTCACCAAACACGTTTCAAGCAACGTTTCAATTCTGAATGGTGGTCTTACACCAGGGCGATACTGAGAGTATCTTCCACTCTGAAACGTGCCGCAAATATATAATATATTATTTTAAATTCATTAATTATTGTAAAATAGCACAAATTAAACAAATAAAATTAATTTGCGCACGTCGGGATACAATCCCAAGACCTTCGGATTGTGAGTCAAGAGCCTTACCCCTCGACCACGGTGACCTAAAACAAATGACACATTAGATGGGCAGAACCACTTACGAAATGAATGCTATTTAATATCCACTTACAATATCTAAGTATGTCTAATGTGATGATAAAAGTCTTTTTTTGCTAATAACTTAGTTTTCTTTCTCTTTCATATTCAATTACATTTATTCCTTTTACCTAGTTTCTCATTATGTTTTAATCGTTTTGTGTTGGAGTGAACAGGCGATGTTAACAATGGGTGAATCCGTGAAACATTTGAGTATTCTATCAATCTCTAATGAAAACCAAATTATTGGGAACGAATCGGATAAATTAACTAGTAAATACAATATCCAATATGCCATGAAGCCTCTTTTTCGGATGCAAGCTGTGTTTGCAATGCAACGTACAGCAGCCAATAGCTGGAGAAATAAACTACACTCTGCGGGAATGGCCACTCTACTAATTGTCGTGACAGGAATTGGTTTAACGGAGAAGTTGGAAAGGTTTAAAAGTGTTCACACTAGCCTCACCATTATAGAATTTCTTTATGTCATTATTCATCTATTGACAAGCTTGGGCAATATTTCCATAAGCGCTTTTCATTCGAAGAATCAATATGCAATATTTGTAGCTAGAAACAAAGACATCGCCACAGTTCTTGGCCTTAATGCCCCTGCAACTTATAAACTTATTCGTACTTTTGTGAATAATTTTACAGTATTAGTTTTACTATTTTTGTTTGCGATGTTTGCTTTTGATACATACGCATTTTCATATTTGTTCACTACAAAACAAATGCTTCTTTCCACTTTTTATAATTTGTTTTACTTGATGAACTCTCTTGTTTTTATTCACTTTGTACTTACTATGTATTTCGCACGAATCGCATTCTTTATCATTAATATAATGTTGATAAACAAATACAAGAACAATATCTCAGTGAAGATAAAGGAGTTGGAACAGCACGACGACAACAATCTTTTCAAATATTTATTTTCCTGGTCAATTATCGCCAAAACTACATTAAGAAGATGCACCATCATGAAATATGACATTGACATGCTGATGGAAACTTACATGACGAATTGTGATCATTGTGATTGTGTTAACGAATTTTTCAATGTTCAGGTAATATTTAGTTATTTGATTTATTTATACTTGTTTTTAAATATATTCTCACATAAGTGACTCTCACATCTGTTTCCGTCCTTCATTTAATCCGGGCCTCTTCAAGACCCGAATTAAGGCGGTACACAACCCTAATAATTTTTGTTTGTTCAAAACTCACATTTTAGTCATTTCCGGCAAATGCGTAACTAAAATAACTTTTTTACTCCAACCGATACCTGGGGAAGTTCTATATATTTAAAATTTATAAATACAATACCTTATTTATACATCTTACGTACAACTATTTTAAAACTTTATATCCAGTTATTCAACTATAAAGTTAGCCGTAAGCACCAGATTTTATTTTTCTAGACGATGAATTAATAACTTCGGGAGGTATTCATTTAGAAACATTTAAATGTTTTTAACACGTTCTTCAGAATTAATTAAAATGAACGCGGCGGAAAGGTCGAATCTCCAGGCCCGCAAAGGCGAATTCGACCTTACGTTACGCATACGCCGTGCCGCGGGCGTGTATTTGTTTACTCGCTTTCTTTAACAGGTGGAATTTAAAGGTATTTTTTTTTAATTTCCATTTTTTTTTCAGAATTTGCTTATTACTGTCAACGGAATGGTTTCTGTATTACGATCTTTGTTTTCTGCTACAAGATACGGTATGGAAAAAGAGGTAATATCTGCCAAGTAATAGACATTGAACAATAATATTTTATGTTTTTAAATATGTGGGTATTATATTCCGTTTCAAAGATTTAAAGTATTTCCAGAATCGTTATGTTTTCGCAGTTGTGAGTGAGTGCTTTTATGCCCTCTATGACATCCTCACTCTCGTGTGTATGACGGCTGCCTGCGAGATGGTAGTAGCTGAAGCCAAGAGGACTTCACGAATCCTGGATTCTTTGGTATCAGCAAAAATAAATGGTAAAACGTACATTAACCTTACAAATAAGTTTTGTGGGAAGGGGCTAATGTCATTCTCCATTCTCCACACATCAATAATCACTACAAAAGTCTCTAGAGTCTCTTGTGTCTCTCGTTTCTCTTGTTTCTTCTGTGTCTTTTGTGTCTTTTGTGACTCTTATGTCTATTTTGTCTCTTGTGTCTCTTGTATCTCTTGTGTCTCTTGTGTCTCTTATGTCTCTTGTGTCTGTTGTTTCTCTTGTGTGTCTTGTGTCTCTTGTGTCCTTTATGTTTCTTGTGTCTTTTGTGTCTCTTGTATCTCTTGTGTCTCTTGTGTCTCTTGTGTCTCTTGTGTCTCTTATGTCTCTTGTGTCTGTTGTTTATCTTGTGTGTCTTGTGTCTTTTGTGTCCTTTATGTTTCTTGTGTCTCTTGTGTCTCTTGTGTCTCTTGTGTCTCTTGTGTCTCTTGTGTCTCACGTGTCTCTTGTGTCTCTTGTGTCTCTTGTGTCTCTTGTGTCTCTTTTGTCTCTTTTGTCTCTAGTGTCTCTTGAGTCTCTTTTGTCTCTTGTTTCTCTTGTGTGTCTTGAGTCTCTTGTGTCTCTCGTGTCTCTTGTGTTTCTTGTGTCTCAGTTTCTTTTCTGAAGAGACTCTAGAGAAAATAGAATTTTTAATTATTATTTTTTTTAGGTGGCACTGACAGAATTTCCATGTGGTCTAACCTGGTTGCTCGCCGATATCCCCATTTTACTGCCTGTAAATTATTCACCATAGAATACACACTTTTATCAAGTATAGCAGCCACCGTAACAGCTTACCTTATAATATTGATGCAGTCCAAAGATATTGAAAAATAAGGAGATATCGGCAGTTTATACAGGGTGTTATTGTGCTTCCTGGTGTCGCCCATATTTTTAGCCAATACACATGTTCAAAATATCAACAGAAAACGTATAACAAATATAATATATTAATATTTATAATTTCATTACGCCAGAGCTTACCATAATATACAAAATATAGTCTGCGCATATAATTTAGCTTTCTATTGGTGAAAGAATTATTAAAGTTTTTATATTGTGTTATGCGTGAAAAGGTCATAAACAAACTCGAGCAGTTTCGCATTTATAATATTAGTATGGATTATGAGAAATTCCAGTCCACATTTTTTTCTATAATAGTAACAGGCAAAATTAAATGCTGTAGTCAAACAGATTCCAAGTGCACTCCCAAAATTTCAAACGGGGAAGAACGTTCTTCCCCGTTTGGTATCTGTTTGACTATAGTATTTTTTATTAATTTAAGCACTCTGGCGTGATTTATATTCAATGTCCAAAGTTTTATTTTCTTGCTTTGTGAAAAGGAGGCCGATTTAAAGATTCATACCTACACATATTATTAGAATTTTCACTGACTTGGTATTTCTAGATAAAATTCTAATGATTTAATTGATAGTCCGGTATTGCTTCAATTGATAAGCTTCCGAATTCCACTTCGTAATACTAGAAGTCAGGGTTTATTTTAGTGCAGAAATTCTGGGACTAACTACCATATATATTCCTCTTTGCCCAGAATACCAATGGGGGGAAAAATTATACCAAGTCAATGTACATCTTCAATTTATCTTTAAACAAATTAAAAATATTGTTATTGAGTCAGTTCAGTTATGTACAATAAATATGTAATTTTCTAACTATGCTTTATATGTAAAAGCTCTTAAAAAGAGGTTTATAAACATTGACCTAGTATACCCAAATAAATAAATAAATTACGTAACAATAGCTGTGGATCCCACCACAATGCTCCGAAATAGCGTTGCGATCTGGTCAAATGGCGTCAGATCGTTGGTTTTTAAATCATTTTAAATACTGTACAAATAACCGCGCAAAACCCATTTTTTTTTAATGGTTGAAGTTTGTTTTATTTCTCTCTGAACATAGTATAAAATGAAGTCGCTCCCGCTGTCTGTACGCTTAGATCTTTTAAACTACACAACGGATTTTCATGCGGTTTTCACCAATAGAGTGATTAAAAAATAAGGTTTATATGTACAATATTATAGTAAAGAAAAGCCGAGATATTCAAAGATTCAATTCAGGCAGCGAGAAACGTGCTGGCAAGCGGGCGGTGTGGATTTGATATGTATGCAAATTAACAGATGGCGTTGGTTCTAAAGGTTGTTTAATGGCGTTGTATATCGCTACCCGCAGCAACGTTTGGCCGAGTCTGCTAGTTTATTAATAAAATCATCATATTTGTCATCGTAGTTCCCAATAAATTATAATATTTTCTTCAAACTTCGCAAATTCATTTTATGGCGTCATTATTAATTTAATGAAAACAAATAACTTTGTGTACACCACTATTTAATTAACATTATCTACATGTTTCAAAAACTATGTTTTCTTCGTCATTATCTTCTAATATATAAAATTCTCGTGTCACGATGTTAGTTATCATACTCCTCCGAAACGGCTTAACCGATTTTGATGAAATTTTTTGTGCTTATCGGGTTGGTTTGAGAATCGGCCAACATTTATTTTTCGTATCCCTAAAAGTAAAGGGTGGTCCACCACGAATTTTATTATTTTATATTTTGGACAAATTTTTTTATTTTTTTATTGAGGCATTTAAAAATACATACAGCCCTAAATTTTCACCCTTCTACCATCAACCCATATTTTTTAATAGCGATATTAATAATGCAATCAAAATTAAAAAAAGTAATTCAGGCAAAGCAACGTTTGCGGGGTCAGATAGTAATATATAATATTTCGTCGTATAATATTTTCCTCTGCATGTTGTATTTTGTAATGTGTAATTTATTTTTGTTTCATTGTGTGTAATCATATTATAGTTACCCTAAATTAGGAATTGTTGTGTCTGAACTTGTTGGTTGGTATTGCTAATCAGAAATAAATTTTAAATAAAGAATAATTTAATTTATTTTTATAATTAAGAAAAATAGGGCCTTGAAGAATTTTGCATTCATGCCAACAAATTGCAAGAAAATTGTATGAAAACAAGAAGTTGTTGTATATTGTGCAAATTTAATGTCGTCCAACCTTCAGAATCACATCAACCATGGCACCTCAACATCAAAGCTGCGTACAAAACAGGAAAAGGCCCTCAAGAAAGAAGATACGATTTTGGAATCGAGGGAAGTTATCAAAAAAGCGTATTTTTTCTTAACATCATTTCAGTTTCCATTTCCATGGCTTCCATAATCGTCTTGTAGGCCGCTTCTTGGGTATGTTTATTTTTGTACAGAGGTTGTTTCGGATCCCAAAGACACTCGTTTCGCAGGTATTCATTAACCCATTTCTCAGAAGGACGTGCACAAAGTATAATAACATCTTTTCAGGCGCCGATATTTTCCATTTGTCCTCAGGCCAATTTACCAAATGCATAAAAGAAAAAAATTCAAACAAATTGTTAATTATGAATCCTCTACCCCTGCTGTGTGTTTTTTTTTGTCTCAAATTTTATTATGTTGTTTTTTCTCTTTTTATATTTATAATAATACTTGGACAATTTATACAGCGCCGTTTTGTGATAAATCACCTCAAGGGCGCTGGTAAATGGTTAATAATGTTTACCCTATGATGTGAAATTGTATTTTTTTAAACAGGTTCACATACTTAAATCTGTGTTTTTTATTCCTTTTTTTAAATATTCTTTTTTCTTCTTCTACCACTTTATGTTTTCTTTATTGTTTTAATCTATTTTTTATGTATATATTCTATGAATGCTTGCGGAAACTTCGCTGGTTTATGTAAACTTGTAATATGTATTTGTCTTAATATAATATGTAAAACTGTTTGTTTCCCCAATAAACTAAAATAAAAAAATCCGGCGAGCGTAAGGTTGGGTAAAATTTACCAGAGGCAATTTATGTTGCTCGATAATTTTAGTTTGCCGCGCTCGACTGTTCCGTGCACCTCAGAAGCTGCCCTGGGGGAAGTAGGAAGCGACAAAAAAAGAGGATTTAGTCAGCCACCGCTCATCGATGTAATTAGACGTCATCAAAATTGTCGGCGGGTGAGTTTTACCCACCCAGCGCTTTTTGTTATTATTATTATATTATATTATTTCTAGTTTCTAATAACAATTACCTACTTGGTGATTTTTTTTTACATTAGCTCCAAACCGGAGGTCCTGAGGAAAATGATTTCCCTCAGGGCCTAAGTCATCTTAGGGGATGCTGTGTGGAGGGTCTTTTTAATGAAAGGAAGCATAGGAAGTTTTGGGAAGGAAGAAGATGTGAAGGGTGGGTAGGAATCTGGGGATCAGTATGTCCAGGAGCAACGGACGTCCATCCCTCCAACTGCTGTGGAAGGCGATGAGTCGACAGAATCCGGCGTAAAGGTTAAAAGGATCCGGCCCGACATGCAGCAGGTGGGCAGACGCATTCGCCACCAAGACCTGGACAAACCTCAACCCATATATGAAAGATAGTATATGAACCCATATACTACCAAATTAAAAATAGTTAAAAGTCGAGAATAAAAAGAAATAATTTTGATTTGTCATTTTAAGTTGAAATTATCGTTAAGACTCTCACGGAGGTACAAGGAACACACAAGTCTGCCTAGCTGAAATACTTTCGCGACACTAGTTGCATCACGTTTTTAAATAACGATGAGACTAATAACATATTAATTAAGCCAACGTATCAAGCATATTTCAGCATACTTGTTTTATTATCTATTGCACGTTTTTTTACCGGAATTGTGAGACTAGTTCGAATCTGGTACAGTATAACAATATAAGAAGGGACAGTTGCTACCACTGTTGCACAGTTGTCACCACAAAAGATCTCGTTTTCATCTGATTTTCCAACTCGACTAGACGTGGATAGTGACGACCTCTTTAGCAAAAATGCTAAATTTAAGGCATGTTTTTAATCGACAATCAAATACAGGGTGGCGCAAAATTAGTCGTCCAATTTTGTTTTTGAATAACTTTTTTACTAAATAAAAAAAAAGATTTTGAGTAACGGAAATCTTTACTTGGACCTTTACATTTTTTTCTGTTAAGTGGAATAGATGATATCCGTCAAATGGCTGCCGCCAGTGTTGATACACATTTGTGCTCGTTTTATCGCATTTGCCATGACTTTCCGCAAGATTTCCGGTGATAACTATTTGCATTCCTGTCGAATGGGTTGCGATTGTCTCAGGCACGTTGGCATAAATCCGCGACTTCAACTAGCTCCAAAAAAACAAGTCTGGGATGGTTCAATCAGGCGATCTTGCTGGCCATGCCAAATCACCAAAACGGGAGATTACGCGACCAGGAAACGCTTCCTTCGCAATATCCATCGTGGCTCGTGCTGTGGATGCGGTTGCACCGTCTTGTTGAAATTACATGTTCACCAAGCCCCGCTCATCAAATTCCGGCAGTAAGAAGTCGTTTATTATGGCCTTGTAGCGTTCGCCAGTAACAGTGACCGTATTGCCAATGACGGCGTCCTCAAAAAAATACGTCCAAATCACGCTTCCCGCGTGACGCCGCACCACACAGTGGCTTTGAGTGGATGTAATGGCTCTTCGTGCATCACACGCAGATTTTCAGTGCACCAGAAACGAAGATTTTGCTTATTGACGTAACGGCTCAAGTGGAAATGCGCTTCGTCGCTCATGATGACTTTCGTCTTCGTTGTTGAGATTGAGGATGGCAATCAATCCACAATTATTCCACGCTCTTGCGGAGTATAGTGCTCCATTGCTTGTTTGTTTGTATTCTGCAGCTGTCTAGTTCACAAATGTCAAATATGATTGACGTACGACGCCATTTGATAAAATTATAACATCTTCCGATAGGGTGATTAATTTTGCGCCACCTTGTATGTATTGAAGCATACTTCTCTCTTCTCTCCCTAGCATCAGCTTGTTGATAACAGTGATTCCCCTGTTATGTTCATACTTCATTGATTCTCCGAATGAAATAACCACCGTCAGCACTACCATGTACTGGAAACACCGATTTTTAATTGCCAGATATGAAATGGCAAGCTGTAAAAAAATGAGTTTAATAATAATCTTTCTCCAAAGTTCATTAAGCAGATATCGTAGTGCCAGTGAGACTATGGCATCCCCAATTGGGGTATGTTGTGAGGCTGAATGTATTAGGGAAGAGAAGGAGATGCGGAAGAGAAAGGTGGAGAAGTTGCTATTGCTATTGCTATGGAAGTGGCTATTCAGATCTGGTCACCAAACACGCCTAAAGCAATTTCAAGCAACGTTTCAATTCTGAATGGTGGTCTTACACCAGGACGATACTGAGAGTATCTTCCACTCTGGAACGTGCCGCAAAGATAATATGTATTATTTTTAATTTTTATATGAATACCGCACAAGAGTCCCAACTGCTCCCGTCTGAAGCCAGTGAGATTAAGGCATCCCAAATTGGGGTATGTTGTGAGGCTAAAGGTGATGGGAAGGGAAGGAGATGGAGCAGAAGAAGGAGGGGAAGTACCTGGTTATTCAGATCTGGTCACCAAACACGGCAAAAGCCATTTAGAGCAATGTTTCGATTCTGAATGGTGGTCTTACACCGGGGCAATACTGAGAGTATCTTCCTCTTCCGTGCGAGTCAAGAGCCTTACCGCTAGACCACGTCGGCCATCAAAATTAATTGTAAAATAACACAAATTTATCAAATAAAATTAATTTGCGCACGCCGGGATTCGATTCCGCGATCTTCAGAATGTGAGCCAAGAGCCTTACTCCTCGACCACGGTGGCCTAGAACAGTGGTCGGCAAACTTATTAGCCAAAGAGCCAAATATGTACATTACAACGATTCAAAAAAATGAGAGCCAAATCTGTTTATTGATTAAGCAAATATTTATTATAATTTTAGCACTTCACTAAATTACGGGTACGCTGAATAAAACTTGATTTCAATTAAGATTTTATTTATTGAAAAACAATAATACGTAAATAAGGAATCCACAAATTTAAATCATGACAATGACTGACACACGCTTAATGCGAACACTGTTCTTGAATCTCCTTGGAAAGTTTGAGTAAGTCAGGTTTGTATGTAGTTATTCTTAATTTAAGACACGATTCAAGATCTCATCTAAAAGATGATTTCTCAGTTTACTTTTGATAAAGTTCTCACGATTGAAAAAGATTGTAAGCATGAATATGAAGAACCAAAAAGGGAAAGAAGAGCAAACGCATTCAGCTGACCGTAAGAGTCAGGAATACTATTCCAGGCATTGAAGATGTTCATGTCTTCCACCTTCAGGCCTTTGAAAGCAAACCAAATTTGTGTTTTGAACTAAGCTCACATTCAAATCAACACAAAGACATTCAAATTTAGAGTTCCATATTTCCTTGTTTTTTTAAATCCAGCAATTGTATTTCAAAGAGTCGCATTTAAAGGGCCAAAGAGCCGCATGCGGCTCCGGAGCCGCACTTTGCCGACCTCTGGCCTAGAACAAATGACACGTTAGATGGACAAAACCACTATTGAAATGACGCTATTTAATATTCACTTACTTAAACCTCTACGCATGCATAATGTATATTTTTAAAGTCTTTTTTTGCTAATGACTTAGTTTTCTTTCTCTTTCAAATTCAATTACATTTTTTTTCCTTTACCTAGTTTTTCATTTTGTTTTAATCGTTTTGTGTTTTGTGTTGGAGTGAACAGGCGATGTCAACAATGGGTGAATCCTTGAAACATTTGAGTATTCTATCAATCTCTAATGAAAACCAAATTATTAGGAACGAATCGGATAAATTATCTTGTAAATACAATATCCAATATGCCATGAAGCCTCTTTTTCGGATGCAAGCTGTATTTGCAATGCGACGTACTGCAGCCAGTAGCTGGAGAAATAAACTCCACACTGCAGGAATGGCCACTCTACTAATTGTCGTGACAGGAATAGGTTTAAGGGAGAAGTTGGAGATGTTTAAAAGTGTTCACCCTGGCCTCATCATTATAGAATTTCTTTATGTCATTATTCATCTATTGACGAGCTTGGGAAATATTTTCGTAAGCGCATTTCATTCGAAGAGCCAATATGCAATATTTGTAGCCAGAACCAAAGACATCGCCACAGTTCTTGATCTTAATGTCCCTGCAACTTATAAACTTATTCGTACTGTTGTGAACAATTTAATAGTATTAGTTTTACTAATTTTGTTTGCATTGTTTGCTTTTGATACGTACGCATTTTCTTATTTTTTCACTACAAAACAAATGCTTCTTTCTACTTTTTATAATATGTTTTACGTGATGAACTCTCTTGTTTTTATTCACTTTGTACTTACTTTGTATTTTGCGCGAAGCGTATTCTTTATCATTAATTTAATGTTGATAAACAAATATAAGAACAACATGACAGTGAAGATAAAGGAATTGGAACGGCATGACGACCAAAATATTTTCAAATATTTATTTCCCTGGTCAATTATCGCCAAAACTACAGTAAAAAGATGCACTATGATGAAATATGATATTGACATGCTGATGGAAACTTACATAACCAATTGTGATCACTGTGATTCTGTCAACAAGTTTTTCAATGTACAGGTAATTTTGGTTATTTATTTATTATGTCTTTTTATACTTGTTTTTACAGATACTCTCTCATAAGTGATCTCACCTCTTGTGAGGTGCCTCATAAAAAAAATATATGTATATAAATATGTAATAAATAAAATTACAAAAAAACCTACTCAAACAAATACAAAATTATATAAGTTAACTCACTCAAATGAAAAATATTACAAAGTGAGATACAATTAATGTATAATTGAATTAGCCCAACAATTATTACATCTTTTTTTACAAAATCAGGATATTTTTTCTGAAACATATAAATTATCGACAAAAAGGTCTATATATATATCTCCATCTTATATATAGGAATATATATCTCCATCTATATGTGTCTCCATCTTTTTATTATATTCGAAAGATTTTTGTGAAACATGCTATTGCGTCTTAAACTGTAGAACTTAGGAATTTTTATTTCAATATTGCCATGACATAATGTGGTATCACAATGACTATAAAGAAATAATATAAATAGATCTCTGTAAGTGGTCTCACCATTGTTTGATAGTGCTTTCGGAAGGCGAAATAGCTATAAAACGTAATAATAATAATTAATCAGCAAAATGTGATATAAATTAAAAAGAAAATATAACGGAAAAAAGAAAAATTCCAGTAAACAACTTTTAAGTGGTTTTTCAATGGGTGCTTTTACTTTGAAGTTGAAAAAAAACTTATTTTATTTCACTATGCAGTTAGAATTTTTTTGTCTTAGAGTCTCATACAAACTATTTCTTTCGGCGAGCCAATTCTTCAACATAATATTTGTTTTTGAATTTGCACATTTTTTAATTTCGGCAGGTAACATATTTAAGCAATTAGGTATCATGTAGTCCAGCGTTCTTTGTCCATATTTGTTTGAATGCTGAAGTACTATTAGTCCTTCATTTTACGTAAAACGAGTATTGTAAGTGTGGTCCAGTTAATTTATGTACGAGTATATAGGGCTATTCGTATGCTGAAATAAAATTTTATACCTCAGAATTGCTATTACTGAGAGAATTTTGAGATTCTGGTAAAAGTACCGAACATTATGCCAATTGAAGTAACATTTCAGTACCCTTGTCGTACTCGTAATCGCAGATTAGATAATACCACGGTAATACGAACGGGTTAGGTGAGATTGACTAATTCCACCTAAACCGTTCGTATTATCATGGTATTATCTTATTCTGCGATTATGAGTAAGGCGGATAAATGTAAAAATAATAATAGCGTTTTATTTAGTAAACTTGACACTAATGATACATAATATAATAAACCTACCAAATGCACACCCTCTGTTGATAATTCCTTTGTAATAAACTTCTATATACGTGATATTCGGAATCTCGCTGTACAAGTGGGAAACAAGTGGAATCTAATGAAATTTTTATTTTTTTAACTTTTTTTTCAGAATTTGCTTATTACTGTCAACGGAATGATTTCTGTAATACGATCTTTATTTTCTGCTACCAGTTACGGTATGCAAAAAGAGGTAATATTTGCCAAGTAATAGACATTGAAACTAATATTGTATGTTATTTGATAATATTGATATGTCTATAAGTAATAGACATTGAAACTAATATTGTATGTTATTTGATAATATTGATATGTCTATAAGTAATAGACATTGAAACAATAATATTGT
Source organism: Glyphotaelius pellucidus (assembly GCA_936435175.1). Lineage (NCBI taxonomy): Eukaryota > Metazoa > Arthropoda > Insecta > Trichoptera > Limnephilidae > Glyphotaelius > Glyphotaelius pellucidus. Next base: position 17,312,278 of record OW386552.1, read on the forward strand.
AAGTGTTTAACATGTCGGTATTATATTATGTTTCTAAGATATGAAATATTTCCAGAATCGTTATGTTTTCGCAGTTGTGAGTGAGTGCTTCTTTGCCCTCTATGACATCCTCACACTCGTGTGTATGACGGCTGCCTGTGAAATGGTAGTGGCTGAAGCCAAGAGGACTTCACGAATGCTGGATTCTTTGGTATCAGCAAAAATAAATGGTAAAACTTACATTAACCTTACAAAATTTGTCTTGTGGGCTAATGTCATTCTCCATACATCAATAATCACCATTTCAAATTTCTCAAACAGAATTTTTAACAGTTATTATTTTTAGGTGGCACTGACAGAATTTCCATGTGGTCTAACCTGGTTGCTCGCCGATACCCCCATTTTACTGCCTGTAAATTATTCACCATTGAATACACACTTTTATCAAGTATGGCAGCCACCGTAACAGCATACCTTATAATATTGATGCAGTCGTATTAGAGAACACCGCATTATATGGTTTAAATATTCTCTCAATTCGCAATTCTACTGTTTGTGGAATAATATTTTATTTATGAGGAATTCCAGTCCACCTTTTTTCTACAATATTCGCAGGCTAAATTATATGATAGTATTTAGGTATATTATTTAAACATTCTGTCATGGTAGATTTAATGTCAAAATTTTTATTTTTTGCATTGTGAAAAGGAGGCCTATGTAAAGTGTAGAAAGATTCATATCTATACATATTACGCAACAATAGCCGTGGGTTCCACCACAATGCTCCGAAATAGCCTTGCGGACGGGTCAAATGACGTCAGAGTATTTATTTTAAAATCATTTTTAAAACTGTAACTACGCACAAATTTTTTTTTGTAGAATCAAAGTTATTTTCATTCAAAATATATATTTATAAAATCACATTATTGGTCACAAATAAATTATGATCTTTTCTTCTGTATAATGTATTTTGTAATATGTATTTTTTTTAAATTTCATTGTGTGTCATCATATTATAGTTACCCTAAATTAGGAATTGTTGTATCTGAACTTGTTGGTATTGCTATAACCTGAAATAAATTTAAAGTTAACAGTAATTTATTTTGTTTTAATAATTAGGCGTTTTAAGCAGAAATTTACTTTAAGCGACAATCTAACCAGAAAATTGCATGAAAACAAAAAGGTTGTGTATATTGGGCAAATATAGTATCTTCCAACCTTCAGTAACACATCAACCATGGCACCATCAACATCAAAAGCTTTTTTAGCAATGCACAATATTGTTGTGCAAATTTAGTATCTTCGAACATTCAGTATCACATCGACCATGGCACCATCAACATAAAAAGCTTTTTTAGCAATGCACAATATTATTGTGCAAATTTAGTATCTTCCAACCTTCAGTATCACATCAGCCATGTTACCATCAACATAAAAACTTTTTTAGCAATGCACAATATTGTTGTGCAAATTTAGTATCTTCGAACATTCAGTATCACATCAACGTTGGCACCATCAATATCAAAGCTTTTTTAGCAATGCAAAATATTGTTGTACAAATTTAGTATCTTCGAACATTCAGTATCACATCAACGTTAGCACCATCAATATCAAAGCTTTTTTAGCAATGCACAATATTGTTGTGCAAATTTAGTATCTTCGAACTTTCAGTATCACATCAACGTTGGCACCATCAATATCAAAGCTTTTTTAGCAATGCACAATATTGTTGTGCAAATTTAGTATCTTTGATCCTTCAGTATCACATCAACCATGACACCATCAATATCAAAAGATTTTTGTTGTGCAAATTTAGTATCTTCCTACCTTCAGTATCACATCAACCATGGCACCACCAACATCAAAAGCTTTTGTAGCAATGCACAATATTGTTGTACAAATTTAGTCAAATCTTCAAACCTTCAGTAACACATCAACCATGGTACCATCAATATCAAAGCTTTTTTAGCAATGCACAATATTGTTGTGCACAATCTTAGCGATGCACACAATAAAGAAAAGACTGTCGCTGTCAAAGAACACTAGTTGCGTTACGTTTTTACACTACGCATTTAATTGCACAACACTTGTGGTTTGTGGGCCGTAATTTTTCGCTTGCGCGATTCTTGTTTTGTGGCATAGAACTAACGTATGCACGATGAAACTATATATGTATTTACACGTAACTAACGTTATGAAACTACTTGTGCGTAACAAGTAATGTAAATACTACTGTAAATACAGTGGTCTTTATTGGGATTCCGATTTTATGGACTGGTACTTTGTTTTCACAGAATTTTCTTGATTACCATGGTCACCAGACCATCATATTCTAAGGACGGGTACACATAGAATATGATGTATAAAGACTAAGATAATCTTAAAGACTTTATCATTGAAGAAGAAGATAACAATAATAATCTAAACGAAAATATGAAAGCGAAAAACACAGAAAAACAGAAAAAATTATGGTCGCAACTGAGACTCAAACCCAGAACCTCTCGTCTAACCGTGACTTGCGCATTTATTAATACCACCATTGCCACCTTCTGTCAAACCGTCATATAAGTCAATCTCATATTTAAAATTTTAGAATTAACAATATTATCTTTAATTATTTTTTTTTCCATATTATAGGCAACTACCCTTTTATTAGAGACAATCATTCTAAGAATTGGTTTGTAACCTAGTCAGCGTTTTTATTCATATGAAACTACTTTGAACTTTTATAAAAGCATAAATGAGTATTCAATTTTTTATAAGAAAAACTCTCATTTGATAACTTTTGAAGGTCATTCCCATCAATTTAATATATCATTTATCATTATCTTTTTTCTGTTTTTTTTTGTGTCTTGTCGAATTTTGTCTCTGTCATATTTTCATTTAGATTATTATTGTTATCTTCTTCTTCAGTAATATATTACATTGATGGTAATAACCTTCAAAAGTTATTAAATAAAAGTTTTTCTTATAAAAAAAATTAAAGACTTAAAGTTTTTCAAGTACGGAAATTAAAGATATATATTTGGAAACAAGCTACTAGCATTATTTCAAAAAAAAAAATTCATGATACTGTGCGCTTTAGCAAGATCGTTGAATCACCAGTCTCTGCAGAAATTAAAGACGAACAAAAGCTATTAAATTTTAATTTAAAAATATTAATACAGTTTGCTTAAAAAACACTGCACATTTACATAAAGAAAGGTAGTACTTACCTGCATACTCTATTAACGGTTTAAAATAATGTGATACAATGAGATTAACAACGTATTAATTGAGCCAACGTATAAAGCATATTTCAGAATACTTGTGTTATTATCTATTGCTAAGTTTGTTTAACCGGAATTTTTATACTAATTCGAATTTTGGTACAGTACAACAATATACGAAGCAACAGTTGCTATCAAACTGATGAACAGGCTGCAGTCCACAGGGAACAGGCCGCAAGCAGTCACCACAAAGGATCTCGTTTTCATCTGATTTTCCAACTCGACTAGGCGAGAACAGTGATGACCACCTTAACAAAAAGGCTAAATTTAAGACATGTTTTTAATCGACGATCAATTATATTAAATATACATTTTGAAGAATACTTCTCTCTTCTTTACCTAGTATCAGTTTGTTGATTACAATGATTCCCCTGTTATGTTCATACTTCATTGATTCTCCGAATGAAATGACCACCGTCAGCACTACCATGTACTGGAAACACCAATTTATAATTGCCAGGTATGAAATGGTAAGCTGAAAAATAAATTATTGGGTTTATCAATCTTTTGTTTTTATTTTTCTTTGAAAAAAAAAACACGTTTATTATGTTTTTATTTTTCACGCCGCTGAGCGCGTGGCCTTGACGCATAGTTGCCAGGCAACGATTTCCCCGCGCGTCGACAACCACTCGGCTCACTAATCGTCAGTAGTCTGTGGTTTTGACGCCGAATACATGCGTAAACCGTTGCCGTATATGTTTTGCCTTAAAACAGTGGAACAATTTCTAAACTTGGAGATCTGTATAAAGACCTATTCGCAGAGTATAAAAAGAGAAAAAACCTACTATAGCTCAGAAAGAATTTAATGAGTTGTGGGCTGATGCGAAACAAAATTATACCACAAAATACTTTGTAATAAAAAATTCACGTGATTTTGGGTTTGGGGGGGATAGTCTATAACCTCATCACCTATCGCCAAGAGGGGGGGGGGGAGGGGTTAAAAAGTTGCTAAAAAACATCACGTGATTAATGGACGACCACAAAGGTCTAAACACGCAATATGGGCCCAACCAATGCAATATGCCAAGTGAACAGTCATCGTGTTTTCAAACGTAGAATATGAAAACCTAAGTTCAACTACTCACAGTTCTTTGTATTGTGTAGCTTGACATATTGATAATGTCACTTCCTGCTTGTAGAACTGACAAAAATGCAACCATTGTGTAGAATAATATCTGAAACAAACGTAAATTACCACTGGGTGTATATGTCCAATTTGCAAACGCAAATTTATTTTTATATAAATATAATAAATGTAATATTTATAAAAATTTGATTTATTTCTGATGGGATAAGCGGTAAAACGTAGGCGCGTTAAATGGCTCTTTACCACCATAAGCAGTTTAATATCTGAATATCAAAATTCGAAGCTATGGTTTTTGAAAGAATTCGCGAATTTTCAAACCGAACGCTTAAAAACTTCCGAGCGCTCAAGATTAAAATCAATTGTGTAGTGGATCGTTCCAGTGGGTAGAGAACCTTAACCCATATGGGAAAATAAAATTTTAATAATTTTAAGTAGGTACTTCCATTTCAATTAACCACGATCAGCCTATTTAAAAGACGTATTTTGGTAAATTTCATAAATATTATTAATTTGAGAAACTTTTTCGTATACCTTTCCAGCATCGTGCTTTTGACATACGAAAATTACGTAAGTTTTATTCATTTATCCGAGTTCAGTAGTACTTTTCAGATAATCTATTGGTTTCTCTTTACTTACCAGTAGACCATTAAAAAACAATATGGATTGACGCGTTCAAATAATGTAAAATTTTGGTGACTTTTTTACCTGAAGACCGTAAAATGAGTTCACAATATCTACATTGTCGGCAAGTATGTCATGGATCTTCATAAACTTCAGCACTCGGACTTCGAAATTGTAAGCAGCATTGCATTTAACCATCAATTTGTTCATTTTGTTCCAGCTATTACGGTGCAATATATTGTGTGGAGAAAAGTCAATGATGTCAGCTTTGTCCAGTTGCTCGTAGCAGTTGGTTAGTTGAGAAACCAGAGCCCGCATCCGAAATGTAACCATCCAAATATGAAGCAAGTATTGGAAGATAACAACATTCAATATGAACAGTGTGATATACATTGAAATATAGTTCATCAACAGTGGTCAGTACCAGGTATAAACATCAACTACCAAAACGAAACAAGTGTAAAAACCATATAAAAAGGACACGCCAATTAATTTTCGCATTGTCCTATAACACTCTGCAGGAAGATCGAGTAGTCTGTCAATACGTTCTATGTTTTTCAAATATTTTAAGGGTAGTTGCGAGTTACCAAACACAGGTAAAGATATTGAAAATATGACTGCGAGGATTCCAATAAAATACGTCAAATTATCGGTGAAATTTAATGACAGTTTGGACAATGCAATTTCTTCTTTTATTTTACTGCTTGTCACAAATATGAAAGAAACAAATATAATGCATAAAAGTAACAGAGAATAAACTTTGCTGTAAGAGGTTTTTGCTAGTAATTGGTTCCTTTTGTACGAATAATTTTGAATACCAAAAAAGAAAAATACATGATTCACTCGTGTCAGAGCGTAATGTATATTCATTTTGTTATTTATAATTGAGTTCTCAACCATTTCCTAAATATTTCTGTCACCACTTTACTTTCAATACTCAAAAGATTCACTCCCTTTTTATTGAATGTGATGCACAAACGAAACATTTGAAAATTATTTCGAAAGAGGTAGAAGAACACACAGAATTATTCACGGTGATAAGAACAATGTTAATAAATCATCTTTATTAATGTACGCGTGTTGTTAAATGGTATTTATCAATTAAGCCTTATTGATACGAAGATTGAAGACCTTTGTACTTAGTCAATTTTCAGAAGTAAAGGAAAGAATTATTTGAATGATACATTTCAAAATGAAAACAGTCGTCCTAGCAACGTCTTTTTTATTGCACGTGTTATTTGCTAATAAACATACGTAATATATTGTGCGTATGATAGATGCATGTGAGATGATAATGGCTGAAGCCAAGAGGACTTTACAAATCATGGATTCTTTGGAAGCAGTAAAATAACATTAAAGTTACAAATTGGTCTCCTGGGAAGGGGTCAAAGCTATTCTAGGTATATCAATTATCACTAGAATTTCTCAATTAGGATTTTCAATTATTATTTTCAGATGGCACCGATAGAACTTCCGAGGCGCGTCCATATCGCCATTTTACTGCCTTCAAATTAATCACCATAGAATACACGCTTTTGTCAAGTATGGCAGAGACCGTAACCGCTTACCTTATAAATTTGATGCAATCGTATTAGAAAATGTTGTATTATTTTTTTAACCCCCGACGCAAGGAGCGGTGTTATAAGTTTGACGTGTCTGTGTGTCTGTCTGTCTGTCTGTCTGTCTGTTTGTGGCATCGTAGCTCCTAAACGAATAGACCGATTGTGATGCAGTTTTTTTTGTTTGAAAGCTGACGTAATAGAGATGGTTCTTAGTTACAATTCATGAAAATCTGTTCAGGCATTTCAAGGTTATCAGCCTTTTTCGTGTCGGGGGTTTCTTAAAATTTTGTAAATTTTACTTATATATAGTCTGTCAATTCGTAATTCTATAGTTTGTGGATTTATATTTTAATATTGAGGAATTCCATGCAACATTTTTTTCATATAGTATTCACCGTCAAATTAAATGCTAGTATTTATAATATTTAAGCACACTATCATGGTAGTTTCAATGTCTAAAGTTTTGTTTGTTTGCCTTATGAAAAATCAATTAACATTTTATATATATACATCACCGGTGTTTACAATAAATTATTTGTCACCGATGTTCCCAATAATGGCTTATTCTTTGCTTCGTACTTTTAATATGACATTTATTATTTCATTGCTTACAGTTTTTTTTTTTATAATTACCCTAAATTAGGAATTGTTGTATCTGAACTTTGCCGGCATGGCTATAATCAAAATAAACTTTTAACTGAACGACGATTTATTTCGTTTTAATAATTGAGAACAATAATGAGTTTTAAGTACACTGGGCTTTAATGGGAATTATTCTGATTTATAGACCGGTGTTATGTTGTGACAGAATTTCATGTATAGTTTCACTAGCCTTTAACCCCTGACGAGCCAGGAAAAAACGAAAAAACGTCAACTTTAACGTATTATTTTGCAGGTTAATTTTATGCCATCTAATGTAATTTTTACTGAAACACATTCCTTGAATACTAAACTATACATAAGAACAATATTACTTGCGTTTATTCAATGAATTTATACTTTTTACTACGTTTCAAATAACACGGAAAAAACGAAAAAATTTCGCGATGTTTTGACTTTTACGTAATATTTTGCAGGTTAATTTTTATGCTATCTTATGTAATCTTTACTGAAACACATTCCTTGAATACTAAACTATACATAAGAACAATATTACTTGCGTTTATTCGATGAATTTATACGTTTTACGATCATTTCGTCGCCCGCGACGCGAGACTTCACAGCCGCCATTTTGTCCAGCCGGGCGACGCGCAGCCTCGCAGGCCGTGTCATAAACAATCTCAAAGAAATTATATCGCTGCTCTAGGTGGGTTCATGGTATCTTATACCTTATGAACAAGAATGCCCCAAGCGATTCTGACCTTCTTCTTCACACGTTTTCTTTATACATAAGGGTTAAAATCGCATAACAAAATTATTTTTTAGTGATTATTTTGGCTTGCGCCGATTGTACACCGGTGGACGAACGGCAAGTAACGAGTTAAGGGCCCGAGAGGGATTTTTAAATTTTTTTCAATATTTTGCGTGTTTTCAAAGTCACCTGTGCACGTAACAGCACATTAAAAAAAATATTTGTCATCATTTTTTATTAGATGCATGTATGATGTATTCCACCTGTTTAATTAAAATATTAACTAAAAAAGTAATTTGTACTTTAAAACTGTTTATAAAATAGCAGTTTTCGATAAATCGTCAATCGACCCCCTGATTTTTTTCCATTTGTAATCGTATACAATATTAAAAAGATATATAAAAAATATTTTTTTATAGAAAATATCTGTACTTATACCACCTGTTTTGCATATTTTTATAATGAAGCTTAATTATGGCGTATTTAAATTTTTTACACTACGTAAATCAGCGTACTTTAAAATCATTTTTTTGTACTAAAGTTTTTCTGTAAAATAAAAATATTTCCCAGTAAAACAGTACTTTAACTATAAAATGTATACACTAATATCAACAAATTTATTGATTTATTTGATTATATTCAATTTTCTTGTGCAACCAAAATACATTTAAACTATGGTATCTTAGATCTTCTGGTCATTACGCGGAAGTCTGTCCGCTCGAACGGTCGTCCGTGACGCTCTGTTCCGTGAAGATGTATTGAAAAACATGAGAGTATTAGTTATTAGATATAATACATATAGACTAACTAAATCAAATCAAAACGTATAATCTTTTCGTGTAATTTGAAGAAAACATGTCAAAAAGGACTTCGAAAACGTGCGTAGAAAGGGGACGGACGATCATGTGCTTAAACTTTTTCACATATAACCCGTTTATCATCTAAAAAAAAATATTTGGAAAAAAAAAGGGAATGGATAACGGAAGTTGCAAGGGCACGATACGGTCCTTACACATTGTACCTTCTGATATGTTGGCTATTTATGCGCGCTTTCTTTAAACAGGGTCCCTTAAAATATTCTCAAACAGAACACGTAAAAAGGGACAAGATATCCAAGACGCGGGCGTTGAAATGATTGTACCTTCTCACATATTGTCTTCAAACGTGTAGCTTCGCACAGGGTACCTTGATTTTAATATTGTCATCACTCGAAAAAACAAAGCAAGTTTTAATTGTATTGTGGTCTCTTTCCCTAGCGCGTCGCTATGGGCTTGTGAGAGCGAGACGTCAGTATATACCTCATATATTATTGAAACCATAAAATATATCGGGTAGATATCATATTTCGTTCTACAAAAGTTTAAGGGCTATGCAAATAAATGATTAATTATTATAATCATTTAAGTATTTAATCTAGCTATTATCGTGGCGATTCAAAGAAAAAAAATATTAACTTATTCTATAATCACCAATTCACTTTGCTTAATAAGTTTTTTGTATTTTTTTTCAGGATAAAAATTTAAATATGGGAAACTCCATGTTACCAAGTTCGATACCTATGTGTTTGGTGTTTGGACCTCAAATAAGATTCCATTGAAGGTTGAAACTATAAGAAGAGACGATTATTTCTTTAACTTTAAAATGTTAAAATGCCTTCAAAATTTCTACTTTGATTGCTACTTGCCAGAAATAATTGACCAGAGGTATGAGAGAGGCATGGAAATAAGAAATCCTCCTTATATAGAGGAAGCAATTCTTTCCAAAAAAATTACCCTTAATAAAATCGCATGAACAACGGCGTCTGTGACATTATTGGTTTTCTGATTCTATTTTTCTTATGCTTGTACTATCAAAACGTTTTTATTGTATAGATTTTTATTTTGTTTAGATGTGAATTTCTTGTGTGGTAAGCGCCAAACTTAATGCCTACCTGACGTTGATACAGAAAACGTCGCAATAAGCGGGTTTAAGGAACGAAACCCGGCAAGCCTCCCTGCCCACGTCTTTCTCTGTCGCACGTACTCGTATGTTTTTTCTTTCTCTTTTGCTGTCACTGTATCTGCGCAATAATAGATCGTATCAATTTCAGGTCGACATTTAAGTTTGGCGCGTACTGTACCTAAACTATGTACCATTTTGTAACACTGTGCAAAACAAGTGCATTATCTACCTAATACCGGCAATTTACATTCGGTCTATTACCCTGTATTATGTTCCTAATGAGAAAAAAACTATTTTTTCATTGGTACAACTATATAATTTATTGTAAAATTTTAATGTTTGTTAAATACCGCTAGGACATTAATAGAACTAAATTAATAAATAATTTCCAACCAGGGATACACATTATTCTCCTTTTTTTGTTGAATAATTCTTACCTATCAAATTTTGGAAGAATTTTTAATATTATGTTTTTATTCATATGCCTAAAAAGTGATATAATAAATCATTAGTATATTGCGAACATAGGAAGATACCTTTATTTCGTAGGAAATGTTAAAAATTATACATAACAAAAAACATACTGAAATCATGGTTATGTATTGAAGCTTGTGTTTTTTTTAAGTTATAAAACTATTTTATTCTATTCTGCAAAAAACATAAACTTTTAAATAAGTTAATGTATTTTTCAAATGTGTTTTATATTTCCATGTTTTGACAGCCCTCAAAATTGGCAAAGGCACCAGTCCTAGACAGTGCCAGACGCTCGTAACTGCAGGTGTTCAGGGATAAAAGTTGATAGAAAAATTCCCAATATTTATGGAAAAATACTTTACATGGGAATTGTTTCAGCTAGAGTTGTTTATTATGGCTTTCACTTCGGATTGTTTCAATCAAAATGCGACGCGTCCCTTTTAATGCGATTGGTATAATTAACGAAGAGCTTGTCCCGTTATTTGCGAAATAATAACAAAAATCATGTGATAAATGCACTGCGGCGTGTACACTCGAACTCTTTAATGCGGAATCACTCGCAGGCGGGAACGGGAGAGCGGGGTGAACAATAATCGCCATGGAACAACAATATTCTCGTTCCAAAATAACACAGAAATATTAGCCGAGCGCAGCCAAATCATAATTGGCGCTAACAGGAATATTATTAACATAAAAAATATATCAATACCCCTCTTATTTTAACTTCATATTGAGAAGAAGTAGATTTTATAAAACTTGGTAAACTTTTTGACATTTATATTTTTAACGTTTAAAAACAACATTAAATGTAGTGTTATTTATTAACCAGTAAACAACTCCGTATTTAATTCTAAAATCATACTATTTGAATCTTGGATATCCGTTAGTCTTAGATTATAATTAGATATATTACAATTATTTTTTCAACTAAATAGGGAATCTCATGGGAAATTTCCCCACGTTCTAGGGAAAAATCGAAATTCAGCAATCCTCGAATACGGCCAACATGTAATATGCCGTTTTTAGTCTGTGTTCGGGAATGATCGCTGAAACTTCGGGTTTTTACGAGCGGATACTGGGATCTAACTTATTTGAAGTAAAAAGTACATTAGCTTTTGGTGGAATTGATTTAAAAATTCGATGAGGGCGACACAAGCGACACAAAGTTTAACTATTTTGGCAAATTTTGATAAAATCGATTGTCCTCCTAGACTCTTAATACTCTATGGACGGTATACATTGAAAATTATCTAGGAAGAATACAAAAATGAAAACATATACATAATACTTTTCAAGACTTTGTTTTACGTTATTCAAGTACATACATTTTGTGGCTTTCTTTTGAAAAAAGCTACACATATTATATGAAAAAATATCCCAAAATTGTGTGCAAGTTCATTTTTTTAATCCGATTACCGCACAAGAGTCTCTGCCCCCGCCTGGGGCCAGTGAAACTATGCCATCACAACCAGGGTATGTTGTGAGGTTTAAGGTAGTAAGGAGGGGAAGGAGATGGGGAACATTAAGATGAGAAAGTCCCTGGCTATTCAGTTCTGGTCACAAAATACGGCTAAAGCTTTTGAAAGCAACGCTTCAAATCTGAATGGTGGTCTAACACCAGGGCGATACTGAGAAAATCTTCCACCGAACTCTGTACAAATCGTAAATGCGCCCCATGGTTGAATTTGGCAGCCACCTTTGGTCTGGAGCTCCAAAATACCTAATAAAATATCCTTGAATCTGTGCAGAAACGGGCGGTCCGTTTGATAAATTTCTCCTAAGTTAACAAACGGATTGCAAACTTTAGAGCACAAGCGTCAGGCGGGAATGCTAACTTTGTTCTACCGGTATTAAAATGGAAGATGCTCCAAGGAACTAGCGTCATTGATCCCCTCGGCACCGGTGCATAGTCGGGAAACACGCCAAACATTTGTACAAGATTGACATTAGTCACAGGAGAACGGGTCGTTTCTACGACTCGTTCTTGAGTGCAACAGCTTGGCTCTGGAACGATTTGCCAGCCTCTGTGTTTCCTCTCTTCAAGACCGATGTTCACTCCTTCCTCTCCTCAAAAAGACCCTCCACACAGCATCTTCAAAGATGACTTTAGAAATTATTTTCCTCAGGGCCTCCCGTGTGGAGTTAATGTAAAAAAAATAATAAATCTATGGATGCATAAATTAAAGACAAGCACAAGTTATTAATTTTTAATTATATAATATTATGACTTACAGTTTGCATAAAAAACAGTTGGAAAAATTGTGCAAATTTGTATGAAGAAATGCATTACCTTACCTATTCGATTAACGATTTTAATTTTTTTTATTTATTTATTTTTTTTTAATATCAGCTGTTTACAACGAAATTTATTTATTTATTTATTACACGCCCTAATGGGATTTAAATTAATTAATATCGTAAGACTAATAATATAATAATAAAGCCGCACATCAATCACATTTCAGAATAATTGTGTTATTATTTATTGGCAGACTAGTTCGAATCTGGTACAGTATAACAATATAAGAAGCGACAGTTGCTACTAAACTGACGAACAAGCTGCAGTCCACAGGGAACAGGCCGCAAGCACTTGCCACCAACGATCTCGTTTTCATCTGATTTTCCAACACGACTAGGCGAGGACAATGATGACCACCTTAACAAAAAAAGCTAAATTTAATTCATGCTCTTAAGAGGAACATTTGCGCGGCCCCTTTCGGCCCGTTTCATACAAATCTTAAGTCTGCATTTGAGATCAAAATACCCAACCAAACTGAAAAATTATCTTTGTAATCAAAAGGTATATCACAAATATCTAGTACGGATGCGAGCTACTTTATTTATTTTTGCTTTTAAATTATAAGACATATGCCATTAAAGATTTAATGTTTCATGATTTCAGAGACAATTTAGGAAATTATTTATAGTTTTAGTGTATTTATCACAAGCATATAATAAAATATAAAATTTAAAGAAAAATAAAAAGTTAATAAAAAAAATCATTTCGATAGGTGTAAAGTTAAAATACAAATTACCTATTTACGGTGGAACATAAAATTGTCGTTTATATATTTAAATTACTACCCAAAAAATGCATTTTTTATGGTTTTTAATTTTCTATTTTATTTTTCATTGTATTTTTTAACATAAATAAAGTTTAAAAAAAATATTGTTTTTCATTTACTCACAAATAGTTGCCCAAGTTACCTCTAAAATCATGTAATACTAAAATATGTCTTCAGAAAAACAATGAAGCATACTTCTCTCTTCTCTTCCTAGTATCAGCTTCTTGATTACAACAATTCCTCTGTTATGTTCATACTTCATTGATTCTCCGAATGCAATGACCACCGTCAGCATTACCATGTAATGGAAACACCAACTTACGATTGAGAGGTTTGAAATGGCAAGCTGTAAAAAAATTGAGTTTGTACGGCCCCGTATAATAATCTTTCTCCAAGCGTTCATTAAACAGATATTGTGTTCGCAAATATCTGTCAAGCGTGCCCTTACAAAAATCAAGTTAAATTATGTATTGAATGAACTCTTACAAAAAGATTACATTGAATTTTTGAAATAGTCTCATGACTCTGGTTTACTCATAAATGCAAAAAAAAACTAAATTGTTACATATAAGATCACCCAATGCCAAGGCAAATATTATTACACCTGAAATAAAAACACATACTTCAGATTGCTTACACGTCGGTATCTCTGCTTTGTGTACATGTGAAAATGTTGAACTAGTCAAAGAATATGTTTATTTAGGTGTAATTGTAACAAAGAAATAAAGTCTGTGAACGACTCAGATCTGTTATTAGCAGATTATATAAATAAAAAAAAATTATGTTCCAATTTGTACACTTCGAATAATTTATTTATCATTAGCTGAATCTATTATAAGATATGGAAATACAGCTTGGGGACTTTCCTGTAAAACAAATGTAAATCGTGTTCAGTCAATTCAAAATGCATTAGTTAAATTATTAGCTCAAAAAAGTTTATATGAACAAAGGCATAACGTTCCGTACTTTTACCAAAATCTCAAAATTCTCTCAGTAAGAGCAATTTTGTGGTATAAAATTATATTTCAGCATATGAATAGTCCTATATACATAAATAAACTGGACCACACTTAGAATACTCGTTTTACGTTAAATGAAGGACTCATTGTACCTAAGCATTTAAACAAATATGGACAAAGAACGCTGGACTACATGATACCTAATTGCTTAAATATGTTACCTGCCGAAATTAAAAAATGTACAAATGGTAAAACAAATATTATGTTGAAAAATTGGCTTTCCTGAAGAAATAATTTGTATTAGACTAACACAAAAATTCTAACGGCATAATAAAGTAAAATAAGTTTATTCATATCTCCAAAGTAAAAGTACCCATCGACAAACTGCTAAAAAGTAGTTTATTGGCATTTTTCTTTTTTTCTGTATAATTTTTTATTTTGTTGCTGTCATATTGTATTACTTTGTATTTATAATGAATAAATTAATAATAAAAAAAGGTCCCGAACGTACTGATAATAGGCCAGCACCCAGGGAGTAGTGATCTCAATCGTCCGATGGAAAGATATAAGCATGCAATATAAATATTAGGCCCAACCACTCAGGGAACATCTTGTGCTCAAACGTAGAATATAAATACTTCAGTTTAATTACTCACAGTTGTTGGTATTGTATAGCTTGACAAATTGATAATGCCACTTCCTGATTGTAGAACTGACAAAAACGCTACCATTATATAGAATAATATCTGAAACAAAGAAAATAACTCTGAAGCGTTTTTGCCCACTTTGGCTTCTCTTCTTAATTATTTGTTATTGTCATTCCGCGAATCGAAATCATGGAAATATTTTTTCCTACAAATCATTGATGATCTGTTCACATACTAAAAACGACATGTTCGAATTTAACGTTATATTTTTGATTATCAAATAGGTCAGAAGTCATAATATTTAATAATGCTCCAATTAGGTATCACCAAAGGCAATTTTAAAGTATAAATGATACGCAGAATTCACGTGTTTACAAATTTTACAAATTTTTTTATATTTTTTTTTCTGAATCCTAAAAATATGAAATAAGCGGTTTTATAGTATCTGTATTTTATTATTGTAGAGGGCGGCTTATTTTCGTACGCATATCCATCGTCCTGCTTTGGACAAGCAAAATAACCTGGTTTTAATGATTTATCCGAGCACAGCGGTACTTTTCAGGTCATTCGTTCTTTGAATCTATCGGCGACCGGCGACCTGGATTAATTTTTTTCCTAACCAGCAGTAGATCATTTAAAAAAATATATGAATTGATGCATTTAAAAAATGTACAAATCGGTAGGTACATTTTTAAAAATGCATCAATATGGTTTTTTACCTGAGGACCGTAAAATGAGTTAATAATATCTACATTATCAGCAAGTTTGTCTTGAATCTTCATAAACTTCAGCACTCGAGCCTCGAAATCGTAAGCAGCATTGCATGCGACCATCAATTTGTTCATTTTACTCCAGCTATTTCGGTGCACTATATTGTGTGGAGTAAAGTCAATGATGTCAGCTTTGTCCAGTTGCTCGTAGCAACCAGTTAGTTGAGAAACCAGAGCCCGCATTCGAAATGTAATCATCCAAATTTGAAGCAAGTATTGGAAGATAACAACATTCAAAATGAACAATGTGATATACATTGATATATAATCCTTCAACAGTGGACCATTCCAGGCATAAACATCAAATAAAAAAACGAAACAAGTGTATAAACCAAATAACAAAGACAAGCCAATTAATTTTCTCATTGTCGTATAACACTCTGCAGGAAGTTCGAGTAGTCTATCAATACGTTCTATGTTTTCCAAATATTTTAAGGGAAGTTGCGAGTTACCAAACACTGGAAAACATATTGAAAATATAACTGCTATGATTCCAACAAAATACGTTAAATTGTCGGTGAAATTTAATGACACTCTGGATGACGCAATTTCTTCTCTAATTTTTCTGCTTACCACGAATACGAAAGAAACCAATATAATGCATAAAAGTAACAAAGAATAAGCTTTGCTGAAAGTGGTTTTTGCTAATAATTTGTTCCTTTTATATGAATAATTTTGAATGCCGAAAAAGAAAAATATATGATTCACTGGTGCAAGGGCGTAATATATATTCATTTTGTTTTTTATCTTTAAGGCCTCAACCATTTCCAGCGTCTTAATCCAAACTATACTTTTGGTACACAAAAAAATCGCTTTCTTTTTTGTAGAATGTGACGCACAAATGCAATGTGACATGAAAAATTAATCATTATTGACGTACGCATGGCGTTTTATGGTATTACCAATTAAGCCTTATCGGCCCGAAAGTCGAAGACTCATGTACTTTGTCAATTTTTAGAATTAAAGAAAATAATGATTTGAATTAATACATTAACAAAATGAAAAACAAGCTCCTCGTAACGTATTTTTTAAAATTCGCCAATAAACATGTAGAATATGATAATGTATCGTACCTAAAACAGTTTATTTAAATACTAATCAATTAATTATTATAAACACAATGGTATAGCTTTGGTTTAATTCCACTTTATTATTTCCTTATCCAACCGGTTTCGGTTCGACCTGAACCTTCATCAGGGATGAATAAAAATATACTAAACATGTAATATCTGTATTATGTTTAGTATATTTTTATTCATCCCTGATGAAGGTTCATGTCTAACCGAAACCGGTTGGATAAGGAAATAATAAAATGGAATTAAAACAAAGTTATATCATTGTGTTTATTAAAATTATGTATTCCCACAAAGTGTTTGCTACATGCGAAAATTTAATCACTTAATCGTGTCTAATTGCGAAAGAATTCTTCACATTAAATAAAGAAAATAACGTGGTATTCTGAGTGTAAGCCATTTATTAAGTGTTAAAACTATATCAGTCTTTTATCTGGTAGAGAATGACAATGTAAGATATAACGGTGGCCAATAAATTGAGTAGCAAGGAACAGTCCACCGCGAAGAGGCCGCACGCAGTAGTCACAAAGGGTCTCGATTTCATCATATTCTCCAACAGCGCCATACGTGGGCAGTGCCGACCATCTTAAAAAGTTGTAGAAAAAGTTAATTGAAAGTAAAGTACTAGTAGAAAAAATTCTCTGGATAGTCAAACTGGCTAACAAAATTGTTTGTTTCAAATAAAAACTGCAAGAAGCTACACCCATAAATGGATCGATTCAACTAGTTAAAATCAAAAAGGGATATCTTTAGTTATATCGCCAGTTTTCAAGATCCTCAATGTCAATGGCACTTGTATTGAATACAAAATATAGTACAAAATACATACTCTTTACTTCTACACCCAGAATTAGCTTGTGGATAACTACGATTCCTCTTTTATTTTCAAACTTCATCGTCTCTCCAAGTAGACTTATAACGAGCAGTCCCAAAGCGTAGTGGATAAACCAAAACAATTCTGCCACAGTAAAAATGACGTTCTAAAAATAATTCATAAAGTTCTTGATATTACTATAAGAAATAATCAAATTACAAAAGTTAGTAGTTCGCAATGGAGAACGTACAAAGCGATTCTTACCCTGATGTCCGGCAATCAATTGTGAAATTTTCTTAAGATGGACTAAAATAGACTGAATACCTATATTGGAAATGGGTAATATTAAGTAATTAGGGTAGAAATGAGATCCTTGGGGCATACTATGTGTAGTAAAACAAAGTACAATGTCTTTTTGAAGAAATGTAGGTACTACAATAGTATGTTAAAGCCCTCTGGACTTTTAAATTATAATCGATGTATAAAAGAATTATGATTATGACAACATAAACATACGACCATTGCTAGGTTGGTATAAGCGTTACAAAGATTAAAGAAAACACTCACATCGTTATTTGGATAAAAATAGTTTTCCATGTATAAAATTCCATTTGCTGCCTGTAAAATTGACCAAAACGCTGTGATTACGACGGATAAAATCTGAAAAACGAAGTAAAAACACGTACCTTAAAACACGCCAGTTTATTGATTAAAATAAAAAGAATTGTTTATTTTTAACTTAATGAGTAAAACCTCAAATTGTAATATTTAATTAAATGAAGACAATGTTAGCGAAACTCAATCGAAAATCTGGAAATAGAAAAATCAGAAAAAGATATGGGCACATCTGTCCCAGATAGTCCCAGCCCAGATGGTCCAGATGTGCCAATATCTTTTTTTGATTTTTCTGTTTCCAGATTTTCGATTGAGTTTCGCTTATATTGTCTTCATTTAATCAACAAAAAAAAACAATCATTTTTCAATGTTAAGCTTTGTTTATTTATTATATTATTTTCAGTGTACGTTTGTACTCCGTTTTCCCAAAATCTTATTGCCAGAAAAGGCATTAAAGATTTTATTTCAAAGACATCAAAGACTTGCTTAAAAGACGTAATATTTTATTTCTGTTAGAAAAATCAACAGTACCTGAAGTCCGTAAGTTGAATTGATAATGTCTACATTATCTGCTAGTTTATCATAGATCATCATAAGCCTTAATAATCTGTCATCGAAATCACAAGAAACGTTGTGTTTAATCATCAATTTGTTCATTTTATCCCAATTACTGTCATACATCAAATTGTTAGGAGAAAAATCAATAAAATCAATTTTGTATAATTGTTTATTGCTGCATACTAGTTGAGATGTTAGAGCCCTCGCTCGAAATAAAACCATCCAAATATACAAGGCGTATTGAAAAATAAGTACATCAACTATGGCCAATGCAATGTACAAAGCAAAATAATCCTTTTCAAAATTACTGTTTGTGCCGAAAAGATCAAAAAAAATAGCAAAAAGTATGTACAAAATTAATAATAAAGCTAAAAGACTAAAAAGTTTGCGCTTTGTTCTAAAGCACTCTGGTTGAAGACCAAGAAGTTTGTCGATGCTTTCCACGTTTTCTAAGAATTTTACTGCAAGTCGCGGAATACAAAATACTGGACAAGAAACCGCAAAATTAGCTGATAAAATTGAAAAAAAGTAAGACATATTATCGACGAATGTAAATTGGATTGGCTGAGTTTCATTACACAATTTTACTACCATCAGGTACAAGAAAAATACATTTAAAACACATATTAACAACAACGAATATGCTTTACTGAAAGTTGTTTTAGTTAACACTTTGTTACTCTTATATGAATAATTTTGAATTCCAATAATTAAGAAAAAATAGTTCAACGGTGTTAGAGCATAAAGTATATTTAAGTTTTCGTTTATCTTTGGGTGGTCTACAGCTTCACGTGTGTTTTTGTTGTAAGTCATGATTATAGTAAAATTAAAACTGTTTTTTGTAATGGACGTTTTTGTTTTAGCGAAATATTAGAATACTGTTCTTCGGATAAGGCTTAGTTCGAATAAGTTCGTATCCATTTAGGTATTTCGTTAATGATGTTGATCAATTATCGCTTAAAGATATGAGTTTTTTCCACTTAGTTAGAATGTCTGGTCTATTTCAGATATAATTAAAACTATGTTGCCGCGTTCAAAAGGGCTTAGTTTATTGCGGAGTTATGAAAAAATACAGAAACGTCTATTTAGTCTAAAACTGTGCTCAATGGTATTTTGGGGTTATTTTTACATTCGGGTTTAGCAAGATCGTATCAATCTTTCCCTTTAGGCACTAAAAATATTTATAACAAATTATTTTAAACGACGAACCGAGTAATATTGATCTATAAAACCATTGCATCTAAATACGCCGAACGTAAGGGCGGTCATAAGATGTATTAGCAACTGCCATTGTCGCCACTATTAAGTTTAAGACACAATCAAACTTTTTTTCAAATTTAAATTTTTGAACACATACAAGATACATGATCAACCATCAGACACTTCACCAACCAATAGAATCCAAGATTTGAGAAACAAGTTTGGGGGGACAGGTTTTTGATGGAGGGATAGGTCAAATACACGTTTCTGGCCAAAGATCTCGAATTTTCGATATGCAGATGACACTACTCTTGTCGCCTCTTCTGAAGTTGAAATGAACCATCTCCTTTTTTTACATTAACTCCGTTAATAAGGCCCCGAGAAAGTGATTTCCTCCAGTGCCTTAGTCATCTTTGAAGATGCTTTGTGAAGATTCTTTTTGAGGAAAGGAAGGAAATACAGAGACTGGTAAAACGTTCCACAGCTGAGCTGTTGAATTCAGGAACGAGTCGTAGAAACAGCCCGTTCTCACGTAACAAATGTCAACCGTATAAATAGAGGAAGAAAACCGTAATCTAGGTCTACTGATCAAAAAGGCCAAAACAAGCTAATGGTAATCGACAGGGCAAACACCTTTGTAAGAAAAAATAATCCTCTCACAGGCTTAGAGATGGTGAACGAACTTATATACCTATAAGCAATAATCTGTCTCACAACCTCTATAGTCTATAAGTGTTGACGGAGGTTGTGAGACAGGAGTGAAAAGAAGAACTAGCTTGTCAAAAGACGCCATGAGAAAAATGCAAAAGATATGGAGTGACAGAGGCAAAACGAAGACCGCCAAGATGAAAATTATCCTGGCGTTGATTTTCTCCATATTTTTGTACTTTGTGGAAACATGAACACTTAGAGTCACCGAATGATAGCGAATAGACACCCTCAGAGAAAAATCCGGAAGAATCCGGAAAAAAATTCTCAGGATTCCATGGACAGCCAGACACACAAATGTGTATATTCTGGAAGAGCTAGGCATCCACAATAGGTTTTCAACTATCTGTCTATATCTTATCTTAAAATACTGAACACGTTACTTGCCAAACTGAGGACTTCAACTAGGAGGAACTCATAGTCATTAGCAAAGTAAAAGGCAGAAGGAGCAGAGGAAGGTCACTAGAGCGATGGAGTGACCAATATCACTGGTGTCCGATACGTTGGTGTCCGCAGCTATTGATGCAGCGCAGGACCGAGAGGAGTAGAGGAGCCTTGTCCACCTCGGAAATTGGAGTAATTCCTCAGCAATGAGGAACCGACTTGAGAAGAAGTATAAGCTTTCTAAAAATTACAGTTATACAACAAAGTTTGCAACTATCAAAACGCGTGGTTTAACTGCAAAAACTTTGAACTACACTGACCAAAACGGCGCTGATGTATACTTTCCTTTACTTATACTTTCATCCATCATTTTCGGCTGAAACCACAACGCTCAATAAAGCAGTTGCGATGTGGCGAGAAGTTCAGACTTGTTTCCGATTTGTGGCCAATGTAACCCCCCAGGGCTAAAGTAAGAAAAAAAAAGAATTCACTTGTGTCAGAATAGTGTGACCAAGCCGATTGACACAAAGATTGAAGAACTAGGTGCACGGTCAATTTTCAGAAGTAAAGAAAAGGATTATTTTAAATGATAGATTTCAAAACGAAAACAGTGGTCCTCACAAAGTTTTTCTAATTTCACGTATTCTTAGACAAAGAGCATTAAATGACGATGTACGGTACCTATTTATGTATTTTTCGAGTAAATTAATCACTTCCGTCTCGAATACAACTCAGTAGTTTGGTCCCCATCTTACAAAATTCACATTAATAACTTTGAGCGAATACAAAAAAAAATCTGCATTTTGTTTCATAGTGCTTCCACACAAACGAAGTATTGAAATCCGAATGTCAAAACCTTTAACTTTAGGGTGCACTGTTTACACCCGCGCTGTGCAAGCGGGTTCTCTAAAGAGCATCGGACCATCCCATTTATAAAATTAAATTTATAAATTTAAAAAATAATATAAATTTATAAAAGTTTGATAAATTTTAAATTAAATATCCCAGTAGAAGACTTAAAATACGATTTCTTATTAAATACTCTAAAAATACATACATTTGAAGACAGATGTAAAATTATTATTAAACGACTTAACATTTTTATTCAAAATACTTAACTCTAAATTCGACTGTTGTGAACTCTTGCGACTCATTAACTTACGAAAACTCACAGTAACAACACGACAAAATACAATATTCTACAGCAGCACTCATAAGCGTAACTACATTGCCCACTCTCCGATACAACGACTTCACACCATCTAAAACATTTGTTTCAACACTATTACTAAACACATCTTGTAAACCTATAAAATAGCTGTATTTTTCTGTTTTTGTTTCTGTGTTTGTATGACTTATTGTATGACTTTTATCTAATAAATGCAATTTTATTTTTATTATTTCTTAAGTTTCAAAGTATCTGTCAAATAAAAATTATACTACAAATCATGTGAAAGCCATATGGGCGATAAATAAATAAATAAATAAAACGCAAAAGAATTCATGATATAAGAAATAAGGTTTTCATTTTGTGCTAGTCATTTATTAATAATTAACTCAATATTCAGTCTTTTATCTGGTAGAGAATGACAATGTAGGATGTAATGATGGCCACCACATTGAAGAACAGGGAGCAGTCCACTGGGAACAGGCCGCACGCAGTAGTCACAAAGGGTCTAGATTTCATCAGATTCTCCAACAGGACTAGACGAGTGCAGAGACGATCATCTTTACAAGTTAAAGAAAAATATTAATTGCGAGTAAAGTATTCTGCAAAACCGTCAAAAATTTTTTTGAACAAACATATTAATTAACAAAATTATTTTATTTTTATTTTTTTAAATTGAAACAAACAATTTGTATTTTAACCACAAATTTATTATTTTATATATCGACCGGTTTCGCTTCGACCAAGCTTAGTTATTGATAACTATAACTATACTTTGCATATGTACGAAGCCATCTAGAGTTTGCGCCAACTGTGTGTCTCCATTTTATGCCTTACACATAAACAAAATTGAATCGATTCAGAAAAAAATCATAAAATACATTTCTTATAAATCGCACAATCGATTTAATAATTATCTTGATGCAACAATATTTTTCAAAATTGATCCATTGAGTGTACGTAGACAATTCTCCGATGCAATGTTGCTATATAAAATTGTAAACAACATTACTGACTGTCCTGAGTTATTGAACAGAATTGATTTCAAAGTACCTACACGGCCCACACGTTCGTGTAATACTTTTAAAGAAAAACATTGTAATACAAACTCAAATAAAAATGCTTGCCTTATAAGACTGTGTTCAACGTATAATAACATTCTTTCGGAAATTGATATCTTCAATTGTACCGAAAATAAATATAAAAAATTTATTAAAAATGTATTAAATGTGTACAAAACTGCATAAATTTAATGGTATATTGTGGAACGACTTATATTTTGTAATACCTCCTGTTGTAATTACGTAATTTCTTTTAGTTATTGTATGATTATTGTTTATTTTATAGATACATAATACAATATAACAATGAGGAAATCTATAATTGGTTTTGCAGATAGGTATATAAAACATGTATAAATTAATCAAGATGTAAACTGATGATTTATAAAACAAAATAAATAAATAAATAACTTAGTTATTATTATATCCTGCTGAAGCTTGGTTGAAGCGAACCCCGTCGATTATAAAAAAAATAAATTCGTGGTTAAGATACAAAGTGTTTGTTTTATTCTTTTTTTTAATATAATTTCTACCCACAAAGTTGTTGCTTCTTAAGTCTTGATTACATTGAGCGAGTTTACAAGCTACCAGCCGGTGAATTCACTATCTGTTAGTAAATTCGCTCAGTGTAATCGTATTACTAGCTAACTAGCACATTGTGAACAATCTACGAAAAAAGTTGAAAGGAAGTCAACTTTGTTCGCTACTCGCTAGCGTGGACGGCGGATGGCAAGATGGCGGCCCGCGAACAGCTGATTTCGTAACTGTCAAACTACTGCTCGATCTGGATTGTACTTGTACAATCTGGCGGTGAGTTAGCTGTGAATATCTCAGTTTTTTACAAAATGTCGACAAAATTAGTTCGCGCGGGAGTCGTTATGTTAGCTCAGCCTTTAGAGCGAGTGGAACGTTTTATGTGTCATCATCACAATCGCACTCGCCGATTTGGCCGCTTTTAAATTTGCCGACCGCTCAATGTCAGATGCAATGTCAAATTACGAATTTCTTTGGGACAGACAGAAAAAAACAATATATTATGTCATTTAAAATTCAACTGCTTTCAAGGTGACATATCTTTTTAGT
Source organism: Glyphotaelius pellucidus (assembly GCA_936435175.1). Lineage (NCBI taxonomy): Eukaryota > Metazoa > Arthropoda > Insecta > Trichoptera > Limnephilidae > Glyphotaelius > Glyphotaelius pellucidus. The sequence continues at coordinate 17,336,667 of OW386552.1, forward strand.
CATTAGTCAGAGAGAGATGTAACTTATTTGAAGTCTCATCTTTTGCCTAAGTTGAGATGTGTGTAGTCTTTTCTGTTTCCAACGCATTAGTTTGATGTTTCTAAAATAGAGACGTCAATATATGGTACCAGCGACCTTACAATAACAATAGTGTTTCTCGCCTGCGACCTTAAGGCCTGTTCAGATTAAGCCAGTAGTTTAGTCGAGTGGCGAGTAACACGCCACTTGACTCGCCGAAAATCGTTCGCATTACTTTCAAGTAGAGTACATTATTGCCCGCCGCCCGTTGCAAGATAATGGCGGTTGACGGGCTGCTACAAAGCAAAGTAAATACGCTAATTAAGCATATTGTAATGCTTAGAAGAGATGAAATTTTAGAAGAGGTGGAAGAATAAATTAGTAAAATGAAAATAAATAAACTATAGACACGAAAAGAGATTCATCTGAGATTCATGCATCTTCGCTCCAATGCCACGACGTTTCCGCGCGTTTACAAATGAACTCTGTTAAAACGGCGGGTTTGCGCATGTTAATGCGCAGGTACGCGTGGAGGGGATCACTACTCGCCGAAAAATTAGAACGAAATGGATTGAATCAACTAAAGATCTGACTAACCCACTCTACTAAAATTATGGTGTTCGGACGCGTTTAGTTACTACTATACTCTCCACTCGACTAAAATACTCTACCAATGCGAACGGGTCATAGAGTAGGTCGTTGTCAGCCCTTGCAAGTAGCACATTCCACAAACATGTGGCGCCCAGAAACAAGGTAGGTAGGCTAATTTGACGCGAAGCGGCCGGCAGTCATAGTCGTGCCTGGAATTCTGCGTTGCAAGTAATATTTTATTATTTATTATGAATGATTATTTTTTTAATTTTTCAGTTTTAGGTACAAAATCAATATTTTTTTCTTACAATAAATTATTATAAACCAACGAAATTTTTTTTTAAATTTTCACGGCCAAAAGTATTTTCGTTATTTGTTTTTGGGGTGTTATGCCGTGTTGCGCTACCTCCTTCTTTAGCCAACGTTTCGGACAGCGTTACAGTGTCCATCAAAGAAGGAAGTAGCGCAACACGGCATAACACCCCAAAAACAAATAACGAAAAAACAATGAAAAAATATTCACAACAATATTTTTACAAAAAGCGAATTAATTTTCAAATCCAATACAACAATGCTGCGTTACAAAATGGCTTGTCAAATATATTTTTAGCACGGTACGGGGTGGGTTTAGAAGATAAAGTGTTTTCATGCGTTCCATTGGTAATCTCACACCACAATGGTAGTAACAATTCAATTACTGAGCTAAAACGGATATGTATATCTCCAGGTTTCAAGAAACTCAATAGAGAACTCCAGTCCATTTTTTTTATTTTTTTATTATTTTTTATGAATTTATAATAATTTAAATTATTATAAAATAAGTTAAATTATTTTTTTATGAATTTTTTTCTAACTTAAATAACTGCATATTTATTTTTATTTTTATAGTTAGTTTTAATAGTTGAAATAAATGTCAAAGTTTTAATTTTTCAAGATCCCCCGAAAACCACCGTGACGTCATCTGGCCCTGTGACGTCATCTGGCCAAAACTTTTAGTTATTTTCATCAGATGTTGTCATTTTGTATGGAAGAAGTGATGAAACTATTCAATAAGTAAAATGTTATTTAAGTGTAATTATTTATTTATTATATTATATTTATTATATTATTATATTTTTCAATATTATTACGGGAGATTGGTATAAAAATTGTTTGAAATTATTATTTTTTAGCTTTACGAATCGAAATCAATATTAAGGAAACCGAAGCATGAATTTCGTAAGGAACTGGAATCAGCTGTTCGACGGCCGCCATTTTGAATTTCAGCATTGGAGCGTTTAATGGAAGCGGTGACGTCACGCCTCACAAATTCAATAATACCAACTTGACAGGGTGTTTTAATGAACTGTTTTAAAATGGACTTTTTAATATTTTTTTTAAAACTCTACGTTAAATATTATTTCATAAAACTTATATATTCAGAATCAGCGTTTATTGGTCTATATGAACATATTTTTTTAAAGCCATAATATTTTTCACTGGAGTTCCTTATTGTTATTGCACTTATATTGAATACGGAATATATCAGTAAATACATACTTTTAACTTCTCCACCCAGGATCAGCTTGTTGATAACTACAATTCCTCTTTTATTTTCATACTTCATTGTCTCTCCAAGTAGAGTGATTACGAGCAGTCCCAAAGCGTAGTGGATAAACCAAAGCAATCCTGCTACCGTCAAAAGGGCGTTCTAAACATTAACCATAAAGCTATTATAAATATTGCTATAACTAACTAAAAAATTAAAAAATTAAAAACAGCAGTCCACAATTGAGTTACCAAACAACTTACAATATGTTACCAACTCCTGATGTTTGTCAGTCAATCGTGAAATTGGTAAAGGAAGTACGAAAGTAGACCGAATGTAATGGAGATGAGTGCCTTTGAATAAGTAGGTTAAATAATATACGGGGAGGTAGAGGTATCCTTACAAATACTGTGTGTATTAGAATAATGTACGAAGTCAGTCAAAAAGTAATGCCTCAGTTAAGTGAAAATTTTGAATTTGGTGCTATTCCTCAAACCTTCTTAGAACTTGTAGACAATCTACTGGAATAATAACTTTTTGCGTCAACAAGTGGCAGCAATACAGTCGTTTGCAAAATGGCTGACATCGATGTTCGTAAGCGTTCGATAGCGTAGATAGCGCCCATTCGCATTCACGAAAGACTGAAATGTGTACCATGTGTATGATGCATGTGTATCATGATGTGTACCATGATACAACAGTGGATGTCAGCTCTGCTAGATGATGGGCTCGTCGGTGTAACGAAGCTGATAGACAAACACAGCTGGCTGACAAAAAGCGGAACGGCACAGGCCGTTGATTGCAGTGACTGCACGCGAGTTGATGACATCATTTGTGGTGACCCAAGATAATCTCAGCAAAGTCAATGTGATGACGATTAATCGACAACTGATTATTCAACAAAAGTTTGTGTAAGGTGGGTACCAAAAAAGGAATCGGCCAGAATAAAGAAACAAGAAAAACAATAGCCTCACAAAACTTGCAGCGCTTGATTTCTGGAAAAAAATTGTGACCGGATACTAAATTTAATATGGGTTCATTTTTTTAAACCTGAATCAAAGAGGCACGGAATGACATCACACAAACTCACGTCACGATTTGGATCAAAATAGTTTTCCATTTGCAAAATTCCATTTGCTGCCTGTAAAATAGACAAAAGCGCTGTTACAATGACGAATAAAATCTGAAACAAAAAATCTGAAACATTAAGCATAAACTAGCCAATCTAGTTAAATAATTCAAATAATATAATCTGTTTTTCGTTGACATTATTCAATCACGGAATATATATTTTTATTAATATTTCGGTGTGATGCTGCATGATTTAATAAAACAATTCAATACCTTAAAAGAGTGGATGAAAGCTTTGTTAACTAATCCTTAAAATGGAATTCACCACGAATTATCAGCATCAAAAATAGAAATATTGTTGCATGGAGCGCTAGGCTTAGCACAAAGTCTGACCGTGAATAAGCATTTAAGATTAAATTTTATATGTAACTTGCATAAAATATGGAGGTAGTTATTAAAAATTTCAACATTACCTGTAGTCCGTAAGATGAGTTTATAATGTCTACATTATCTGCCAGTATATCATAGATCTTCATGAGCCTTAGTACTCCGCCATCGTAAGCAAAAGAATCATTGATTTTAATCATCAACGAGTTCATTTTATTCCAACAACGGTTGTACATTATTTTATTAGGAGAAAAGTCAATGAGATCAGTTTTGTGCAATAATTGTTTACTGCTGCTTGCCAGTTGAGATACTAGAGCTCGCATTCGAAATGTGACTATCCAAATATATAAGGCGTATTGAAAAATAAAAATATCTACTATAGCCAATGCGATATACAACGCAAGATAATCCTTTTCAAGATAACTGTTTGTTCCAAAAAGATCAAATAAAATAACAAAACAAATATATAAAAATAACAATAAAGCTACAACACTAATATGTTTGCGCATTGTCCTATAGCATTCTAATGGAAGACCAAGTAGTTTATCGATCCTTTCTATATTTTCTAAGAATTTTACTGTAAGACATGTGCTACCAAATATTGGATAAGAAATTGCCAAATTAGCTGTGATGATTGATAAGAAATACGAAATATTATCGATAAAAGTCACATTGAATGACACCATTTCGATATCATTAACAATTTTATTTGCCATCAGATACAAGAAAAAAACATCAAAAACAAGTATAAGTACCAACGAATATACTTTACTGAAAGCTGTTTTTGTTAGCACCTTGTTAAGTTTAAACGAACAATTTTGAATACCAATAACTAAGAAGAAATGATTCAACGGTGTTAGAGCATAATGTATATTTAAATTTTCAGCAATCGTATGATTATCAGCTTCTCTGTTGTATTCATTATCGGTCATCATAAGATTAAAAGTGTTTTTTGTAACTATTTTTTTTTGTTTTCGTTAAATACTATGTTACTGTTTTGTGAATACGCTCTTCGTGCGAACTGAGCCAAGGTTGATTCGAATAAATTCCTTTCCATGAAGGTAAACCGTATTTTGTTTAATGATATTGATCAGTGTATTATCGCTTAACGATGTGAAAAATTTTCACTTAGCCGAAACATAAAATAATGCCTGGTCAATTTCAATTTCAGATATTAAAAAATATATTTTCGTGTTTTAAAGTGTTTAATATTGTAAAGTTATGAAAAAATATAGATATAGATAAGTTCATCTATTAGTAATTAGTATATCTATGATCGTTTCAACTTTTCTCTGTAAACATACCGAGTAATACTGTAAATGTAGAACTGTCGACAACCACAAACTTCTTTCTTCATCAAAATTGTATTACCAAAACGTAAAATTATTTATTTGCGGTGAAACTGTGTGATGGTATTATAGTCTGTTGGGATGACTGAACTAGTAGATATTTTTTTATTTATTTTATTTATTTTTATTTATTTTTTTATTTTACAATAATAATTACATTTATAATATTATTACCTAGGTTTACATAAGAATTAATTTTATGGTTCTACTACTCCATAAATTGAGCTCTAGGAGCTCGTGTTTATGGGAGGAGTATTTACATGCATGGACTTGTATGTACGCATGTGATTAAAACAAGGAGTGTGACTTTGGCAGTTCATCCTCCCTGCCTAACCCCGCGGTTAAACTATCTGATGGTATTATAGTTTGTTGGGATGACTGAACTAGAAGGTATGGAATGTGATTAAAACAAGCAGTGTGACGAAAGTTGTTTGCTAGACGTTAGAAGAAAAATTGTATCTGTTTTAGTAGCGCATAAGCTCTTCAAATGGCACACTTGCAATCCCGCTGTCCTGGAGCGTATTCTAAAATATCCCCCATAACTTCACCACGGAGCCAGGCAGCACAGGCTTTTTATTTTTCCAAGAGGCAGGACCAAAATATTTATTTTTTGATTATAAAATATATGTTACATAAATTAGATATTTACACAATGGAGGATAGTTACTTTGAAAGAAGTCTAGTGTAAACATGTGGTACTAGTATGTGATGATGTTGAAAATTGGTAAAATTATAATAATAATTAGGAAATAGAAAAGCGAAAAAGAAGTGCGTAAGATAAGATTATGAAAATGAACACAACCTTATTTTAAATTTATTTTTATATGTGTGCATGCATATGTACACGTATATAAAATATACAGGAGCACACATCATCAGACACATGAACATAGATACACACACATTTAGGCACCTAAGTACATGAATATGCACACAATATTAACACACACATATTTACATACATGTTCACAAACATATTATACTGACGGTCATATATATGCCTTTGGGAAGGATGACAAGAGGAAATGCGCGACTTTTTCAGACAAACTTAACTTGAGATTTGAGGCCAAAAATTTTACGACACCGAAAAATTATTCTTTTTGGAAGAAGTCAAAACTAATTAATCTAAACGTTACATGGAATAAAAAAGACACAGAAAAATAAAAAGTTGACTGGGTACCCAAGAACTTTTGTCTTACTGGCCTACATTTTATAATTTTAAGTAATATATCCGTACTAAATATTTGTTGTCCCTTCTGAAAAAAACTTTTTTTCAGTTAGGTCAAGAATTTTGGATTCAAATCCAAAATTAAGTTTTGTATGAAAAAAAAACATGCAGCCGTTCTCCTAAAACCACATTTTCTCTGAGAAAGACATTTTTCACTTGAACTTCATAGACTTCAAGATTGTAATATATTTATTCATTTTTATTAAAATATATTATTTTTTTACATAAATAAAACAATTTCTACACAAAGCAACTGATTAATTTATTTTATAACAAACCAATAACTTTGTAAACACCACTTATATTTTTATTCATGCGACCAGGTTTCTTTCCAACCGTAGTACCTCCTTACTTACTGATCCTGAAATTCGCTTCTAACTTCTAATAACAATGTTTTAAAAGTCATTTGAGGGAACGGACTCCGGATGTCGATAGAGATGGAGGAAGAGAAATGAAAGACAGTCTGTCGATGTAGTGAGTCGAAGTCATTTATTGAAGCTACCTAGCGATGTTGGTGGACACCGTGGTGGTGGAGAAGACCTGGTCGTCCAAGCCGTCGCTCGACGTGGTGAGTTGCGGAGTCACTCGGTGGGTGGAGTCATCTGCGGTAGACCTTGTGAAGAGGAGTGTGTTCAGTGACAGTGAGGCGCGATGGGCTCCGGTAGCCACTGAGATGATGCTGCACCCTAGAAAGAAGGCACGGCGGGCCTTATTGTCACGGGCTGTTGAATCTCTTGAGCTGAGATGCGATAGATCATGTAAGCTGCGAGATAAGCCTCGAATGTTGTTGGTGCACCGGCACAGGTTCCGGCAGTGAGTCGCCGTGGGTCTGTGCCAGTTGCTGGGTACCACACTGGAATGTTATTATCACTAGGTGCACTGTATTGCTGTTCGTCTATGTATTGACTGAATGTTACTGAAAGTTGTGACTTGACTGAGCTCGCTCGGGATCACGCCCATTATTATAGCGTGGCCGACGAAATCAGTAAGTTCTAGAACGCTGTGTAATCAGGCCACGGCGCCAAGCGGAGAATACTATTCTGTCTGTTATTTTTGTAGGCGCTTTTTGAATCGCAAACTTTCGAGTAAATGCCGCGCACCTAGGCAATGTACTGTATTCGCCAACAGTAGTAGATAGGAGAGTAATATCTGGATGGATTCGAGGAACAAGCTACTTTGGAACCAGTTCCTACGCCATTGTCTGTCTCGGCTACTTTCTACCGGTGACTCGGGATCACTAGATGAGAGTGGAATCGAGGAACAGGTTTATTGAAACCAGTTCCACGCCTGATTACGAAAACAAGTGAAACCTTCAACTATTCTGAAGTATACTGTAATACCAGCTCGTAGAGTGGAGCTGGCAACACGGTATTGCTTCCAGTACATAAACACAAATATCACCACTAATAAGTACACAATTACACATCTGCCCTGATGATGAACACTGTAACGCTGTCAGAAACGTTGGCTAAAGAAGGAGGTAGCGCAACACGGCTATAGGGCGCCGTAGTAAGCGTTCAACAAGAAAAAAGGATATTTCTGAAGATAGTTTGAAAGGAAGATAATATGTAAATCCGAATGTTAGAAGGAGCTTTCAAATGTAAAAAAAAATAAAATCATTAATAGGCGTAAGCAGCTGGTGTGAAAATATTTAAAAGAGAGCAAAAATCTCTCAATAAATGTCTTAACCTAAATTGTCTAGGTATATCTAAACATGTTAAATAACAGAAACGGATGTGAACTAGGAAAACATGGCATGACCAAGTGAATCAGATGCTTGAGTCTGGTCATGTAAAAAAAAAACCAGTTGGCGACGCAATCACAATCAACCTCCTGAACAAAATCTATATTTTTCTGATCTGTAATACCAGTGTCCTCAGATGTTACAGCGTAACATTATGTTAACACAAAATTACAAAAGTAAAATAATAATAAGCCTATATGCAATTCTAATTTTGAGATCGGTGGAAATCTTACAACTGTGGAGATATTACAACTCATCTCATTCAATATATTATCTTCTCGTAGACTCAGAAATAAAGAACTGCTCTTCCTCAATCAACACTCGACTAATTATGGTTATAATTCACCACTATGACGGCCTCCGTGGTCCCGAGGCAAGACTCTCGACTCACAATCCGAAGGTCGCGGGTTCGAACCCGGCGTGCGCAAATAAATTTTATTTGATTAATTTGTGTTATTTCACAATTTATTCATTTAAAATAATATATAGTATATTTGCGGCACGTTCCAGAGTGGAAGATACTATCAGTATCGCCCTGGTGTAAGACCACCATTCAGAATTGAAACGTTGCTTGAAATGGCTTTAGCCGTGTTTAGTGACCAGATCTGAATAGCCAGGTACTTCCCCACCTACCTCTTCCCTATCTCCTTCCCCCCCCCACTACCTTCAGCCTCACATCATACCCCAATTGGGGATGCCATAGTCTCACTGGCTCCAGACGGGAGCAGTTGGGACTCTTGTGCGGTATTTCATATAAAAAAAAAATAAAAAAAAAAAAACTATCCAGAACGTGTAGAATGGTCAACTCACGTCAAGGCCTTGATTTTTTTGGCATAAGCCTAAATGATTTTTGTCGCTCACTAAACGATTGAAGATATTTTATATAACTCTATTTTTAGCAAAGTCTTGACTTGACTTGACACTTCTATTTCACTTCTATTTTCTTATGTTCTATCTGTTTGTCTTTGCTTTCATATACTATCCCTTATTCTTTTAATGAACATTTCCAAAATTTCGTGTTACTTGGTTGTAAATTGGACGTTAGTCCGTTAATAAATAATAAATAAATAAATCTATATTGCAACGAAAAAATATTTTTTTCACTTTGATGCCTTTTTAATTTTTATAAAAATTTAGAATTCACAGTTTTACCATTCCACTATGAGTTATATTTTTAGTATTGCCATTTGAACAACAGTGGAGCCTTCATATGTTTTATATTCTTATTTGACAAACTGTATATTTGTAAAAATGAACGGTACTTTAAGAAATAAATAAATAAAAGAAACAAACTTTGTAGAAATGTTTTTGTGTTGTTTTTATCTTAACAAACATTTTATTTCTATTACGATTTTCCAACCAAAGTGTTTAAAAAGGTTCCATGCCAACTGAGAATAAAGTCAACTCAACACATCGTTGAAAAGTCATTAAAAGTTATGAAAAAAATAATTTTAAATTCGCCGATAACCCTAACCTAACGTAACCTTTTTAACCAATTTTTAAAATGTATTTTTTTTTTACTTTAATGACTGGTTCTGAGTTGGATTCATACCGAGTTGTCCGGTCACCGTTTAATAAGGACTAAGTGCACTTATTAAAAACCAATCACTTCTGTGTTAAGACAGAATTTAGAATTCATAATTAAAATGAACAAATTAACATGTTAATTTAAGTGTCCATTGAGACACATAATGAATGTGTTTTTCAATCTTTTATCTGGTAGAGAATGACAATGTATGTGATAGTGGTGGCCACCAAATTGAGGAGCAAGGAGCAGTCCACCGGGAAGAGGCCGCACGCTGTAGTCACAAGGGGTCTGGATTTCATCAGATTCTCCAATAGGACCAGACGTGCGCAGTGCCGACCATCTTTAAAGTCATAAATTTATATTAAATGACGAATTAATCACCTTGATCAATGAGTTTCTTCTGTCAGAAACCAAAATCTGAAGAAGCGGTGTAGTTTTTTTCGTTATTCCATTAGAATTCTTGACTACGACACCTTACGAGTTATAAGCAAACATTTTTGCCAGCAAAATAGGCCACTTGCGGCCTATTTTGCTGAAAAAAAATCCGGCTTTGGCAAATATTCTAAGACATTACTTATTTTTTCTTATCGTATTTTTGAAACCCTGGCAATTTTTTGAAACTTTCAACCCGAAAAATCGGACCATTTTTTATAAACCGGAAAGACGGGACATAATTTATTGAGTGCGAAAAACCAATTACATAGCCGAAAATCATAAAAAAACCGCCTGTACAACATTTGTCAAAACGACAAACCAAAATATTTCAATTCGAATTCTGCGTTTAGTTATTTAAAAACGGATTCGTGTAACCATCTTACGAAAATACCTGTAAGGTCAGGCTACAAACAAGAAAACAAGTGAATTTTATGCTACTTCCACTCCAAAGCCAGCCTTCCATCTCCGAAGTTTTTCGAACTCCAAATTGGCGGACGTCGAAGAGCAGATTCGGCGCTGTATCTTATCAGTTGCCTACAATTGTGCAGGCTGCAAATATATTTTTTACAACTCTCCCGTAATATAAGGAATACTTGCGCAGTCTGATGTGCTGGGCCAACTCACACGAACCAGCCATAGCCGATAGTCTCGAAGTACCATTGGTGTCAAATTCAAAAATTCGCCAGAAATCAAAGTTTTGCAATATTAAAAAAAAATAAGTGTGGAATTTACAAAATTAATGGAATATTATCGGAGACGGAATATTTTTATGTAGTGACGTCACGAGCCCGAAAAACGGATTTATTAATTAAAAAAAAAAAAACTACACTTTTCAAAAAAAATTAATAACATTTTCGTAATCTTAGTAGAAAAATTATCCACACAATTTTTTCCAAGTCATTATGAAATCCACGCAAGTGACCTATTGTTTGTTTCTAATAAAAAATTGCACGCGTCGTCACATCAAAACCCATACATAAAATGATATATGAATATCAAGAATATAGCACTTAAGTCAATAGTACTTTTTTTTTTTTTTACATTAACTCCACACAGGAGGCCCTGCGGAAAATAATTTTACTCAGGGCCTATGTCATCTGGGATGCTGTGTGGAGGGTCTTTTTGAGGAGAGGAAGGAATGAACATTGGTCTTGAAGAGACCCATGTTGTAGGAGGGACGAAACACAGATGCCGGCAAATCGTTCCATAGCCGAGCTGTTGAATTCAAGAATGAGTCGAAAAAACGACCCGTTCTCATGTGACAAATGTCAACCGTGTACATATGTTCGGCGCGCGTTTGGCGTATCTCCCGACTATGCACCGGTGCCGAAGGGATCAATGACGCTAGTTCCTCAGAGCATCTTCCATTGAAATACCGGTAGAACATGGATAGCATTCCCACCCGACGCCTGTGCTCTAAAGATTGCAATCCGTTCGTTTAGATGGGAGAATCTATCAAACGGACCGCCCGTTTCTGCACAGAGTCGAGGGTATTTTTCAAGTATTTTGGAGCTCCAGACCATAGGTGGCTGCCAAATTCAACCGTGGGGCGCACTTGCGATTTGTAAAGGGTAAGCAGTTGTGTACTATTAAAGTATCGACTTATATTAAAGCTTCGACTTATATTGAAAACAAAATATTCGACTTATATTGAAAACAAAATATAAGAAAAAAAAATAAAATGCATACTTTTAATTTCTCCTCCTAAGATCAGCTTGTTGATAACAATGATTCCTCTTTTATTTTCAAACTTCATTGTCTCTCCAAGTAGAATGACGACGAGAAGTCCCACTGCATAGTGGATAAACCAAAGCAATCCTTCTGCTGTATAAATGGCATTCTAAAAAAAAAACACGAAAATAATAATCAAATTAATAATTGTAGCTAACTAAAATTATGTATATGAGGATCAACATACTCCGTTTGCTGCACAATCCACCGGATTCAGGAGAGTTGGCCCTTATACTAGAATCAGACGGTCCATTCTGGTGAATGTTCACTCGATTGAACATTCATTTTTGTTTCATTCCTCGTTCACACGGCGTATAAAGGAATGTATTTTTTTATTTATTGAAATGAACGTTTATCCGTTACTTCCCACTACAATGTCGTCAATTGAAGATCTCTTAATTGTTTTTATGATTATGTTATTTATTATCAATTTAAGTATTATTTGCTTTAATATAAAGATTGGTCTTTTTAATTTAATTTCAATTTTATTATTAATTTCATTTTAACAATCTATTTAGTATTATATATATAAAAATCAAAATATGGTTGCTTGGGGATATATGAGATGTCTACCCGTTGCTAAACCATTAATCCAGTGGGCGGTACCCATTCCCGCCTCCAAAATTTTCAATTTGGCAGGGGTGCCCGGGTTCATGGGGTGAGGTTTGTCTAGGTCTTGGAGGCGGATGACCAGGACACACTGCACCCCAGATTCCTACCCACCCCTTAAACCTTTTTCCTTCCCAGAACTCTCCTTCTCTTCCTTTCCTTAAAAAACCCTCCACACAGCATCACCAAAGATGACATAGGCCCGAGGGAAATTATTTTCCTCAGGGCTTCCTGGGTGGAGCTCATGTAAAAAAAAAAAAACAAAAATCCGATTGCGATGAAAATTTGAGGATTTGATGTGCGCATGTCCGCGATGGTTCTATATACAAGAGTGTATGGGCTCTGGCGTAATGAAATTGTGCGTTGCTAACCATTCAGGCGATTGCGATGAAACTTTGGGGATTTGACTTGCGCATTCCCGCGATGGGATTAGGGAGGGGAACGCGGGAGGGAGGTTTACGGAACGGGGGAAGCGGGAGGGAGAAGACGGAGGGAGAAGGCGGAGTGGGATCGTTTGATGGGAAGGGGACGCGGGAGAGGAAGGGTGGGGGAAAGGATAACGGGACGAATAGGAAAGGACCCAGGAAGAAACAATTTGTTATCAAGTGGCATTGCAACGCATGCCGGGAACTCGCTAGTTTATTATATTGGAGGTAGTGCTGACGTCAGCTCAGTCAAATTTCAAAAACTTTAAAATTTAAAAAAAGTCCGATTTCGTAAATATTAAAAATGCTATCTTTAAAATTTCAAATATTTTCAAAATTACAAATCTTTCAAATTTCAAAAAAACTATTAAAAAAAATTGTAATACAAAGGTCATAACTTCTATTAACTATTCCGTATATTTGGCGTAATCCTTGTTGGTGTAAGCTTTATGAAAGAAGAACAACATACTCACATCACGATTTGGATAATCAAATTTTTCCGTATTTAAAAGTCCATTTACTGCCTGTAAAATTGACAAAAACCCCGTTACTATGACGAATAAAATCTGAAAAGTAAAGGAAAAACATGTATGTAATATTGATAAACCTATTAAAAATATAGTTTAATTCATTATAGTATATATTGATACAACTCACGGGGCGCTATCAAAGAAGCTTTATTTGAAATTTTAAGAGTCAACCAAATATGCTTAAAAGCTGGCAGTACTTTAAAAATTTCAACATTACCTGTAGTCCGTACGATGAGTTTAAAATGTTTACATTATCTGCAAGTTTATCATAGATCATCATAAGCCTTAGTACTCCGCCATCGTAATCAAAAGAAACGCTGCATTTAGTCATCAACTTGTTCATTTTATTCCAACAACTGTTGTACAGAATATTGTTCGGAGAAAAATCAATGTAGTCAATTTTGTACAATTGTTTATTGCTGTATACCAGTTGAGATAATAGAGCTCGCATTTGAAATGTGACCATCCAAATATGCAAGGCGTATTGAAAAATGAAAACATCTACAATAGCCAATGCCATGTATAAGGCATAATAATAACATTCTAAATATATTTCAGTGCCGAAAAGATCAAATAAAATAACGAAACAAATATAGAAAGTTAAAACTAAAGCTACAACACTACAATTTTTGCGCATTGTCTTATAGCACGAAGGTGGAAGACCAAGAATTTTATCGATGCTTTCCACATTTTCTAAAAATTTAACTGCAAGTTGTGTATTACAAAATACTGAACAAGAAATCGCAAAATTTGCCGAGACGATTGAAAAAAAATACGATATATTATCGACTAATGTCAGTTTGAATGACGTCGTTTCGACTTCAATTCCAATTTTATTTGACATTTGATATAAGAACAAAACATTTAAAACAAATAGTAATAACAACGAATAAGCTTTACTGAAAGCTGTTTTTGTTAACAATTTGTTACTTCTGTAGGAATAATTTTGAATTCCAAAAATTAAGAAGAAATAATGCAGCAGTGTTAGAGCATAGTGTACATTTAAGTTTTCGTTTTTCTTTGGTTTGTCAGCCTGTCTGTACGTGTTTTTATCGTTAGTTAACATATTAGTATTTTTAAAACTAGTTTTGTGTCGAACAAATTTTGATTTAGCAATACATTTTTGAGGATATTGTTCCACGAATAAGAACTTAGTACTAACTACGTAATATTATAAAACTAAGGGTGATGCGAATAAATTTGTGTCGACTTGGATACGAACCTAATCTAATGTATTTTGTTTAATAGTGTTGATCAATTAACGCTTAATGATACCTTGAATACTTTTCACTCACTTAGTTGTAAAATTAAATGATGTCTGTTCATTTTCAGATGGAATAGAATATTAAAAAATATATTTGTAATAAAAATGCTAAGGAGTAAGGAGAGAAAATACATACGTCTATTTAATTTAAAGTTTTGCTTAAAGACATTTTTTTCTTTTCGATTTTTATATTCGGGTAGGATCCTATCAATCTTTCTCTGTAGACGAAATATTTTAAACGATAAACTGAGTAATGTTTATTATACATAAATTCAGTAGACTGAAAGCGCTGGAAGAAACATGGACCTTGAGGGTGTACAGTACAGTGTACACCCTATATATACGTGTACACTGCACACCCTTGTATACCAGCTTGTTTCGCTTTCCATAGAGAGAAAAAAATAGATTTCGTGAATTAATTAGCACTGAACACTGCGTTTCATCGTCTCATATATTATAAGCCCCCTCCCACTTCCCCTTAAATACGAAGGGATTCAGGATTTACTCAATAAAAAACTTTTTAAATTACTTGCGAATTATTTTTTCTTAGAAGTTCGACTTTTAGTCTCTTATCTGGTAGAGAATGACAATGTAAGTTGTGACGGTGGCTACCAAACTAATGAGCAGGGAGCAATCTAATGGGAACAAGCCGCACGCAGTAGCCACAAATGGTCTGGCCTTCATCAGATTCTTCAATTGGACTAGACGAGTGCAGTGACGACGATCTTTAAAGCAAAAAATTCATATGTTGTCAAATTTATATTTAAATACCCCTTCCTGCTTCCCCCCTGAATTCGAAGGAATTCAGGATTTATGTAATAAAATATCTTGTCAAATTATTTGTGAATTATTTACTACATAATATACAATCCGACGGCCTTTATGTTTAAGTGTCTTAATAATCAGTCTTAATGGTTTTCGAATGGTTAATCGAATTTGCGGCATGTTCCAGGGTAGAAGATACTCTCAATATCGCCCTGTGAGGCCACGATTCAGAGTTGAAACATTGTTGCCACCCCCACCTCTTTCTTGTCCATCTCCTTTCCTTCCCCACTATCTTCATAGGGGGATGCCGTAGTCTCACTGACTTCAGATGGTTGGGAACAGTTGAGATTCTTGTGCGGTACTCACATAATTTTTTTTAAAGCACTATTAATTCTAATTTCTGAAATGTAATAAGTTATGTAATAAGGAACTCCAGTCCAATTTTAAATTTTTTTTTTTTATGAATAATGACCTTCTCTAACTTAAATAACTGCATATTTATTTCTATTTTAAAAGTAAGTTTTAATAGTTAAAATAATTGTCAAAGTTTCAATTTTTCAAGATCCCCGAAAACCACCGCATCTAGTGTGAATTGTGTGACGTCATCATGACCAAAATTTTTATTTATTTTCAACAGTGTTATCGTTTTGTATGGAAGAAGCTATGAAACTATTCAATTAGTAAAACATTATTTAGGTGGAATTATTTATTTATTATATTAATTTATTATATTATTATATTTTTAGTATTATTACGGGAGAGTGGTATTAAAATTGTTTGAAATTATTATTTTTTTAGCTTTACGAATCAAAATCAACATTACGAAAACCGAAGCATCAATTTTGTAGGCAACTGGAATCAGCTGTTTGACGCCCGCCATTTTGAAATTTAGAGCGTTGCGACAGGCAGTACGATGTTTTTGCACAGTTTAAGTTTTTGAATATTTTGAATAACATAGATAAATTAAGAAATACTCAATTTTTGGTACCGGATTATTTAGGCCTAAATAATGTTTCAATAAAAACATTATCTATTATAAGTCTAAATCTCTATAAACCAAAAACACGGAATGTTGAATGATTGTCATAATTTTCAACACAAATATACCAGGTGACTGGAGAATTATGGACGCGGTGACGTCACGCCTCGAAAATCCAATAATACCAACTTGACAGGGTGTTTTAAAGACACGTTTTAAAATGGAATTTTTGATATTTTTTTTGAAACTCTATTTATATTATTTAATAAAACTTATATATTCAGAATTAGCATTTAATGGTCTATATGAATATATTTTTTTAAAGCCATAATATTTTTCACTGAAGTTCCTTATTATAAACCCGCTGTGTTCGTGTGTAAAATTTTTAACCCCTTATTTATATCAAAATAATGATTTGTTTCCAAATTGTGGTTGTCAAATTCAGAATAAATATTATTATTTAAACACCTTAGATATTCCTAATACTTACTAATAATACTAAGTATTAAAATTTCTAGAAGTCTCCTCCATAAAAAAGTTACAATCGTGACAAATAAATTTGGGAACCCCAGATTTGTTTAAAAAATCAGGCCTTTCCTTGCTAATTCATATATATTTTTTAATATGTTATAAGTGTAAAAATCTGGTTTGATATTATCTGGCATGTTTTTAATTATTAAATTTGAAGTATTATTATTTAAAAATACAATTTTTACCCAACGACTATTAAAGTATTGCTTACTTTTAATTTGTCCACACAGAATCAACTTGTTGACGACTACGATTCCTCTTTTATTTTCGAACTTCATTGTCTCTCCAAGTAGACTGATGACGATCATCTCCAAGGCGTTGTGGAATAACCAAAGCAATCCTGCCACTATATAAATGGAGTTCTAAAAAAAAATCACGAATATATTATTCATATTGATAGTTGTTGCTAACTAAACTTATGTACATGATAATACTATTCGCTCCAATCCACTTGATTCAGGAGAGTTGGCCCTCTTGTTGAGATTTGGCTCTCTCTCTCTCTCTCTCTCCCTCCCTCTCATATTGAATTATTTAATTTTGAAAAATGGAGCCACTCGTGTTTCCAAATTAATTTGAAAGAAGCAGCGGTTTTTTCCTGCTTTAATGTGCTAACTTGTATTATGGTTAATAATTGAATTCTGATTATATTTAAGAGTGGCGAACGAATTATATTATATCTAGGAGTAATAAAATAAATGTATTCTTTCATAGGGCTTAGTCCAGGGTTTGCGTTATTTTCTCACCTTACCAAATTTTTATTGAGTGGTACATTGTATTTCTACGAACAGAGTGCTTTAGACAGTGGCGACTCAAGCGCTTCTTTGATGGTGGGGATCGATATTTTTACGTATACTTGTAGTGTACAGTGATCTCACTACCCTGAGAATAACTAACTAACTAACTAACTAACCATCACGCCGTTTCCCCGCAGGGGTAGGCAGAGAGGACGGACCGCCAAACAACTCGATCTTGGCACACACTCCTTGCTTCGTTCACATTCATACATCGTCTCATACATGCTCTTCAGTTATTCTGACTCTTGACATCGCCCGACTCAAGTATCTGATTCACTTGGTCGTGCCATGTCTTCCTCGGGCGTCCCCGACTTCGTCTACCATTCATATTTGCGTCATATATTCTCCTTACACTCCTTTCCTCATTCATTCGCTCTACATGCCAAAACCATCTGAACGTCCCTTTCTTAATCTTATTCATTACGCTTACATCAGCCTTGCATTTTTTGCGGATCTCCACATTTCTCACACGATCACACATGGTTTTACCACACATACGTCTCAGGGATCTCATTTCTACAGCATTCAGTCTACTTTCATCCTTTCTCTGCCAGTTCCATGCCTCACTGCCATACATCAGGGTAGGTAGCCAGCACTCCATTATGGACGGCTAGCTTCGCTTCTTTTGACAATTTTTTGTTGCTGCCAACGGCGTTCAGACCTCCATTAATGGAGTTACCGGCATTTACCCTTCTTTCGATATCTCTATCAGTCTTCCCATCTCTCGTAAACATACTTCCCAAATTCACAAAAGAATATAATATAAAATTTCTCAAAAAAAAAAAATGTGATTGTCAAATCATGCTAAATCGAAACACACAATAATATAAAATGTCTGTAGATTACCAATTAATAACAATAATAGTACAATAAAAAAACGCTTTATCTTGCAAGATTATTATTGAACTTAATTTGAACGCGAGCAATTCACGCCTGAAACTATGCAAACTTATGGTTCAGTTTGTTATGAAGGGATTCATTGGATTATCCCCACGGTATTTGAAATTCACATACGAGTACGCATGCGCGGTCTTCGGATTGCCTTCTAACAAGAAAGAAACGCAAAGAACGAACTAAAATGCCCAAAGAGACGACTCGGATTGTCCCCCGAGACAGGTTCTCCGCAATGAGAAATGGATTCTGATCGTCGCGGGTCGCATTATTCGTCCGGAATATATTGTGTTGCATTATATTTCTGCAAATGTTAGTCGCTTTTATGTTTAAAGAATTCATCCATTTTGGTGACGACAACATCAACTGTTATTTCCTTTAGGTTTCGGGTGTAACTGGCGGGGACTATTCCCACTGTCCTCTTGTAAAAAACCGCCACTGCCTTCAGGAACCTCATTTTTAATTTAGTTATTTTATAATATCCAAAAAAAATCCTTAGAAATTAAAAAGGGCATTGCTTATAAAAATATAAGCAATTTTTTAATTGTTAAAGATTCTCATTATAAGAACCTACCTAAAAATAATACAAATAGCTTGTTTGTTAAGTTGAAGGCTTCACCGCATTTGAATAATGTTGTAGGACTGCGAAAGTCTAGATATCATGCGTAATAATAATTATCCAACACCCGTAGAGAAAAACATCGTACTTTTTAAATTAAAATAACATAATTTTTA
Organism: Glyphotaelius pellucidus; assembly: GCA_936435175.1. Classification (NCBI taxonomy): domain Eukaryota; kingdom Metazoa; phylum Arthropoda; class Insecta; order Trichoptera; family Limnephilidae; genus Glyphotaelius; species Glyphotaelius pellucidus. Next base: position 17,355,800 of record OW386552.1, read on the forward strand.
AAAATATCTCGCAAGTAAAATAAAACACTCACATCTTGTGCTTTCCCCAAGTCATAATAGTCTCCCAAATTAATGACTCCGTTTGCTGCTTGTAGAAGTGACAAAAACGCTGTCACTATGGTGAATAAAATCTGAAACATGACGAATTAAAATAGCAATTTTTCTAATATCTACATTAATTTTATAAAAGTTTTACAAATTATTTCTCTCTATCCGATGGCCTAAACCCCATATCGAGCCTTGGCCTTCCACAACATTCACTTCCAACTCTTCCTGTCCTCAGCGGCTGACTTCCAGTTTGTTACATGGAGAAACTGTGTTGCATCCGCTCTTACCTCATCTTCCCACCTCAGTCTGGGTTTTCCCACTTTTCTCCTTCCACATGGGGTCCAGCAATAATTCTTTTTGGACTCTGTATGTGCCCAGCCCATCTTAACCTGAGGAGTCTCATAAGGGCTGAGATGCTAGTGGCCTAATATATATCAAACAGTTCTTTGTTGTGCCGGATGTGCCACTGTTCCCCCTCTTTCACGGGTCCACATATTTTTCCCAACACTTTTCTTTCAAAGGTATCCAGCATTTCAGCCATCTGTACAGTATCTGTACATCAGGGCATCACACTATATTTAGATAGTAATAATACTGTCAGTGTTTTTTTTTCATGAAAAAATTTCAACACCCGTATCCATCCACCTTATCCAACAGTCCAAATCCATGACAGAAATTCACAGAACATACGTTTAAATCTACGCGTTCACAGACCCACCAATTTAATTATTTAATGGAAAAATACTTTTACTACTTATGCTTTGAAAAATTAAGTTGAATTATTTGTGTGTCTTCGTACATACGCAATATGAACATGAATAAGTGGTGTTTTCCGCACACAAACTCAAATCATTCGAGAAAGAATTTGCAAACCAACAATATTGGATTGAATCATCGATACATTAATATATTTTTAGGCCTTTCTTGGAAGAATTGAGTTTGTATAGAAGAAAACTATTTATTTGAGAATCAAAGAAAACATCGAAATTCAAATAGATGTTTTTAAAAAAATGAATAAATTCAGTTCAAATAAAGGGTTCCATGACAGTTGAACCGCCGACAATTGATCCCCCCGGCGTGCTCACACATATATGGTATGCAGTCGCTTTAGGGAAAATACCCAATTACACAAAATTACACGAAGTGCAGAGAGGATGTATCGCCGAATAAAAAAATAATAAAACATATTTTCATTCAAATGCATCATGCATCTGCTTCTCTAATTACAGTATGTACCAGCGCTATAGTACAAAATATCGACTTTGTATATAAATTCGTTTGGTATTCATACCAACTTTTTATTAAAAGTCAAACTGAATATCTTTTGTGTTTGAAATTGGTAAATAATGCACAAAAATTTATAATTTTATAGTAAATATCATTTCGGGGATCAATTATTGTCGGTCATCCAAATAAAGACAATTGTATAATAAAGGTATCTGTTAAAATGAAGACTACTTTACCTGAAGTCCGTAAAATGAATTTATAATGTCTACATTATCTGCAAGTTTATCGTAGATCATCATAAGCCTTAGTACTCTGGCATCGAAATTCAACAAAACTTTGCATTTAATATTCAATTTGTTCATTTTGTTCCAACAACTGTTGTACAACAAATTGTTAGGAGAAAAGTCAATGCCATTAGATGTGTACAATTGTTTATTGCTGCAAGCCAGTTGAGACACAAGAGCCCGCATTCGAAAAATAATCATCCAAACATACAAGGCATATTGAAAAATAAAAACATCTATTATAACTAATGCGATGTACAATGCAGCGTAATAAATTTGTGAATAACTGTTCGTGGCAAAAAGATCAAATAAAATCACGAAACTGATGTATGAAATTACTAATAAAGCTACGACAGTAATCAGTTTGCGTATTGTTCTATACAACTCCGGTGGAAATCCAAACAATTTATCGACACTTTCCACATTTTTTAAGTATTTCACTGCAAGTCGCGAGTTGAAAAAAACAGGACAGGAAATCGCAAAATTTGCTGAGAAAATTGACAAAAAATACGAAATATTATCCATGAAAACCAATTTAAATGACATTGCTTCAAAATCAACTACAATTTTTCTGGCCATCACATACATGAAAAAAATATTAAAAATGCATAGTATTAACATGGAATATGCTTTACTGATGGCTGTTTTTGTTAACACTTTGTTGCTTTTGTATGAATAATTCTGAATGCCAAAAAATAAAAATAAATAATTTAACGGTTTTAAGGCATAATGAACGTTCAAATTGTCTCTTATCTTCGGCTTGTTCATCTTTCTGTAACTATCTTGTTGTTGCCTTTATTTTAGTAAGATTTAAACATGTTTGTTCTAACAAACGTTAGGATACTGTTCTTTGAATAAGCTAGTAAAACTGTTTCTCCATTATGTATATAATGGATTAGAGCCACGTGAATAGTTTTATATCTAAAAATATTGTAAATGCATGATTTATTTTTTTAATAAATCGATGCTAAATGATATTAACACCTTTTCATTTACCTAATGATCTTTGTTTTTACCTATGACAAAAAACACATAATATGATTGATGTGTCGTGTTAGGAAAAATACAAACTTCAAATATAGATGAAAAAATACTTTAACGTAATTTGGTTCGTTTTTATTGTGTGTTTTCTTTCGTAATATCGTGATGTATTTATTTTTGTCCACGGGTCGCTATACCTGTTTATTTATTTATTCAATAAAATGATAGTGTCATATAATAAAAATCATAAGCCGCTCATCTAATTTTTTTTACATGAGCTCCACACAGGAGGCCTTGAGGAAAATTATTTCCCTCAGGGCCTAAATCATCTTTGGGGATGCTGTGTGGAGGGATTTTTTAAAGGAAAGGAAGGGGAGGAGAGTTCTGGGAAGGAAAAGGGTTTAGGGGTGGGTAGGAATCTGGGGTTCAGTGTGCCTTGGTCATCCGCCTCCAAGACCTAGACAAACCTCATCCCATGAACCCGGGTACCCCTGCTAAATCACCAAACGTAGCAAACCACTTGGGGTGACCTATGGCTATATCTAATTAGGGCATTTCTCTGTCGAGACGGGCAGCTTTACAATTATAGGAATAATTATATGCCTAATATCTTGTCTTTCTTACGGTGATAATCTAATAAATAAATGACAGAAATTATTCCAGTCTTTAGTTTTCTAATGCGTAATGTTATAAAAAACATGTGCTGATTCTAAAAAAAAGTTGGGGAATTATTACTATTTTCCAAGTCTCGGCAGTGGCTTAATTTGTCCACCAACTGCATGGCAGGCCAGATCGGGAGGGACTAGTTAAGACTTTTTAAACTCTCCAGCCAGACCCTCTCGACCCATCGCCTTGCACCGCAGTGGGAGGGATGGTTTCGTACGTCCGTCACTCATGGAGACATTGATCTCTAGATTCCTACCCACACATCATTCCTTTTTCCTTCAGAGAACTTCTCTTCCTTTTCAGAGAACTTTCTCCTTCCTTTCTTCAAAAGACCCTACACAGCATCCTCAAAGATGACAGGCCCTGAGGGGAATTATTTTCCCCAGATGGGGATCAAATGTATTTAAAAATATATAAAAAATTACCGTTTATAATGGAAAAAAAAACTTTGTTTTGGCTTTCTTTTTTGGATTTCAACATAGCTACGAATGACTAGATTTAATGTTGAACATTTTGAATTACCCCGAAAAAGGTAATTTTACGCTGTTTACCTACCCGTCACGTGATCTGATGAAGTGCAACGGCGAAACGACATATGACATATTTGATCAAATTAAAAAAAATACTTATCTAAATTTTGAAATGGGTATCCCAGCAATTAAGTTGAACTATAACACTCTATTAATGATATGAATATGCTCAAATTGTCAGACAGAAGAATTTTCACTGACTTGGTATTTTTATATGAAATTCTAAACGATTTAATTGATAGTCCGGTATTGCTTGAACTGATAAGCTTCTGGATACCACAACGTAATACCAGAAGTCAGGATTTATTTCAGTGCAGAAATTCTGGAACTAACTATCATATGTATTCATCTTTGCCCAGAATACTAATGGAAGGAAATAACTATACCAAGTCGGTGGACATCTTCAATGTATCTTTAAACAAATATAAAACATTGTCACTGAGGCTATTCAATTATGTTCAATAAATACTGTAAATGTTATTATTCATAAAATATTTAAAAGCCCCCAAAAGGGCGTTAATAAATAAATAAATAAAAAAAATTCACTTTTTTTACTGCCCGAATTATTAAAATTTAATATATTTGTTACTTTGTAAATATCTATGATCTGTTAGGTACATATTATAATAATGTACGTCTTCCAAATATATAAATAATTGTATTACCAGTCCCTTCTATTCCTACAATCCCTCACCGCCCTTTACAATAAACCTCAAATATAATTAAATTGTGAGCAAAAATACCGTCAAAATTCTTGCAATATTGTTCAAATAATAGATAGATAAAGTTCCTTATTGTGTTTATTTTTTTTTAAATATTGGCTTTAACAAAGTTTGTGCATAATACAGAGAAAAAAGGAACACATTTTTAAACTGCCGATAAAATGAGATTTTGCCAATAAAACTTTAATATCAAAAAGGTCCTACTCGGGATTTACTTCCACCTATGAATAAATAAATTTTCAGAATTTTCAGACATTCTGTTAATTTAACTGCAAAAATGCCTGGAAAAGACAACCGATGAACGTAAGAAATTATTGCTAATTATTTATTCATTATCTTTAATCTGAAATAGGATAACAACGTAAATAGATATGGTAGCCACCAAACTGTAGAGAAGACTGTAGTCTACTGGGAACACGCCACAAGCAGTAGCCTCGAAGGGTCTGGACCTAATCAGGTTTCTCAATAAGATCAAATCACTGCAGCGCGGATCATCTAAAAAGTTAAACAAGACACATTTTTAGACATTGAATTGCTTATTTATTCATATCTAGATTGACATCGACCACTGGGTTAAATATTCCTACAAACTCCAACAGCTCGGAGGGCTTTGAAGCAAAGAATGGACGGTTACCAAGAGAGTGTTTTCTCCTGAGGTAAGAAAAACGTCGTCGAATTCAATGTTACAAAGCACCAATCATGTCTGATAACGTCTAAAAGGGATCAAAAAGAAAATCTAGTCTCCTTCAACGGAAGCAATCTTCCGAACAGACCCTCCATTGATATGCTTGGTGTAACTATAAGTGACCAGCTCAGGTATGGGGGCTCCATCGAAGCCAGAGTAAAGTTAGCCTCTCAAAACTGGGCGTACTGTACAGGGCCCGCAGATACTTTAATAGTACACAACTGCTAACCCTGTACAAATCGCAAGTGCGCCCCACGGTTGAATTTGGCAGCCACTTAACGAACTAATTAGCTTAACGAACGGATTGCAATCTTTAGAGCACAGGCGTCGGGTGGGAATGCTATCAAAATTCTATCGGTATTTCAATGAAAGATGCTCTAAGGAACTAGCGTCACTGATCCCTTCGGCACCGGTGCATAGTCGGGAGACACGCCAAACGCGCGCCCAACATATGTACAGGTTTACATTAGTCACATGAGGACGGGTCGTTTTTTCGACTCGTTCTTGAGTTCAACAGCTCGGCTATGGAACGATTTGCCGGCTTCTGTATTTCCTCTCTCCTACAACATGGGTCCCTTCAAGACCAATGTTCATTCCTTCCTCTCCTCAAAAAGACCCTCCACACAGCATCCCAGATGACATAGACCCTGAGAGAAATTATTTTCCTCTGGCCCTCTTGTGTGGAGTTATTGTATAAAAAAAAAAAAAAATTTGTCAAAAATCGCCTATTTCCATAAGTGTTTTGTGTGAAATATATTGGGAATACCGACTTTTGACTGAATTATTGTTAATGGCCGCGAATTGACGCTGTCCCGTTTTCGAAAATAAATTTTCATTTTACGCAACTAAATTTTGAATGCAGTATTTTCCAACGCCCCAAGTACAAAAAGTTTCATTTTATAGTAAGGTGAACCTAAAGATTTTTTCTAAAAAAATATTGATATTAAACCAATGGTTTCGAAAAATAAACAAAAAAAATAATACAGATTGGTGGTAAGTGTTACAAATTTAAAAAGAAATGAAATGCAAAACGTTCGAGTTAAAACAGGATTTCACTACCCTTAATCATTTTACTATTTCACGCAATAAATAAGTGTGACTTACCTCTCACTTCTCTGCTGATAATCAGCTTGTCAATGACAACGGTTCCTCTGTTATTTTCATACTTCATTGATTCCACAAGTAAAATTAAAATAAACAGCACGAGGGTGAAGTGGACACACCAACTCATTCCTGCCAGAGTAGCAACGGCTTGCTAAAAAATATTACAAAATATATTATGAATTATACGATTGTTACTGGACGTTCCCGACAGACAAATCACGTGTCGCCACTTGCAAGAACTTTAGACCAGCCCACCTATACCACACGACAACCACCACATTGTACAGTAAGGTATGGAGCGATGAGAGGAAGTTTGTTGGCCTAAAGACCTCAAACAATTTGCAAAATTTTGCATCGGCATGAAAATATGACAAAATGGCTTTGACAGCGAGTAGGCACCCAACTAGTCAGTTCACTTTACCTACTTAAATTGGATTTATATTTTTGAAGTGAAACTTCTTCCCGTTAGTGATTTGAAATTCGGATGAAACGGAAATGCGTCACTAAAATTTATTATTTCACGGGTACTCCGTTCTAATATAAAACGATAAATTCACGTCTCGACACGAGCCTTCCGTAGCGCAGCGTCTAGGGCGTCTGACATATCCAAGCGGCCAAAGAGGCAGACATCTAGCGAACGGAGCTCGAATCCTACGAAATCCAAAAAATAGACCTTTTTATTTTTCTGAAATTAGTATCCAATCTTCAAACCACTTTAAAATAACCAGGCAAAAGAAAAGAAAGCGATATCTAGCAACTTTCTAGTTTGACTTCTACCGCGTGTGAATTGCACACTCTGATTTTTTTTTTAAATGTGTTCATGCTATTATTTTTAAGTTGTCCACTGTATAAACATGCTTACGTACTTGATCAATTATTTAGCGTTGCAAAGTTTCCTACAAAATCAATCAATTTATCCTATAAAAACCTAAAAAAATTTGCTCGTGTTGAATTAAAACTTTGTTTAAATGTTTTAAATGGCTAATGTTATTTACATATTCATTGATAAAGTTTTTAAAGTTTTTCTTCACTAGACAGGTGAATTTCTAACGTTGAGGATAGTGAAACATTAACTGTATTAAAAAACAAGTCTTGTATGTAGATACCAAAAAGAAAACAACGAGAAATATGTAATATAAGAGACATTTTTCAAAATAAAATCATTACAGACTTTTGACAATTTTTAATTTTAGTCTTAATTTCATCATTCGCCTCTCACATTTTCAGCCACCTCTCACTCCAGTCCTTTATCGAAAGCTGGTATATTATATACATCGTGGTGCAAAAAAGTATAAATCCACTCACATAATCCGTGTGATACGCTTCAAAATATCCCTCCATATTTATGATGAGATTGGCTGATTGCAAAATTTCCAAAAACGCCACTGTTATAGCGAATAAAATCTAAAAGTGAATCGAGAGCATTACTTATTTTCAAAAATTTTAAAAATAATTTAGGATAATTATGATAGTAAGTTACCTGAACACCGAAGGAAGAATTAATAATGTCGACATTATCAGCAAGTTTGTCGTAGATCAACATAAGTTTCTTCACTCTGCCATCAATATCATCAACGACGTTGGGATTTGTCACAGATTCCTTCATTCTATTCCAACAATTGACGTAAAATTTATCATTTGGAGAAAAGTCAATGTTGTCATCACCGGACATCAGAGGATTATTGCAACAAAATAGTTGAAAAACCAAAGCTTTCATTCGAAATGTAATCATCCAAATGCAAAATGCGTATTGGAAAATGAAAAAATCAACTATGAACAATGCGATATACAAAGTTGCATAAACAGATGACTGTGTACCATAAAAGGCATATAGATCAAACATGATAACAAAAAAATCATATAAACCCAAAAAAACATTAATAAAAATACTGCTCTTTTGCATGGTTCTGTAGCATTTTGGTGAAAGTTCGAGAAGAGTGTCAATATATTCAATATTATTCAGAAATTTGAATGCTAGTTGCTGATCACCAAACACTGAATCAGATTGTAATAAAATTACAGTAAAAATTCCAAAAAAATATCCAATGTTATCTGTGAAAGCTAATTTTAGCCTTGAAGCCTCGATTTCATTCCCAATTTTTATTCGTATTTGATATATGAACAAAAGAGTCATGCTGAACATAAATAATATTGAATAAACTTTACTGAGAGTGGTTTTCTTTATTACTGTGTTCCCTCTATATGAATAACTCCGAATACCAAAAAATAAGAAAGTGTAATTGACTATTTTAAGAGCATCATAAATATCTAATTTAGCGTTTATGTTCCGATTCCCAATCATCTTATTTGCGATTTTAAAACAGGCAGGAAATATCTTCTGTAAATTTTCTTGAGAACCGACGAACTTGAAACTTTCCACAGCAATGAAGTAGTTGAATATTTAGTCCGAGTATGTTAGTACTTATCTATCAATTACTTATGTATTTGTTAAGGGCTATTTGATTTATTTACAAAGAAATTTAGTGTTTACAAATCAAACTGATTTAACCCCTAATTATGAAAATAACTTCTTCCATTTATTCAGCAATTTATCGTTTGACGGTGTTAATAAAATTGCTTTAATTAAAATCGTTTAAAAACCTAAGTAAACACTTAGTGAAATATGACTCTGGAACAATGATCAACCATATGATGAAACGTTAACAAAAATGATATTTAGACGTATAATTAGGTACGGGAAGTACGATAATGTAAAAAACTTAACTTTGCTTGTTAACAGTACTTCAATGGAAGGAGCTGCGAAAAACCAGCATCGTGGGTCCCTCGGGCGCTTGTGAACAGGAGAGAAACACTTCTAACGCGCGTCCGACATTTGAGAACGTGGATGATAAAAAAGATGGAAAGAATTGTTCAGTGTTTGTCTTTAATCTGATAAAGTATAACAATATAAGTAGCAACTGTGGCCACCAGACTGAAGAAGAGGGTGCAGTCCACTGGGAAGAGGCCGCACGCAGTAGCCGCAAAGGGCCTGGCCTTCATCAGGTTCTCCAACATAACAAGACGAAAGCTTTGACGATCACCTTGAATTAAAAATAAATAAACCTTTATTTTGATTGAGCATTTTATAAAAACAACAATTCGTACACTATTGCTCGACGTCTCTACAGGACACATTTTCTTTCAACCACTATGAGAAATGTGCCAAGTGCGAATTTAATCAAGCATTGGGTGCGCAAGTTTGAACAAACTGAGATAAATCAACTGGGCGCAAAAGGACATCGAGGACAAGCACGAGTGCCGACCGCGTTCGCGAGTCTACTAAGAACGACCCACGACAGTGGTTTAAAATAAGTTGATTTTAAAGTTTTAGTGCCAAACGAAATGAGTGTGAAGAAGTGGATGGTGCGCTCTTACAAACGGTTATTTTTCATAAATAAAATTTTAAAACCTGCTCTTTAATTTAACAGGAATTATAACAGGTTTAAAATAATTCTGGTGTTTTTATTATTTAGAGATGCATACTTTTCATTTCTCTGCTAAGTATTAGCTTGTTGATAATGACGATCCCCCTCTTATTTTCATATATCATCATCTCTGTAGAGAAGATAAGCACAGCCAGCATTAGAGTAAAGTGAAAACTCCAATTCACACCTGATAAGGTCGCACTGATTACCTAAAATAATGTGAATATAATTTAAACAATGAAACAGTAAAAAGGAAGGAAATAAAGGCTTGCGATGCAGGAGAAGATTTTTCAGGATATTACGGATATCAGCTGACTGCACACAGACAGCTGAAGTACAACTGAACGTGTTAGTACTTGTCCGGCGGCTACTCTATTTGCCTGCGTTCCACACGGCGTAAACGGGTACTACTTTCTGGATGACCCTCGTATAAAAGTAGGCGCGCAAATTTATCCATTCAGAGTGTCAAACAAACACAGTGAAATCGAAAACAATATCGATAGGCGTAAAAACCGATGATTTTATACCGTTTTCCCGAGCACGGCTACACTGTTGATAGCCAGACTGATACAAAGAATCAATAAGAAATCGATATTACAGGAGTTTACCAAGTGAACTGCACCAACTGCCCGTCATATTACATAGGCCAAACTGGGAGGTCATTCAAAACTCGAATTAATGAACATTTTACAAACTGGGTGAATGACAAAGGCGAATTATCAAATGTAGCATCACACTTATTAGAAAATAATCACTCGTTTGATAAAGACAGAGATATTAAAGTCCTCCACACTTGTAATAAAGGCCATAAGCTAGGTAGATTAGAATCTTTAGACATTTCCCGCTTAACTAAAAAAACAGGCCGTTAATTTGTAATGAATAAACAATTAGAATCATTTGCTAAGTCTCCACTTTTATATCCATTGTAATTTTCATAATAATTTCGAAATTAAAATATGTATTTAGTTCATATAATGACCATTTCTACTCCAATGTAAACATGTATCCCTTTAAAAAGCAATTAAAAAAATCCCATGCAACATTAATATAATAACAATTTGACAATAAAATTAGGTCATTAATAATTCATATTACTTGTAAGGTTTTTCCCTGAACAATATTGAAGTGAGCTACAAACCCAAGGTAATTAGCCTAATGGAATTACCAAAATATTTAGAAATTCGACAGTCTAAAACGACTTAGTAACAAATGTAATTAATATAATTGATTAAAATCCTTTAGACTCCCCCGCTTTCCCTCTCTCATATGTTGTGTATATAAACCGTAGACTAAGAATATTTTGGACCAGTCTGAAGATGGCTCTAGCGAGCTTAAACCGGTTACGGTCAGTAAAAATAAAGTGGAAAAAAGTTTTATATTTGTTTTTATTATAATATTTTGTGAAAAATTCTGAAATGTTTCACGAATTCATGAAGTTCTTAAACACCACCTGCATTATGCAAAAATTTGTGCAAGGTGAGTCCCTCGCATGTTTACTGATGAACACAAAACCACGCTTATGGCTGCAGCAATGACGTTTTTGGAACGTTATTCTGATGAAAGAGACTCTTTCTTGAATCACGTAGTCACTGGTGAAGAAACGTGGGTTTGTCATGGAATACTTGAGAGTAGAAACGACTCATCCATAACATTGTCTCTAAACACCTTCTTTAATTGCCTATGAATACGACAAGGTCGCACATTTCTTGCATTGAGAAATTTAATCACAGCTCTAAATTCACAACTGGCGGCGTCTTGAACATTATAAACACTCACAGAAACAACACGATCAATACCAGCAACATGTAACATTGCACACAGACATCTGGAATTTAACTGAACGTGTTAGTACTTGTCCAGCGGCTACTCTATTCGCCAGCGCTCTGCATTGCGTAAATGGATACTACTTTCCGGATGACCCTCGTATATTGATGATTATCAAGGTTTAATTTTTTCGTAATTGTCAATATCACATCAAATAAAAAAAAATGTTTCAACTTACTCCATTGAAATTATCATAACAAGACATATTTATGAACGAGTTTGCTGCCTGTAAAATTGCCAAAAACGATGTCGCTATTATGAAGAGCAGCTGAAAAAAAATGAAACTGTGATTAAGGATTTTATTAATATGTAAGTATACTTTTTTCTTGATTAAATTGAAGTGAAGTATTAAAAAGGATTTGGCAAACACAAAAAATATGAAGTATAGTAATATTTTTCAGGGAAATAAAAAAAATTGCAACAAAAATTTATATTTCTAATAAGTGGTCGTCCATTAATCATGTGAGGCTCAAAAGGAGGGGAAGTATTCGAAAAAAAATCACATCATTTCACATGGTGGGAGGAGGGGATGTAATTAGATATTACGTGTACTTATTTTTCGTTGAACGCACGATTTCTAAACCAAACAACGGCGCGCGGCCTTGACTCACAGTCGCCAGGCAACGATTTACCCGTTGCGACAACCGCTTGGCTCACCAGTCGACAGTAAATCTGTGATTTTGACGCCGAATAGGTGCGTAAATTGTTGCCGCGTGTGTTTTGCTTTGAAACAATCGAATCTAAACTAGGAGATCTGTTTACAGACCTATTTGCAGGGTACAAAAAGGGGAAAAAAACCTAGTGTAGCTCAGAAACAATTTAATGAGTTGTGGGCTGATGCGAAACAAAAATATACCCCAAAAGAAGAAGAAAAATATATATTTTTTAACACCTTCCTTTATTATTTTTTGCCAGTCATAAACAGCCTGCAACCTTAACGTCTGTCTATACATTTTTATCACGATGCTTAGTTTTCCAAAATTTAATCAGATTTTACCAATAATTAACGATAATATTCTGAAAATTTCAGTATAGTTTGTACTAAAAAAATAAACGTCATTTAGGGTATAGGGGAGGGAATTGTCTAAAACCTTACCACATATCACCATGGGAGGGGGTAGGGGGTTGAAAAGTTGCTAAAAAACATCATCGATTAATGGGCGACCCCTAAATAACTAAATCAGGGTTGTATTTACTGATAACTTCGCAGCCTACGATGAATAATAATAATAATAATTGGATAATTTGTAGAGCGCCGTTTTTGTGAAAAATCACCTCAAGGGCGCTGTACAACTTATTTAGAATTCCTGGGTTCTAACCAATTTAACTATTTACAAACAGATACAGAAACATACTTACTTGGCAGGTCACTTTCGAAAAACACACTTTAATTAGAAAGTATTTTTTTTGGTTTTAGGCAATTCACCCTAAAAAGAGTGCTTTGTGTAGTTAATGCTTGCAGGAGATACGGTCTTGCACGCGGAGGGCATTAAATTTAAAACACTGGACATTGCATGATTTTACATTAAAATGGTAGATAAAAAGAAAAGATGATATTTTATATGAGGAAGACTTCTAGAAATTTTAATACTAGAATTAAGGAACATTTAAGGTCTTTAAATAATAATAATAATTCTGAATTTTTCAACCACATTTTAGAAACAAATCATTCTTTTGATATAAATAAAGGATAAATTTTACACACAAACACAACGGGTTTACGATTAGATAATTTAGAAATTTTAGAAATTAGAAAAAGTGTTAATAATCAATTAAATATTATTAATAATAAATATTTTTTTTAAATAGCCCTATCTTTAATTTTTTTTCAATTAAATACTTTCATTTCTAGTTTGTAATTTATTTTGTTATTTAGATTTCCTTTTATTTTTGTTTGTTTTATAAGTTTTATTGCAATTTTTGAGTATTCTAAAATAATTTTTATGTTTCATTTTATATAATGTTTTTTAATGATATTTTAAGTAATTAATCACCTCTCACTCTAATATTTTGTCTATACTTGTTTGTCTTATTTGTCTATGCTTGTTTGCCTTTTGTTATTTTTAATATTAACCCACGAATAAAACTTTGTTTTCGAAACATGTAGATAATATTGATTATACAGTGGTGTTAAGTAAATTGTTTTCATTTAATTAAAAAATGAGGCCACAAAGTGTATTCGCAAAGTTTGTTAACTTAGTATTTACATTTTTATATTTGTAGTTTAAAAAACAAAAATATAAGTACATATTTTTTCATAAGAAATTATTCCCTGGAAATATTGTTGAAACGTTACCTGTGGGCCATAAAATGAATTTATGATGTCGAAATTATCAGCGAGCTTGTCATAAATCGTCATAAGTCTTAATAATCTATCATCAAGACTGTCATAAATATTGATCCTTAACACCAAGTTATTCATCTCATTCCACGTGTGATCAAACAATACATTGTTTGGGGAGTAGTCAATTGTGTCAGGTTTCTTGTACAGATTGTCCGAGAAAGTTAGCTGGGAAATTAGTGCACGCATCCGAAATATAATAATCCAAACAAAAAGCACGTATTGTGCTAAAAGAAAATTGATGATAAACATTGCGATGTACATTGGTGTATAAACTACTATCACTTGAGTAAGTAGAAACGAGATATCCATGAAAACTGTAAATCCAACATAAAACACCAGCGATATAAAAAGAAACGTAACACGAGTCTTCAATTTCTTGTAGTATTCCCTGGGAAGACCTAAAAGCTCGTCAATATATTCAAAATTTTGAAGAAATTTGGGCATTGATTTCGTATTACCAAATATTGGTATGCCAAGACTAAGAGTTGCTGCACACATTAGAGAAACATACGACAAATTATCTGTGAAAGACAGTGATACACTAGGTTCAGCTTCAATCTTCACAATTATTAGGTAGATAAAAGCACACAAGTTACCACATAATAGTAACAATGAATAAGCTTTGCTACTCAAAGTTTTTGGTAATATTTTGAATCCTTCATAGGAATAACATTGAACACCGTTAAAGAAAAACATGACATTATTTGGCTTAAGAGCATGGTTTATATTCATTTCCAAAGATTTTAATGGCTCATTTTCTGATTTGTAGATGTAATTCTTGTTGTTTATCATTATGTAAAAATATTTGTAAATGCGAACGTCACACGTTGAATAAAAACAGTTTCAGTTCAATAAAGTCAACAATTGTTCGACAATAGGTACCAACTCGGGGAGAATGAATAATATTATGACGAATTAATCCATAATGCTTTATGGATTATGCCACCCTCCTAATCTAGTTCAACGAATTGCCTACTTCAAGAAAGAGACGTTTTCAATCATTTCTGTCATTTTTCACTGTGTTGAAGCGGTGGAGCATACATATTATAAACATTGGGTTTTCTTACAAAAAGCAAAACAGTAAAAATATGTTCTTTGAATGATAGTATTCAGACATGACAATTTTTTGTCGTAGCTGAGATAAGTTTATTTATTTTATTTTTTTAATAGTAAGCACTTATTCTACTCGTTAATTTAAATATTTATTCCCGAATAAAAGTTTCTTGCGATATTTTACGGGTGGCTTTCGCCAACTTTGAAATATCCAACAAAAATCCATTGCCACTGCCCAGTGCCCATTGCGTCAAGGCTAGCAGTGTTTATCCAATAGATGCCACACACAAAGTACCCTTTATACACAGAGTTCGGAGCTGGACGTGCCCCGCGCCACTTCAGGCCGCCGCGCAGAAAAGTAAAGATCGAAAGTGAGATAACGGTTTACAGCGCAGTTCACTGTGAGACTTTTCTGCGCGAACCAAACCTTCTTCAATACAATTATTCAATCGATGTGAAAGCTATTAGCGTAACACCACATTATATCAATGGTCCCGGAGAAAAAGTTGGATTTGCTAAAAATTAAAAATAGTTTTATTGGCTTATTTCGTTGACTAAGTCTGTATTTTCAGAATTTTTAATGAAATAAAATAAATTGTAAAAAATCAAA
The DNA here is from genome assembly GCA_936435175.1 of Glyphotaelius pellucidus. Taxonomy (NCBI): domain Eukaryota; kingdom Metazoa; phylum Arthropoda; class Insecta; order Trichoptera; family Limnephilidae; genus Glyphotaelius; species Glyphotaelius pellucidus. Next base: position 17,371,303 of record OW386552.1, read on the forward strand.
GCAAACACCATATTTCTTGATCTCAAAAATAGTAAAAATGCAGAAATAAAAAACAGCTCTACTGCAAAACTACAAGGGTTATCCAAGAATTAAAAACCATTTTAATTTTTAAAATCAGGAGAGATTTATATTTACAAAACAATTATATGAAATTTTTATTCACCATATTTTGTTTGTAAAAAATAAGAAGTATTCAACGAAAAAACTTTGTTTTATTCCTGCAATAGGTACTGGTGTACGGAATAACATAGTAAAATTTGAGACGAATCGGCGAGTAGTATTTTTTTTGCCTCCCACCATGCAGAAAAAAGTAGTTTTGAAGCAAATGAGTTTTGAAGTTTTGCCCGGCCCTTTTACCTGCTTCTGCGCTGACCTGCTAAATGGGCTGTAGAACTTTAAATATCGTCAACACCATTACAAAAATTTTACTGTATATTTTCAAAGGATTATAATTTCGAAATATTGAAAAAAAAAATTTTTTTAATTCTAGACCACCGGGTCCAGTTAAGTTAGAGTTGGCTGACAAAAAATATTTTTTTTAAATGGAGTGGTAAGGGTTAAGGCAATTTTTTTATCAATATGTTAGCACTATAATTACTTAAAAATAATGGCATTTTTTATTTTTACGAAGAACGTTTGTATGATGCAGCATTATTGATCAATACAATAAATTGCAACGCATAAAAACCGAATGTTTTTGATTACTGACGTGGACGTACTTCAATTAATTTAAAAGCATAGGTAGAGCACCATTGAGTAATTTTCCCTAATTATCTAATGCAGTTTTGTTAAAATTGCACGTGTACGACAAAGTAGAAAACAGTTTTAATCGTGTTCAATGCAAGTCGTCAACAATCCCTATTCGGAAACATTAAGTTTTATAATAATATTGTATTAATATTGCTGCATAACCATGAAGATCAAACAGGATAAAGTGGTACACCAAATCGCCTCGCCAACGATAACTACAGTGATCTCATTTGCAAATAAAGAGATGGTAGCAAAAACTAAGGATTTAAAGGATATAATCTACATTTTTAAACCATTTCAATGGATGCAATGCATCGTAGGACTGCAAAAGGTGTCATTCAATAAGAAAAAAGTCCAAAAAACTTCAAAATTGACTGCTTTATATTCTGTTATCTTGGCAATCACTTTATTTGCTTTGCAAACATATATTATAGCTCGCTTGATAAAAAAACATCGTAAAATTGATAGTGCTGCAAACATTGCTGTTGATTTGTTGAATTTGATTCCCATAACAGGGTGCGCGCAGATATCTTTATATCTCTCTGCTACCAGATATCAACCCTTGATAGTTCGATTGTTTAACAACTTCCAACTAATTGACCACCATCTAAATACTTCTTCGGAAAAAAGTTACATATCTTTACGGAAGAAACTTGTTTGCATTTTGTTCTTATTGATAACGATTTCTGTAATTTCATACGGCTATGACAGTGTGATATGGCATGGAGATATAAGACTTTCATTGTCTCCCGTTTCAACGACGATCATGGAACTGACATTGCTAGAAGTTACGATATATCTTTACTTGATATACATTCGACTAGGTGAATTGAACAAACAACTTGAAGCTAGTAAATATGATGCCACGAAGATATTCCTCACAGAAGTGACTAAGTTTCACTCGCGAAGAGATTTCACCATTTCACAGTCAGTTAAAAAACTGGACAATCTAAATACTAGAAAAGGAAATAAAAAGGTGTATGAAAATAGCCATGATGACATCACGAGACTGATGATGATTTTCGACAGACTGGCAGATAATGCTAACATAATAAATTCATGTTTTGGAATAACGGTATGTTGAACGAGTCTTCTAAGACGATAATTGCTTGGTGCAACGAAAAATAAATGTCTACAATCAGCGTAGTAAATATTCGTAGTAGAACGTGACAAACCTGCCTTCATAAAATTAAATCTAAATGTGTAATTCAATATTTCAGACGCGGGGAGTATAATCTCGGTTACTTCAATTATGTTTAAATATTCGTTGCAGAATTTCAAAAATCCAGATTTTAGGTGGCAGACACTCTCAATATCCCCCTGGGGAAAGACCACAATTTATATTCGTAACTTTGCTTGATATGGCTTTAGTCGTCGTTGATGGCAAGATCTGAATAACCAGGCGCTTCTCCACCTTTATCTATCTTATCTCGTTCTCCACATCCTCTCAATAAAATCCAGCCTTACAACATACCTCAAGATGGAGATGCCACACATTCAAAAATAAAAATAACGTATTTTTCATTTTCAGTTTCTGACTTCAGCGATCGTAACATTTGTGACAGTAATATCTTCAGTACACGGCTTGATCACAGTCACAGAATGTGTGAGTATGATGAAAATAAGGAACCTTACTTTAGTATTAAAAATACCCAAAACTATCAGGATAACCGTGGAATAAATTGATTGATTTCGTGTTGCAGCTTGGATTAGTGTTGACCAACTGGATGCTATGGTGTTTCAGAGACGTGACTTTCATCATCGTAGTGACCAGTCTTGTAGAAGCTGTGCAGGGTAGAGTCAGAGAGACTTCCAACATCATTAACAAGCTTACAATCAGTCCTGAAAATGGTGCGTAGTTAACAAATATTTTAGAAAAAAAAATTGTTTCCAAAAAAAGTTTCTCTTTCCCCTTTCTCACATCTGGTGTTGTTTCTAAAATAATTGTGTGTAATATTTCTTTTGGTTTAAGAGCCAGATTTTTTTTTATTCATGTCTTAGTAATATTTATTAGCACACTAAAAATTATAGTGTTTTCAATCCCATGAATCGCGGTGGAATCAAAAAGCTCCTAATTCGTCGGAAGTCGATTGTGGAAGGCAGGACTAACAAAAGAAGATCACCGATACTTGATCTGGTCAAGTGTCATAAGAGCAGAGAATTGTTGTCCACGGCATTTCGTGCAACGCAGAACCGTAGGAAAGTTGACAGAGGTCGGCAAATCAAGAACGAACGGCATCTGTGAATTCAAGAACGAATAAAACAACCCATTCTTATGTAACAAATGTAAACTGTGTACAAATTTGAGTCGAGGATTTTTTCAAGTATTTTGGGGCTCTAGATCAGAGGTGGCTGCCAAATTCGCCAGTAGGGCGCCCTTGCGATTTGTTCAGGGTCAGCAGTTGTGTACTATTAAATTTTATTTCTGAGATGCTAATTAGCCTTCGATAGTCCCCGTGCCTAGGCTTGTTACTTAGAATTACACCAAGCATATTATAATGGAAAACAAGCTGGGAAGATTACGTAATAAGTTTATAACATAACAGTTCACAGCGTTCAAAAAGTATGTTAATTTTTTTTCTTTTTAATTGTATAATTAAATGTATTAATTAAATCATTTAAAACCTGTATTGGTTCAAAACAGCAGATATAAGACATGGGAATGAGAGATCTAATGCAATCACCATTCAGCGCGGAGTACAATAAGGCTACTATTGTTTAATCTCTATTCCAAGTATGTATTTTAAAGAGCCCTAAGGAATATCGAGAAGAAGTCGAAAGGTCTGAAGATCAACGGAGTGATTAATAACATAAGATACGCAGATGGTACTGTAATACTAGCTGACCGTATCGATGACCTCCAAGACCTATTAATAATACTGGTGAGCAACTGAGCCTAACAATAACGTCAATAAAACTAAATAATATTTGGACGACTAGATCACTCTGGATCAGTGATACAGTTAAATGGTTGCAATGTCGAAAAGGCGGAGAGATTTTGATACCTCGGCAGTATTCTCACGGAGACTTGTGACCCAGATGTACAGGTTAAGTGCAGAATTGAAGCAGCAAGAACTGCATTCAGTAAAATAAAATCTCTCTTCTGCAATGACAAAATCAAATCAAAACTAAGGCAGAGAATGTCAAAATGTGCTGTGTGGTCGATCTTGCTTTATGATGTGGAGACATGGACCTTGAAAGTAAGTACTATGAAAAGGTTAGAGACTTTTGAAATGTAGCTTCACCGGAGAATGCTCAAGGTCCCATGGACTGACATGATCACCAACTCAGAAATTCTCGAGCAGGCTAAAGCAGAAAGAGAAGTGCTCACATTAATAAAAGTCACGAAAAAAAATTAACATATTTTTCAATTTCAGATTCTGCCAGACGAGAGCGCCTTGAGAGGTTCAATCAGATCATATATTGCCGCAGCTTCGCTATAACTGCCTGCAACTTCTTCCCCTTCAATTTCTCTTACCTCTATTCCCTGGTGGGCGCTGTGGCCACCTACAGCATCATCATCATGCAGACCTACCAGTCCAGAGAGAGGAGTATTCTAGGATCGTCCTCAGTACCATTGAACGAATCCTTACCTACTTCGAAACCGAATCAATACATGTAATTCGAAAATATTTTCTTGTTAGGAAATATGAAGTTTGGTGTAAATCCGGGTTTTGTTTCACAAACTCAAATAAATACTCCAAGGTTAACAAAACACTTTGGACTTTGTTTGTGGTAGAATACAATTAGCTTTGAAGGCATATTTAGCAGGCGGTAGGAATATTTTGGGTCTCAACCTTGCCTGTCTTTTGTTTCAATCCCTGCATTGTTGACTGCCGTGTGCCATCTATGGGTAACCTCTTAACCCAATATCAAAGACTCACACCCTCTCACGGCTATTCTAAAACGAAATAAGGTTTGCGTTTTGGCTAAAAAAAACCACTTTACATGTATGAGGTCAGGACAACTAATTACACTTTTCACTACTTTAAATATTTGCGTGTTTCAAATTTTCAAATGTATATAAATAAATAAATTTAAATATTTCATTGAAGTTTAAAAAGATATATCAAACAATTTTAAATCTACTCCATACGATGAATTTATGAGACCATTTCGGAAAGGTTATATAATTATACCATAAAAGGTTCAGTGCTTATGGTCAGGTCTTCATGTGATATTATGCATGCACTAAGCATGCACGAAATGTCAAACGAAGAAATATAAATTACTCATCATTTTTTTTATTTGCTGGCAACCCGGCGTTTATTGAAATAACATATAACCATAACATAAAAAAGTAAGTAACCCATCTCACTAGACGATGTCTGTTCTGAGACGGGTACATAAATATGCGTACATGTACACATAAACACATACATACGCATATATATACATATTTATCCGTATCAACACATTCAAACATATACACACAAACATACACATACATACAAACATACACATACATACAAACATACATACACATACGTATACGCATGCATGCACATAATTATTAAAAACATAAGTGTACAAAATTTAAATAAAATTATTTGAACTTGTTAAAAGTTATCAGAAAACAAAAAATCTAAAAATAATTTTTGGTAATTGCTAAAAGGTTATCTTGGAGTGAACATAGCGTCATAAAACATAAATCTAAAAATAATTATTGGAAATTGTTACAAGGTTATACGGAACGTGCATAGAACCAAATACATAAAACATAATACCAGAAATATAAAAAGAATTTTTGGTAATTGCTAAAAGGTTATCTTGGAGTAAACATAGCGTCATAAAACATAAATCTAAAAATAATTATTGGAAATTGTTACAAGGTTATACGGAACGTGCATAGAACCAAATACATAAAACATAATACCAGAAATATAAAAAGAATTTTTGGTAATTGCTAAAAGGTTATCTTGGAGTGAACATAGCGTCATAAAACATAAATCTAAAAATAATTATTGGAAATTGTTACAAGGTTATACGGAACGTGCATAGAACCAAATACATAAAACATAATACCAGAAATATAAAAAGAATTGTTGGAAAATTTTAGGAGGTTCTCATGGAAAGTATATAGTTTCATAAAATCAACTAAAAATAATAACAATTCAACAAAATAATATAAAGTATTAATAAACTAGACATACCTAAAACATGAGCAATATTGAAACATACAACGATAGGGATTAATCCTTGTGAAAAATTTATGTAGCGATCAGGTATATTTTAGATCGATATACGTTCAGATATATTTTATTTTTCTAAATGTTTTCTTTGATTTGTCGATCGGTTAGTAAAAATACGTTATTGTAGTTATATAACGATAATTTCAGTAATTTTAGGTTAGCAATCAAAACTTTATTTTTGTGCATTTAAAAATGATGTAGAAATAAAATAAAAAAAATATGTTTGCGCGTGTGCATATAATATTTTCAAGTTTTAACTGATCAATTTCAAGTAAATATTGTAGCTGTTTTAGATGGTTCAAAAATTCGCCACTAAATCTTCGACATAAGTCAGAGCTTTGAATCGAGCGGTTTTCTACTAATATTGTCGGTCACTAACTTATAAAATAGCTAATAACTAACTTATAACTTAGAAAATATTCTTGAACGTAAAATATCAAATACAACTGGCAGCGATTTCTAGTTATTCACTATTCCCAGAAATTTAACTTAGGAGTATTTTAAATTTTATTACTTTGAAATTCAAGGAAATTAGCATTAGCATAACTCTATGTACTTTCTTAATTATAATTATGATCTTTTATAATTCAATTTTTTTCATCACATGTAATGTAATGAGGAATAATTTTCTATTAAATAAAGTGAGTATTTATCAAATAATGTTGTTTTCATAAATTTTCTTAGCTATCAAGGTAAACAAACTCAAGACACATTTATTTTATTGCTTTGAATCATTTATTAAAATGATGTATTGGGTTGTATTGTTAATTTTTTCATCAACGTAGTGAACTATTTATTATGGTATGCGAAGACCTTGAATGCTAATTGAAAGCAAATAATTACAGCTTTGCTTAGTGAATAATTATTTTTACCACTATCTACTTCACAAAATATTCTATCCATGGATGCATAGCTCTACGGTTGTATCATTACGTATCGAAACCCTTTTTTAAACATCATCAAAACTTTTGAAAAAAAAACCTTCGATGACAACTAGAAAAAGAAATATTGTTTATCAAACCGCTTCACCGATTTCCACCGAAGTCGTGGCATTGAATTTTCAAAATAAACATCATAAATTGAAAACAGTCAATTCGTTAAATGTTATTTATATATTTGAATCCCTCCAACATTTCTTGCGCTTTTTTGGGCTTCAGAAAGTATCGATTTCGAGAAAGAAAGTTCGAAAAACTCGGAAATTAAATGCTATTTACTCCTTAACTTTAGCCATAGTCATATTTTTTGGACAAATCTATGCAGTTTACTATAGAACCGTTCATTACTACGTTTCAATGCAATTATCTTCAATACTTATTGACTTATTGAATCTGATTCCATCTACAGTAACCGTGCTTGTATCGGTAATCTTTTCTTCAACAAAATATCGGACAATTTTTGTGAGACTCTTGCGTAATTTTCAAGCAATTGACTGTCATTTGGACATACAACTTGACAAGGAATATTTAATTTTGAGAAAGAGAATAACTTGTTTTTTAACATTTGTCATAGTAACTTCTATCGTTGTACATTTCTATGATTATATTGTATGGAAAGGGGATACCAGAATATCACTTTCTCCTGTTTTGATGACCATCAAAGAATTGACATTGCTTGAAGTATCTATATTTTTTTACCTCATTATTATCCGGTTCGATGATCTCAATTTACAACTAGAATCTGCAAAATATATTGGCCCAAATATATATTTTTCTGAAAAAGTTGTAAAGACCGGATTGAAAGGACATGTTAGACGAGTGGATACGATGTTTGTCGAAGGTAAAGAGGGAATCGGACATCAGGAAAACTTGACAAGACTTCTGATTATTTTTGATAAATTGGCTGATAATGTAAATATCATTAACTCCTGTTTTGGGCTAGCGGTAAGTGCAATTTATAATGGAGGATATTTGTTTTAGTTTTTATTTTATTGCTTTGGTATTTATGATCTTGAATTGATGTTGAATCTCTATTTTTGATCTTGAATTGATGTTGTGCGGGTGTTTTTGATAATCCGTGAAAAGAAGGTTCCGGAGTGAGAGGAAATTGAGAAAAGACTTGCTGCATGAAAAAACTGAACTGATTGCCAATAATCTATAGCTGCTTTCTAAATTTAAGCAAAGTGTTTGATCATGTGTTGCAATAAATTTTGGGAAAAAACTACTACTTGCAGTTTCAGAAGACAAGCGATTCTTTCAATACGGCACATGCAGCAAGAAAATGTCGTGAAGAGTTTTTTTTTAAAGTGGCGTAAAGTGAGGAGGAAGCATGTCTCCAGTTCTCTTTAATATTTACATTGATGAACTAATTCAAAGATGTAACGTTATTAACGAAAATAATTCAAAGATTAACGTTAATGACAAAAATAGGTTGCCGTATTCAAAGATAATTTTTTTTAATATTAGCTCCACACAGGAGGTCCTGAGAAGGGCCTCTCCTTGATAGGTGACTTTCTTTGAAAAAGCTGTGTGGAGGGTATTTTTAGGAAAAGAAAACAACACGAGGGATGAGAAGGAATCTGGAGATCAGTGTGTCCAGTAGTGACGGACACATGAATCCATCCCTCCCATTGCTGTGCAAGGCGATGTTCCGAGAGAGTACTGCTGGAGAGGTCAAAAGGTCTCCCTCAACCAGTCTCTCCCGATCTGGTCTGAGATGCAGTTGGCACACCCTCCGCCAAGTCCCGAACAAATCTCACCCCATGAAGCCGGATACCCATTCTAAGTCACCAAACGTAGCGAATCAATTAGGATGATATATGGCGAGGTGTTGTTATCCAATAAATACCCGGTATTTAATACCCAAATTGAATTTGTAAATAATATTTGTTACCCAGATGACACCGTTTTTCCAGCACCGGCACTTAGCGAACTAAAGAACTACTCCAAATCTGTGAAAATTTTGCAAAAAATTGTAACCTTGAACGTAATACGTCCAAATCAATCATTCTGGTATTTATATAATGAAAAACCAATTTATGCAAATCCCCTCAGTATGGCTAGGTGGAAGGAAAATGGATGTTAATCGTAGTATAAAATACTCGGGACACATTATCACTTATGACGACACGAAAGAAGAGCGATGTTTGTTAGGGCAGGGATACTCTTAATTCACTTTTACAGTACAAACGGCAAAAGCACATCTCGTCGTCTTAGTTCTTAATTGTCCAAACGACCATCAAAAAATTTTACAGGAGGAGAAGGTTTTCTTTCATTATTTCAATGAAACATTAAGATAGGTGTTTGAGATAGCTATTTCCGTAAAGATAAAGGTCTCATTAGTTTAAATAATTCTTAGTTATTTTTAATTAAATGAAGACATTATGAGCGAAACTCAATCGAAAATCTGGAAACAGAAAAATCAGAAAAAGATATTGGCACCTCTGGGACTCGAACCCAGGACCTCCCTACTTTCCGGGTCGGGCGCTCTTATCCACTGAGCTAAGGTGTCGATATCCAATTCGGTCACTTTTAACTGTACCATACTTCGACTAAGAACCACCCATATTATCTTCATTTTTCTCAACGCATATTTTTATTGGCTGCCATCTTTATGAATGATTGCAAGATTCAGAGATTCAAGATTGCAAGACATAATGTCTTCATTTAATTAAATATTACAGTTTGAGGTTTTACTCATAAAGTTAAAATAATAAATAATAATTCTTAGTTAAGTGATTAACTATCATTTTTTATACTTTATTTTTAGTTTTAAAGTGAAGATTGAACAAAAACTAAAATGGTCATTTGGACAATTAAGAACTAAGGCGACGATCTGTGGGTAGCATAAACTGCATCCCAATGGCATAAGCTAAAAGTCACTTACAATATGCTTATTCAACTATTCCGCCTACCGAAAAGGCGCCATGGAAATGTTCGTGGAGTGCACACTTTCAGTGCACTTCCCCGCCATCAAGCTAAATTCCTAACTTCAAATTCCTACCGTCAAATTAACTGGTGACACATGGTTGTCCGAATGAAGTCCCCCGTGTTGGCCCTCTGGAGATGGGAGACAGTCAAATATCCCACATAAACGGATATTTGCATAATTTTTTTTTATATTTTTTTTGTCTTTTCTGTTTATATCATATTATATGCTTGCATGTATTGTTATTTTGTCCATTTATACTATTTGAAATATGAAATGTGTAATGCACTACCCCCACCCACATTCTGAAATAAATACTATTATTGTTATAACTACATACAATCAATAGGATCCTAATTGTTATTCATCATACTTTTAATTGCAGTTCCTTACTACAGGTATAACAACATTTGTTACCGTCATATCTTCGGTTTATGGTCTCATCAATGTAAAAGAAGATGTAAGTATTTTTCTACTTAAATCTTCCATAATAATTATCATTTTTGCCCCAGAGGCGTTGTGATATCAGGATTTTTTTTAACATTACTGTGTATCCAATTTTGTGAAATTCATTTATAAAAATTATAATTTGCAGAGTACGCTAATCTGGGTGAATTGGACCTTATGGTATGTCAGAGACGCGGCCTTTGTTATTTTGGTGACAAGTCTGGTACAAGCTCTTCAGGGAAGGGTCAACAGAACTTCAGCCATCGTCACTAAACTCTCTATATGCCCCAACAACGGTAAGAACCAGGCCTGCTAAAATTCTAATGACTTGGAGGAAGATAACCATTTTAAATCTTTTTTTTTTATTGTATTTTTTGCATAGCTCCCATCTCACATGATTCATTGTATTACTTTTACAATACCCCAGTTCCTTTCTGGTTGTCACAAGGTACACGACGATTTCTTCTATTAATTCAAAATGACTATTCGTCTGAGCCTTCTTTACATTAAAAAGGGAGATTGAAAAGCACTTGGATAGTAACAGAACCTGAATAGGACTTTCACAGTAGGTATTTGAATATTCACTTTGAAATTTGATGAATTGTTCAAATTCAAGCAGGACCGGAGCGAGCAAGATCAGTGCGTGCAAGATCGAGCAAGGTTAAAACGAGCAAGCTAAAAGCGAGAATGATCGGAGCGAACAAGACCGGAGCTAGCATGATTGAAGCGAGCATGATCAAAGCGAGTAAGATCGAAGCGATTAAGATCGAAGCGAGCAAGGCCGACCGATGCAAGCAAGAACGAAGCGAGCAAGATCGAAGAGATCAAGATCGGAGCTAGCAAGATCGAAGCGAGCGTGATTGAAGCGAGCATGATCGAAGTGAGCAAGATAGCGAGCATGATCGAAGCAAATAAGCTCGAAGCAAGCAAGCTCGAAACGAGCAAGATTGGAGCGAGCAAGATTGAAGCGAACAAGATCGAAGCGAGCGAGATCGGAGCAAGCAAGATCGAATCGAGCAAGATCTAATCGAGCAAGCTCAAAGCGAACAAGAATAAAGCAAGCAAGATCGATGCGATCAAGATCGAAGCGAGCAAGATCGAAGAGATCAAGATGGAAGTGAGCAAGATCTAAGCGAGCAAGATTTAAGCGAGCAAGATTGGAGCGAGCAAGATCGAGCAAGATTAAAGTGAGCAAACTCAAAGCGAGAATGATTGGAGCGAGCAAGATTGAAGCGAGCAAGATCGGAGCGAGCAAAATCGAATCGAACAAGATCTAATCTAGCAAGCTTAAAGCGAGCAAGAATGAAGCGAACAAGATTGAAGCAATCAAGATCGATACGATCATGACGGAAGCGAGCTAGATCAAAGCGAAAAATGGTATCCACAAAATAAAAACATGCAAAAATGTTTATCTTTAAATTTCGACGATTGCGACCGTTGAAAAAAATGCTTATACCCCTCGATGAAAGACTGTTAAATTCGAACAAATAAACACATCTTTTTAATAGGCATTGTACTAGCAGTTCTTAAATAATAATTGCCAGAATTGGGGCGGAACATTAAACGTAAAAACAAAATATATGTTGCACCTTACTTCCCGAGTGACATTACTATACAGCGACGCCTTCCGCCCATGATAAAAAATTTATTAGGTACAATGCGGAAAAAAATACCATTGACGGACAATAGTTATCATATAACAATAGATTTCTTAATGGTTAAATCGCCAAAACCGTAATTGAATCAATTACTGGCTTTCGAGATGAATAAAGATACCGATTTTCTTTGTTTATCAATCAATGTTCACAAAAATTTGACTTAGATATTAAAAGCTGTACGTTGGTTTCCGTACTCTGTCATTGGGTATTTTTAAGTGAGGAACATTAAAACAATAGTACCCTTTACACACAGAGTTCGGAGCGGGACGTGCCCCGCGCCACTTCAGGCCGCCGCACAGTGGTTCCAAATACCCCAAAAGTTGGAAACAATTCACAGGGAGGATTTACGGAGGAAAAAAAGTGATTTTATTTTTCGGTATGGTTGTAAAAAATAAAAATATTCGGTTTTAGTAAGTTTTACAAGATTTTATTAACAAAAAATGTGAAATTTAAAAAAATATCTTAAAATTAAAATTATTTATGTCCATATCTATGTGAAAATAAAGGCCAAGTAATGTTGAATTTCGCTTTTAAACATTCTGAGGCATACAGTGAACAATCATCATCATCGTCAGTACTAAATATATTTGAAGAATGAATATCCGGAGGAATTATTAAATCGAAAGCTTTTTTAGGAAAACGATTCGATTGTTTCTTTGGGGGTTGCCTGTAACTAGTTATGACAGGATCAGATGTAACAACATTAAATTAAAAACTAAAATTACCTCATTAAATTTCTCACGAGAACATTTTCCAGAATAGTTCTCGCGATATTTAAAAAAATCTTTGTTCCGAGCTTCCTGAGCCACTTCTGATAATCTTAATCGGGTGGCAATATCTGGTGGACGATGGGCAAGAATTCTGCCACATTACGTTTATATTGTCAGACTTCCCGCAAACTAATCGTACAGGTACAATTGAAGATATAAAAATACTAGAATAATCCGCAACCTCTCGCGTCCCAATGAAAATTTGTTTTTAAGAAGAGCGATTATCATCAAATACCTTGTACACTTGTCTGATAATCGCCTGAGTTGAGCGCCTAGAATAATTTCTTCTAATAATTTTGATGTAACCGATTGACCAAAAGCTCTCAAGTTCATTTTTGTAACAAACGCCAAATGAGAAAGAGGTGCACTTTTCCGAACTTTGGTTTTCAAGCGTTTGGATCGGTAAGAACTACATTATAATTGTGTTTACAACCGCGACGTGCCGTTTTCAGAAGAAATCGCCTACAATATAAAAACAATCGGAGTCTCAAGTCATTTTTTATTTTCCATCACAAATCTAGCTTCATCTCGACGAGCAATAGTCCATCTTATTTTAAAGCGAAATTTGAAGCTCGCGATCTTTTTACAGAGTTTATCCAACCCCTCTTTAAGGCAATTGGTGAGGTTTATAAGTTTTTTTTTTATATAAAAATCGTTTTTCCATCTGTTGACACTTTAAGTTCATCAGTACGTCAATTAACTCCTTTTGTCTTAAGAACAAATCATTAGAAACCGAACCTGTGACAAAAATAATATTTATGAAGCACTCAAATTTTACAGTAAGTAAATTATGTAAAAATTGCTGGGCCATAGAAGCGTAAATATGCGTAATTTTTTTTTTTTAAATATGATATTAAAATAGTTCAGTTATAAAAGTACATCACCAAATATAGTCAATTTTAAGAAATATCAAACTAAAACCTTAACTATTCCATAAATTGTCGATTTATTTTTTAAATTCACGAGATGTTTTTAAAAAAAATATCCCAAATTTGTCACATTACAAAATGAAAAAAAAAACTTAACATCTTTAGTTCATACCTGAAGGTATTGAATCCATGTTGAAAAAAGTTTGCCAGCAAGCGGTGTAAAAAGTTATCAGTCCCTAAATGTTATATAATAAACGATGCACTTTCACCCAAACGTCCTGACTGCTCGGGAAGTCAATCTTTGTTGACGTGTTACGCAGCGACGAAACGTTTTGCTGAGTTGGGTGGTATGGGTAAAAATGCGCTGGTATGTGATGTCAAGATATAGAAACAAAATGTAGTTGTCCCTGCAATTTTAACTTTCGATTTGTTTCCAACGCTCCCATACTAGTAAAACCATTGTGCGCCGCGCAGAAAAGTAAAGACCGAAAGTAAGATAACGGTTTACAGTGCAGTTCACTGTGAGACTTTTTTGCGCGGCGGCCTGAAGTGGCGCGGGGCACGTCCTGCTCCGAACTCTGTGTGTAAAGGGTACTATTGATCTTCTGCATGCAAGGCCTAGGCATTTTTTATCGTTTAAGCAGCAAAATTACCATAGACATATGAAGTAATATGTTTATGGAAATTACATTTTTTTTGTTGGTTTGCAGATTCTCTTCGTCAGGAACGTCTCGGGAGATTTGCGCAGATGATTTCGAGTCGCAACTTCACCATTACGGCTTGCAGTTTCTTCCCATTTGACTTCTCCTTCCTCTTCACCCTATTTGGAGCAATGGCCACCTACAGCATCGTCATCCTGCAAGCAAATCAAAGTCGAACGAATAATATGTTTCCGCAAACAATATGCTCAAACAAAACAGTTGACATCTAGTAGCTGAGATTGTATCAAAAAATGATTATTAAATGCAATAAATATTACTTTTTATGTTTTTTATTTTTATTTATTTATTTATTTATTTATTTATACACGCCTTGAATGCTTTTACAGTATCACATTATTAAAGATACACATGTTATTCAGGAGTATAATTATTGTAAGCATGAAGTACATAACATTATAAACTGTACATTAAGGATACAAGCAGTTTTAATACGTAGGTATATAGTTTCGTTATCATGAAACTTGTACAAAGGAGTTAATAAGTTTACATAGTATAATAATGGTAAAACAAAAGAGTGCTTAAGGTACTTTAAAAGTAGTTACTGGGGAATGTGTAGGTATTTACTATGTTTATTTTATTATTAACTTGATTATAAATAATTTGTTCGATAGCAAGTTTTTAAAGAAATCAGCAAAATTAACAGAGCAATAAATAGTACCTACACATAGAAAAAATAAATAAAAAATTCATGAGTTGCATTATCATGAAAAGTTATACAAATGAGTTCAACAAGTTTATATCATGAAGAGACCATCGATTTTAATTTGTTATGTTTATTACTTATTAGTTACTAGCTTTTCCCCGCGGCTTCGCTCGCATGGTATTACGGGAAATTACTGTAGCGCTTGCACTTATAAATTATCTCCCCCCCCCCCACCCCACCCCCATCCCCTCCCGCATTCCATATATTCATTCCCTTACATTCAGTTTTCAAACATCTCGCCTACCACCAAAATTTCATAATGCTTATAGCTCAAAGAAAAAAAATAATTACTTATCCAATTTTGTTCATTCGTTCGGAATTTATGCGCTTACAAACATTTCGGATGTTTATTTTTATTTAAATATTTGGAAGTTCGTTAATATAATAAAAAATACTCTATTTATCATTCAGTCTTTATAATCGTTACGAATTATATTTCTCTCATCTGAAATTTATTCCAAGCTTGTTAAAAAAAAAACGAATTCTAATATTTGAATTTTCTGCAGTAGTAGCTGACCAGTTGACTGAGTACCTACCAGCATAGAGCCCAAAAATATATCAACATTGTTTCCATGGAAAAGATTTTTTTCTGACGTTAGCAAAAACTCGCTTTTGTTAGCGACAGAAAACGTATAACAAATATAATATATTAATATTTATAATTTCATAACGCCAGAGCTTACCATCATATACAACCTGTAGTCTGCGCATAAAATTTAGCTTTATATTGGTGAAAGAATTATTGAAGTCTTTATATTGTGTTATGCGTGAAAAGGTCATAAACAAACTCGAGCAGTTTCGCATTTATAATATTAGTAAGTAAAAGTATGGAAGTATGGATGTTTATATTTTATCCTATTAGTTAGGAACATCTAAGGTATTTGAATAATTAAAAAGGTTTAAGGGGTGGGTAGGAATCTGGGGTTCAGTGTGTCTTGGTCATCCGCCTCCAAAACCTAGACAAACCTCACCCCATGAACCCGGGCACCCCTACTAAATCACCAAACGTAGCGAACCACTTGGGATGACCTACGGCAAAGGTATTGATTATCCAATTTATCCAATAAAGGTTCCCGTGGCGGCGGTACTCAGCTTTGATTCCATATAATCCGGTAATGTGGTTCGTATAATCCGCGTACAACACAAAGTGAACACTATTTTGTAATCATGTGTAAATGTCAACTACGCAAATATTAAATCTGAGTGGTTCGAGATGCACCCCTTGGGGGATACCTGAAAACATTTCCGTTTTCAGAAGCGAAACCATTGACAACCATGATTTGGTGTCGATTTCTGATATATGATGCGATCCATCTATGGAGATCATCGTGAATTCCTAGACCAAACAACTCTTGTAAAATAATATGATCAAATGCTTTGAATTAATTCGTATAGATGGCTCTGACATCGCATATCCATTTGAGCGCGACGAAAATTTGTTAGAATATTCATTATTTAACACAATAATTTATAAAGATCCGAGAAGATAAAAATTATTGGTCCCTTCTTGATATCGATAGACTTCAAAGTTTTTTAATGTAATTTTTTCATCAATCTCGATTGAGTTAATTACGCTTTTTGAGTTAAAACAGTCGCTGGCAATGTTTGTGTGGGCAGGTTGAGCATTCGAAAATACACTTCTAAAATACTCTAAATAAGTTCGCTGTCGTTAAGAGCCATTTTAATTTCATCGAACTATGATCTTGCGGTCGTACCCTTGCAACAGGTACAGGGCGGTTCCGATGAGAAAGATTAATTATTCTCCATACCAACATTTTAACATAATAACTCAATATCGATTTTATTTCATTCATTGCTTTGATAAATACCTACATTAAAAAATGCTCAACTCGTGATGATACAACTATTAAAATTACGTACTTTTTGAAAGCATTTTTTGATCATAAGTATTTATAATTTTTTCAATAATATCTTAGCGAAATAAGAATGTAATTTTTTTAAATATGTTAGTTTGTAAGACCGTAAATAAACAGACAAACTGAAGTATTTTCGTCACAAAGGAAGTTCATGTAAACTAAAATTAGTATTCTGTAAAGTAGCTTTCCCAAATAATTTATTGATACATTTTACTGCATGATTATAACATAATTCAAATCATATTATGATTTTAAATGTATGTTGTATAATACAAAATTTTGTTTGAAAATTAAACAAGTATGACCTACGGTAAAACCTTATTGTACTAGAAACAAACATATTTTCTCAAAATTTAAAAAATAGCTTTGCTAGATAAAAGAACAGTCTTTTGATATCAATTTATTTTTTTTGTGGAAAACAGTCTATAAGTCTAAATTTGATTTAAAAATGACCTATTTCCGGTTTTTTCTGGTTATTCATCGTAAATCTTGTGATCAGGGATGTTAGGAGATTTTATTTGAGAATTGACATATGATCACATTTTTTTAACAATATGCTGTATACCGGATTCTATCGTAGAAATGTAGGAGTTGTAAGACCCATGACCCACCTTGTAGAAGGGAGGAAATACAGAGCCTGGCAATCGTTCCACAGCTGAACTGAACTCAAGAACGAATTGTAGAAGCAAACAGTTCTCATGTGATAAATTCAACTGTGTACATAAGTTGGGCGCTCTTTTGGCATGTTTTCCGACTACGCATAGGTGCTGAAGGGATCAATGACGCTAGTTTCTCGGAGCACCAGAAAAATCAAAAAAAGATATTGACACCTCTGGAACTCGAACCCAGGACCTCTCGCTTTCCGGGCGAACGCGCTAACCACTGCTAAAAATGACCGAATTGGATATCGACACCGTGGCGCAGTGGTTAGCGCGTTCGCCCGGAAAGCGAGAGGTCCTGGGTTCGAGTCCCAGAGGTGCCAATATCTTTTTCTGATTTTTCTGTTTTCAGATTTTCGATTGAGTTTCGCTTATATGGTCTTTATTTAAATAAAAAGGAAAACTACTTCCTGAGGAAAACTATTTTTCTCGATGCCTTCGTCATCTTTGGGGATGCTGTGTGGCGGGTCTTTTTGAGAAGAGGAATGGGTGAATATGGAAATAAAGAGGAGGGAAATAAAGAGGCAGCCAAATCGTTCCACAGACAAACTGTTAAACACAAGAACTATTAGAAGAAACATTCTCATTTGGCAAATGTCAGCCGTGCGCAAATGATGGTCGCGTGATTGGCGTATTTCCTAACTACTCACCAGTGCCGAAGAGATTAAAGCACAAGTTTCTGTACATATACATAATTACATATTTACAAATATTATGTATGCATTTACGTAATCTTTTAAGATTACTTTTTTAAAAGTCCTAATAATTGCCCTACATTTTTTTTCCATGGCATGACTTATTTATGTAAGTAGTAAAGAATATTGATGATTTTGTTGGCAAGAAAAATAATAGTGTTTTATTTTTTATAAAAATATAATTTGAATAGATAAATAAGTTTAAGTGACCATGTACATACTTTTATGGAAAGCTTCGATCAATTTGCCTAATAGCTGTATTATCATAATCGACATCATCTAATCACTTAACAAACGGGCTTCTATGTTATACAATTGTCACAATATCATAATATGTCTCTCATTTAATCAATACCGTCAGTACTTAATAAACAATTCATACATCCATTTAATAAATGAAACAAGTAGGTGGTAAGTAAATCGAAAAGCTTCATTTATAATTGATTCGGGTTTGCACCAACTCGCGTCATAGAAGAATTATTACAATTTTTTTAAATTAATTTCTCCTTCAAAGATGTACAAAAATGGCAAATTTGATGAAAAGGAATGCAATACAGTGCTGCAGAATAAATTATCAAAGATCACCCAAGTACATCCAAAAGAAGATGAAATTTCTAAAAATGAACCAAATTGTGATATTCTTGACAGCGTTAGGCCATTTTTCTTTATCCTGCAATTGATCGGAATGCAACAAATGACTTTTAAAGGAAGAGAGATCTTTCCATCAAAATGGTTTTATAAACTCTACTCCCTCATGGTAGCGTCTGCAATTCTCGGAATACAATCTTACGTATTATACGACCAGTACGCAAGCGAAACCAAAGATCCGGCAGCGACAGCGGCAACTACGATGACAATGACAACATCAACGACACTGACAACACCAACGACACAGCCACCGGCACCCAAAAGTCCAGCAGCCGTTGTGACAGAATTGCTTAAAGTAATACCACCTTCCATCTCAGCAATCATTTGTTTGGCCTTCTCAGCAACGAGCTATCAACACATGATCATTAGAGTCTTGAACAACTTCAAAATCGTTGATAAACAACTGGTTATACAAAACTGTAACATTTACATACCGATGAGGAACAAGATCATAGTTTTTGTGACAGGAATGCTGCTTCTCGCCATATTGATGAACGGTTTCGATTTTTGGGTTAACAAATGCGCTTTAAGAGTAATCATCATATCTTTGGTGATAAGTTTGAACGAGTTTGTGCTACTGGAAGTATGCATACTCTTGTATATTGTCACTACCCGTTTGGATGTTTTGAACACTCAGCTTAATGCCACTAAGTACGATGCGTCAAAGCTCTTCAACAACGAAGTGTCTATTATAAACAAGAGGAAGGATCTGATCATGATGAGTATGGTGGATAATTTAGGAAACATCAACGCTAAGAACAATAAGAATTTGCGTGATGAAGAGCAGTTGGATGATGTAATAAGACTCATGAAGGTGTACGACAGACTGGCAGATAACGCTAACATTGTGAACTCTTGCTTTGGAATTCCGGTAAGGAAATTATTTAATTAACGCACTTCTTCCACATGCACTTGCCTGCACAGAGTTTTTAATCAGGGTATGTACTGTAGGGAGAAGGGAAAACAGCAAATTAATTTGTGAAATAAGACTTTGTAAGTTTAAGACCACAGGCGTTGTAAGTTTTCGCTAAGGATAGGTAAGCTGCTTTCGCCATTAGTTGTAATTATTCGAAATTAGTTATAATTATCCATCAAATATCTACATAACCCCTTTATTTATGCACATAGCCTATT
Source organism: Glyphotaelius pellucidus (assembly GCA_936435175.1). Classification (NCBI taxonomy): domain Eukaryota; kingdom Metazoa; phylum Arthropoda; class Insecta; order Trichoptera; family Limnephilidae; genus Glyphotaelius; species Glyphotaelius pellucidus. The sequence continues at coordinate 17,391,291 of OW386552.1, forward strand.
ACTGGATATGTAAAATTGCACAATTTTTCGACCGCACAATTGTATGAAAGAAAGCCAACATAGAACATTTTACTGTCGTTATTAAAGTTGTTAATTGATGAAGGTACCAACAATTGGCACTAATTTTTACATTTGTGATTTATACCGAAATGCACGGCCTTTTTTGCAACTAAAGCGCGGGTCACATTATGCTGGTTGCCAGCTGCTGCTTACCAGCGGCTGGTAGGAGTACCAGCTAGCAGCGGCGGGCAATCTGGTCACACTACTGTTGCTGCTACTCGCGTCTCGCACTCTCCAGTTAGTCATTCACTATATGTCGTCTGTCGTTTCACGTAAAAAGCTAATTAAGCAGTTGTTGAGAGATGTGTCAGGGAACTTAGTTTAGAAATGCTTAACCAGCTTCACCGCAAACAGAGACGATGGTGGGTCAGGCCATGGATACAAAGAAGGGAAGAATTAGGGGCATCGTCAAGACTTCTCCAAGAACTGAAAGAAGAGGATCCAGAAACATACAGAAATGTTTTAAGAATGACGGCCCCTCAATTTCAAGAATTGTTAGAATTAGTTGAACATTTAATTAAAAAACAAGATACAGTATTCAGGCAATCCCGTAACTAAACAACTTCACAAAAAACACGTGCTTTCTCGTTGCTGATAGACGCAATAGTGGTCAGACTGCGCTGTCGGCTGGTGCCAGCGGTCACGTGATTGATTATTCGCCGCTGCCTGCTACCAAAAGTTAAACATGTCCAACTTCGTCAGCCGCTGACAAATACTCGCCGGCTGGCGACGCCAGTGCCGAATTTTGTTGTCACACCAAGCTGATCGACGGCTGGCAAAAGCGGCTTCTTCAACTCGCGGCTGGCAACCAGCATAATGTGACCCGCGCTTAACGCAAACGAGTCTTCCCTTGAATGCGCATTGCGTACACGTGTACATTTTCGTGAAGAATACAGTCAACATGCGAGACATGTTGCATATTCAGGTCTCTCACATTATAGTAGGGCGGTAGGTAAGAGCGAGCGCGGCGTTGCAGCGTATTTTTGAAAGTGAAGGGGATACTAAAATCCGATGCTGGACGATTCAAGTTTTTTTCCTTCTTTTTTCAATAGTTTGTTAATGTAAGTTAACAAATCCACCTGTCAATGGCCGAGTTGGCATCGCGTTTGGGTCCTACCCAGGCGTCGTGTGCTGAATTCCTCGGCTGGTTAAGTCCTCCATTACGACACAAGTAACATTCTCCACTTACTGTTTTTTTTAATTTAAAATCACTTACATTTTGTATTGCATGTGTTTCCCAGAATTTATTTTATTTTGACATTCATTCATTGGTCTGTTTTTCATAGTTTAAGCGTATCACGAGTTTGTTCCTAGAATGCGATTTAATACATTTAGTCTGTAAATATCATTTGTAATATTCATTATTTTAGTCATTTAAGTTACGCGTAGTTTCTCCTTTTAAAATGTGCAAAATGTGCAAAACAAAATATTATCTCACGGTTTCATGAATAAGGTCCAAACCTTGAATAATATGGCTGGTATCATATAAATGCATTTCCTTGCAAATTTGGGACAAATTCTTTTATTATTTGTAAAGTTGGTACTTTGAATAAGTACCCTCAAATATCACCTACTTATGTTTATGACACTCCCTAGGAGAAGTGTCTGCTGGCGGCATTTTACAACACCCTCAAGGATAAATGCACCGCCGGCGTTAGCCCTAAGTGAAGATAGTAATAAAATTTTGCAATATTTTTAATCCCTATAATGTTAAGATTTTATTAGTGGCCCTTTCGGCGACTTTTAGGAAATTGTTTTATTATTTTCTGGATGTTAGATTTTAAAATTAGTGTGGTAACTGCTAAAATTTTATTTCTTCACCATTTTTTTTATGTACCATATTTACTTTAAATAATAGCGATGTTGATATGTAGAGTTAGTATTGTTTTGACGGTAAAACTAGAAGGTACATGTTGGACCTTCGGCGTTATTTAATAAACTCGAGCATGGGGGGTACATATAGGTGCCTATCTCCAGTAGAGTGTTGTAATCAATCTCGATCTGAGGGGTACATGGGTGCCTGTCTTCAGTAGTGTTGAGATATCGAGGGAAATAAAGCCTTCGATATTTGTCAGTGTGGTGTGGTCTTGGAGATCACTATTGTCACCAGTATTGTATTTTTATTTAATAAATTGTGTTAAAGAATAACAAGAAGTGTTTTCCTGCAAATTCCATCGAGTTGTGCTTTCGTACCACGATAGTAAGAAACAACGAGAATTCATCTCTTTGTGAAATAATTTAATAATAGTCCGGTCATTGAGTGCTGCAAGGGGGTGTTTTAAAACAAATTCTTAAATCAGGGTAGATAGTTCTGATTTTTTTTCTCATTTATGCTTTTTAGAGTGTTGATTACGAATCCGAGGTTCGCTAAAAAAGGATTTTAAGTTGAGCTATAACCATGAAAACATTTCTCTTTATTTCGCAGTTTTTATTTGACTCAAAAAACTGTAAACTTCGGGGAAACCATTTTCTCAACGAAAATAATCTGCATAAAATTTTGTTGAATTTAGGTTCCTACAGGTTTATTCACAACCCGCAGGTACCGTTGAGACGTAATTACTAGTTGAAGTTCGACGAATGTTTGGCTTACCTGTTAGCACCTTGAACAACAAGAAACCATTCTGTCTTTAAATATTAAAATATTTGTCTTATTTATAAATCCAGTATTTGAGTTAACAACCCTTTTCGACCGTACAGCACTTTTTGCAAAAGACGTTTCACATAATAATAATGTTTTGACCAAAAGGATGATGAAGATGAATATTAGAGCTTTGATTTTGGGAATCGAGAATGGGTACCAGAGAAAAAAGAGCCATTTTCACAATTTTTCAACAAATAACTCAAAGCAATTATATTTAGAGGTTTTTAATTCAACATTTTCAATTTCCATTAACTAATTTCAACAATTAGGAGAGTAGTAGGTATCATGATAACATTCATAACTAAGCAAGCAAAATGTCATGAAAAACAATATTATAATCATTAAAAACTGTACAATCAATGCGATCTTAGTACCTACGATTAATCAATCCATTAACTTTCTTGCCTGCTTTGAGATTGAGGGTCCAAAATCAAATTAAGTCCTTTGGAAGATCATCGTTGTCTTCCTCGATATCCAAAGGTAACGAGGTCTTAATCATTGAGACTCTTCAGGTAGTTTAGAATCATCATCCTCATCATTGTCAATAACTAGCGTCTATGTATTATTCCATTTGTCACAAAAATTAAGGCACATCAATGACCAAACGGTTTTGGCTTTCCTATAGCTATAATTTTCCGTGCACCTCTTCTTGCACTTGCATGATAGAATCAGGCAAAGGAAGATTCAGAGTTGTGAGCGGTTGGAATCCACTGTTTGTTTTTTCCGAACCCGGTCTTTTCATTGCAAACCCAGTATTGTATCTGATGGTAAACTTCTAGGGAATGTTTGCGGGTAGCTGCGTCCTTGAAATGGAGGAAGTAAGGTCAGTGGGTAGCCATTTTGAATGAATATTTAATGTAGCATTTGAAGCAAACTTTTGTTTTTGCGTAGAACAGCAAATAAGCAAAGTGGAGGCGCTTTTTAATGACGGTCAAAACTCTGCACTGGATATAGGGTGGATGATGAAAAAAACAATTTCTACATTTGAAACTTAAACCATCCCAACACATCATACAGATAGTTTTTTTTTAAAGCCGTTTGAAACAGTTACTCAGTGCGATCCAACCTCAACTATTAACGTCACCGAGTATTGTGTCTGTTGATTCTTATGCCATATCAATGATTGCTACAACCTTTGAAGAAAAATTTCTTTCGTTAAATACGATGTCCAATATAACAATGCGATATTGTGCATGTGGTTTGAATACTAAGAGGGTTGTTTTTGAACTGGCTATTGTTTGTTGAGACGTGGTTTCATTGGTTTTGTACGAATGAATTGTATGATTCAATTGAGTCAATTGAATCATTTCTACAAAAATATCATTATTATCCTTTTTGTTTCAGCGAAAAATATGAAATAAAATTATAAATGTACATAAAATATCAACCGTATATCAGACAAGCTTGTAATAACTATAGTATGGAGGTTCATTAAAATGCTATTATAAATAATTTCTTTTGTATTTGTTAGTCCGCGGGTGTGACATTAATAAACAATTAAAGCTTGTCCACATCCGCGGACCTATCGTGTATGTAAAAAAATATATTTTAGTTTGTAAACCGGTCCAAATAAATGAACACGAACGGTTAGCAGGTAGTCGGGACCAATGCAGGGTTGAACAGGCCAGCGGGGGATGAAGTTCGACCTATCAGAGTCCAACATCTACCGTTATTTCGTAAGCAAGCTTTTAAGCAAGAATTCGTAAGCTAGAATTTACGAAAATCTTCGATGAGAATTCCGAGATATTATTGTTAGATATTTTATGCTTCCGGAGTTTGTTATGTGGGGCAGTAGCCTGAGTCCGTTAAGTTGTTCCCTTGATACTCATGTAATTCGATAGCTTAATCGTAAGATGGTTGTCCTCTGACCATTTGTAAAATACTTTTTCAAATTTCATTGATATATATCAGAAATAATAAACGTCCTAAGACACTACCTTGCGGTACACTATATTTGGTGGTGAGAGGTTTACTTTTTCACTAATCAATTTTTACTCACCGTGATGATCTGACACGCAACTTATTAATAGGTATAGAATTAGGTTTGAGATCCCGATTTTTTAAGGTTTCCTTAAAAATATTTTATGGTCTATCGTATTAAATGTCTTCGAACAGTGTATAAAAATTGGCAAAGATTTATTTCTCTCGTCTAAGATTTTAGAGATAGTATTTAAGATATCGTCCATCTACATTGTCAGCAGTACCTAATATTTGCTAAAACAGTACTGGGATTTCTATCTAAAGTATATCTTCTAAATACATAAAATATGATTTTTCAGTACCCACTCTCTCCAACATAACGATTTTTTTTATTTATTTTCTGTTTCAGCTATTGAGTTCCGCCATTGCTGCATTTATGAACATTTTATCAACTGTTAACGATCTCATCACAATTAACAAAGATTCAAAAGTTGATGATGTAAGTTTTTATAATCTTAAAAAATACGACAGTAAAATAATAAAATAGCAATTATCATTTACATCCAATATAATATATGATATTTTTATAATTTTTGTACTTTTGTATTTTCATTAAGTTCACCGTTTCATAACAAATGTACAAAGATTATACAGCTTATGCTTATATATCCATATCTAAATTTAACCCTTTTCAAAAATATTTCAAATAACGTGATTAATGAGAGCACAGAAGCCTGATTTTGTGACTTTCTTTACAGGATGACCTCAATAATATAAACCTGGCAATCTGGTGTTTGAGGGATGTGCTGTTTGTTGTTCTGGTAACTATAGTCATTGAGACGATGCTGAGCCGAGTTAAGAAAACCTCAAACATCATCAACAAACTTTCAATTAACCCCAAGATTGGTAAGACAACACCCATCTCGGTATCAGTTAGTTAGTGAATTAATAGCCCAGTTGTTTAGGTTTTCAGTGTGAAATAATATAAAAAAGTTACAGTTTTAATGTGGCATCGTTTTTTGAAAAATATCAATCAGCTGAAGTCCGCGGCAATGCTCGGGCTTTACGCAGAGTTTTTATAAATCAGATTCTCTTAATTTAATAAAAAAAACAGATTTTAATGCTGTTACAGAAGCCAATAAATGTTAACAAACTTACACCGTTGTCAGGTGTTCCCCAGGGTTCACACTTTGGTCCTCTGTTGTTTCTCATGCATTTAGAAGACGGTGACCTGAGAGTTGATTTGCCGACAATTGGCTCCTCGAAATGATATCTAGTAAAAATGGTTTTTTTTTTCCATTATTTACCAATTTCAAACGTAAAATCGACTTCAAAACTAATCTAAATAATAAGTTGGTATGAATAAAAAACGAATTTATAATTCAGTGTTGACTTTTAGTACTTAAGAGCTAGTTTACACAGTGCTTAGACAAGTAGATTTTTGATTGATGCATTTCAACTGTCGGTGAATCAACTGTCATGAAACCATAGAAGATCCAAGTCTATGTAAAATATTGCAGTTGTCTTTTATTTTCGGATGACCTTCAACGTCCGGTGTAAATAGTTTCTTACCAATTACTTACAAATTCAAATCTGAACTTGATGTTGTAGCAGAATATAAAAAAAACATGCTAGAATAATATTTAAAAATGGGAAATAATGAAACACAACCCTTTCAGAAGCCCATTGTTTTTGACTGTTGCTTTAGGCAACAATTTTTTTTCTCCGTTCATAAAATAAGTTTTGTATACAGCTTTTACACGCTTTTCAACTGCCACAATAGGCACTTGTCCGTATTATGGTAGTCGAATATAAATTTTAGAAAAACATACTGTTCTGTAAATCTGTGACAGGTAATTTTAATATGATTCATGACCCTATTGATAGCCCATATTTCTTGGCTTAGACGTGCCTAAAAACTACAGCTGCAGTCGACGCTACGACTTGTTAGATACCACATGGCAGAAAAGATGTTCTAGTACAGCACAGCATGACAAGAGGAATGGTGCTATTGAATAAAAATTCTGGAACAGCGGATATATTTAATATATTAAATTGACAATAGAGACTCACAGAATAGATCAGGTGGTAACCCAACATTATCTTCGCCCTGCCCACTTAGTCATGTTCGAAATGAACCACTGAAAGAAGAATAGAAGAAATGATTTGTCATATTGATGTATTTTTAGAGATTGATTCTAAATTTACGGTTATTTTTATGTTAGTTTTTTTTGTGGAGAGAAATACTAGGTAATGTAAGGTTAAAATCTGATTCAGGATTTGAGGAAGGCATTGGAATTTCTTATTTCTTATTTCGCTTTGTTTTTACTTCTAGATCCAGCCCGCGAGGAGCTCCTGGACAGGTTCTCCCAACTCATGTCCTGCAGGAAGTTCACCATCACAGCCTGCAACTTCTTCCCTTTTGACTTCACCTTCATCTACTCTCTGGTCGGTGCCATAGCCACCTACACTGTCATCATTCTGCAAGTCAACCCGCCTAATCAAAAAACGACCAACAAACCCGAATAATCACTTTAATTATAAAAATATTTTGTGGTTTGAAGCAAAACGCAATGTTGTGAAATCAAGTGTGAGTTTAATAAATACTATTTTTACCGAGTAAACGTAACACAATACCTACACCGGCGAGTTTATTGATGATCAATGATCACAGATTCAAACTTATAATAAAATGCCCAATGATTGATAAAAAAAACAGATTTAAAACATCGTATTTTTGAAAGACAAAAATAATACTGACAGAAAATTTGATATTCTATCTATTGCAATAGTTACAGTGCATTAAATTAGCTACAAACATATTTAGAAATAAAACAAAATATATAAAGCAATAGAGATCTTATAATTAGAATGTTAAATGTTTGATTCACGCAAAGCCTCCTTAGTCTCCTTCAACGGAAGCATTCTCCCGAACAGGCCTTCCATTGATATGCTTGGTGTAACTCTAAGTGACCAGCTCAGGTACGGGGGCTCCATCGAGGCCAGAGTTAAGTTAGCCTCTCAGAAACTGGGCATACTGTACAGGGCACGCAGATACTTTAATAGTACACAACTGCTAGCCCTGTACAAATCGCAAGTGCGCCCCACGGTTGAATTTGGCAGCCACCTCTGGTCTGGAGCCCCAAAATACCTGAAAAAAACCCTTGACTCTGTGCAGAAACGGGCGGTCCGTTTGATAGATTCTCCTAATTTAACTAACGGATTGCAATCTTTAGAGCACAGGCGCCAGGTGGGAATGCTGTCCTTGTTCTACCGGTATTACAATGGAAGATGCTCCGAGGAACTAGCGTCATTGATCCCCTCGGCACCGGTGCATAGTCGGGAAACACGCCAAACGCGCGCTCAACATTTGTACACGGTTGACATTAGTCACATGAGAACGGGTCGTTTCTACGACTCGTTCTTGAGTTCAACAGCTCGGCTGTGGAACGATTTGCCGGCCTCTGTGTTTTCTCCCTCCTACAATATGGGTCTCTTCAAGACCCATGTTCACTCCTTCCTCTCCTCAAAAACAAATTATGCGAATTTCATGGAGCGAATAATGTTGAGTTCGTTTAAAAAAAAAAATTGAATTACCTCTATGAAAATAATGAACTATTCTGACACCACTATTTTTAGTATATATTATAAACATGTTTCGAAACCAAAGGTTTATTTATATATTATTGTATGTAGGTATCCTGGTTCCAAGACAACTGTACAAATTTCAACACCCCTTTGAAAATAGCTCAAAACCTAAACTGATATAGTTTTTTTTTTATCGCTTACTTTTTGAAAGAGTAATGTAAGTAGTGCCACTTTGTTGATTTGTCTGGTCACCATGTATCATGAAGAAAAAATATTTTGGTTTTGTAATGTGTTAATTTTTTTAATTGAAAATAGCGATGTAAACAATAAAAGCTATTTTCATTTAATTAGTAAAATGACGCCATGAAATAATTTTACATTTATTGAAGAAGAATTTTTTTTCTTATAATGATAACATTTATTTAGAGTTTTTAACGAATTTTTGAATATTTGAAAAAAGTTTTTTTTATTAAGAGTGCGTTGACTTTGTAACACAATATTTTAAACAAAAGTTTTTCGTGTTTAGCAATATTTTATGTTGTGAGAATAAAGAATAATAATGTTAAAATTTCTTCATACTTTTATTCGGTGATTTATTTTATTCTAAAGTATTTTAAGACACTTATCTTCCAGAGTTATTCGTAGTTATTTGCGTTAATTGACACACATTTTATTTTCGTTAACATCCATTCAAATAGATTTATTGGACGACATGATAAAAATATTGCTTGAAATAATAAGAAACAATTTTAGAAATAGCGCAGGAAATAGTATAAGCATGTCTTTATGTTGTTATTTCTCCAGAGTTAGCTTTATGCGTCCTTTTCAGTGGGTGCCTTCTCCTACCACTCCTTTTTCTGCTTGATTCTCCCGCCAGCCCAGTAATATTTGGCAAGTTATTCCCCAAAGGATACAAGAAATCCATTCCATTGTTCTCGCACCCCTCCTGGGTCATGTCGAACATGAAGGCCAGGTCTATGCTGTATCTGGGTAGTTTGTCTCTGAGGTAGCTGATGACATTGTGGGGTAAAGTGACGTTTCTCGACATGATGAAGGAAGAAAGGTATCGGGTGCTTTTTTCCTTCTCAGCGCAGTGCATTAGAAGAGTCCAGGTGGTGTAGTCGGTATCTAGGACGTAGGTGTTGTATATGCCCTCGTCTGAAACATAAACGTAAAAAAATATTGAACGTTGCAAAATTATCGTAGACTCAAATAGCCAGGAAACAAGGATAAAAACATATGGCTAAAAACCACAAAGGAAAGAAAAGAGATAAATTTACTGAGAAAGATAGTGGGACAACGGCAAGGACACTGCCACAGAACAAGCGTGCTAGGAGTGAAAAGCTGAATTAGTTGTAAGAATTATAAATAGGATGAAGTGCTACGAAGGCTCACATCCGAGGATAAACAGTGCCAAACACATAATGACGACTATTAAAATTTGTGCTAAAAAAAAAAAGATGAAGATCTCGATGGTCATATTGAACGATAAAGTACAAGTATCAGTTTACTGTCATATGATTTCCAGAAATTTCTTCTAATGCAGCAATAATGTTAAAAACACATTGTTCAATGGATTTTGTACTGGCCTCTATATATGTATGAAACATGGTGGACTCAGCTCGATATAATGACTACAGAATTATATTTGGTTATAGAAGGTACAGAAGCGCATCAACAATATTTACGAAACAAGGACTGAATAGATTCGCCGGCCTGGAGATAGAAGACTGGAGCCAGATTGCGGCTAATGGCCTCCTACAACACGGTGGTGTACGCAGCCTTCCAGCACTAAGCACAACTCCTAAGTGAACGCTGAACGCTGAACCTGAGCTCACTCATTACCACGCCCTACCCAATTGATTATTCATAATTGTACTATTTTTGTTTTTTTTTGCTTTCCATTTTTTTTCTATTCTACGAAATTGTTTATTTTCTTAAAATTTATTATATTTCATGTAATCATGTAAAATATGTACAACTTTATAAGGCGTGTAGGATTGCACTATCCTCTCCAGATACTGGAATAAATCATCAGTATTATTATTATTATTATTATTTACCCTATTCATTTGAGAAGTAGTGCGTCTTTCTTAGCCAAGGACAACCTAAAAAAATGCCAATTATTGTCGCATGGAGCATTTTTACTGTCGTTATAAATTAGACAAAGTTTTTAATTGTTTTATCATTTTAAAGAAGGTATTACTTTATGCCCTATTAACTGCTGTTGTTGAAGCAATTGGATTATCTTTAACCTCTCCAGAAGTATGAACGAAAAGGTTGGGCGAAGCAAAAAAATGCTCAGAAGAGTATGGCCGAAACGTACGTCCGCGGCTATTATTCAAAAGCCGTCATATTTAATGAAAATATTTGTAGTGGCATCTATGGATCTCTACGTACCTACCGATACCTACAATACCGACTTCACAGTTTTAGTTTAAAAATTTTTTTTTGCGTCATTTAGCGGTCGTCATAGGAAGGGAGCAGTTTTTTTGTATGGACATGTCTTTTTTCGATATTGGTTTATTTTTGTGGTTTGATGTCGATGACGTTTTAATTCAAAATATAAGATTATTTTTAGTTAATCTATGATAATAATTTATAAAAAAAATATTAAAAAATTTAACAAAAAAAAAATTCACTCCTCAAGTACAGTTTTGTTCGCCAAAACGCACTCGCGGAGAGGTTAAAACTATTTATTTATTTAATGGAAAGCTAAGAAATGTTCACATTTTTTTCTTTCCACTTAAACTGTTTTATTTTTCAATGAGGAGCTGTTATAGATATGATGATGAATATCACATGGGAATGCCTATAGGTACCTACTCTTCAATATGATAAGACTATTAAATATAAAATACTTACAAGTATCCTCAGCATGGACCCAGTGAGCCGGGGTGTTGGGGTCAGGAACTTGCCAGGTAATGTTCCCCAGGAGTGTCTCACTGAGGGGGTCATTGATGAAGGCGTAGGTAAAGTTCATTGTCACCGCCATCTGATGCACCCCTAGTTGAAAAAAAAAACAATATTCAACATTCCGTGACAAAAAAAAGTGGCTTTGATGTTTCTGTTTAATGGTAAAAAGGAATGCCTGCGCGACTTCTTTAACACAAATCATAAATTAGGATTTGAAGTCAAAATATTTCACCAAAAAATTATTGATCAAAAATTGTTACAAATATCTTGTACGGATATGGGCTACATTATTTATTTTTGTTTCAAATTATAAAATATAGGCCATAAAAAAAATTGATTTTTCATGATTTTGGATAATACCTAGTTTTATTTAATCTTCGTCCTACCTAGTTTGTAAACATAATGAAATATAAAATAAAAAAAATTATGAATTATTAAAAACGCATTTATATTCAAATTACAAACATCTGATTTACTGTAGAACACAAATTTGTCGTTTAAAAATTAAAAATTTCTACCCAAACGCATTTTTTACGATGTTTAATTTTTTAACCAAAAATTGTCAAATTTACTTCAAAAGTCATGAAAAATTGAATTCTTTAATGGCCTATATTAAGTAATTTAAAATAGAAATAAATAAAATAGTACACGGACGTTTTAGATAGTATCTATAATTGAATCAATTCAAGAATTATGCAGTTTAATTAATCTAAATAAAAGAATTATGCAGTTTCTTAAAGTATTTTGGTCTTATATCCAAATTAAAAATTTGTTTGAAAAAGGCCTCTCAATTGTTCCTCGTAAGATCCATGACTTTATCCACAAAAAAATATTTGATCAATTTGGGCTATTTCACAATTAATTCACTTAATACTATATTTGAACTATTCATTGGATAGCCAACACCTCTGCTGTGAATGGACTACTTTTGGTGACTTCAAGAGCAAGAGTGCCAGGGTTCATGGGGTGAGTTTTGTTCATGTGTTGGTAGCGGATGCGTCTGCCCACCGACTAACTCCACTCAGGAGGCCCTAAAAATCCTTTGAGGTCTATGTCATCTTTGGGGCTGTCGTGTGAAGGGTCTTTTTATGGAAAGGAAGGAGAAGACGATCTGGGAAGGAAAAAGGTACAAGGGGTGGGTAGGAATCTGGGGTCAATGTGTCCAGGAGTGACGGATGTATGAATCCATTCCACCCACTGCAGTGCAAGGCAATGGGTCGGAGAGGTCAAAAAGTCTCCCTTAACTAGTCTCTCCCAATTCGGCCGCCACGAAGGAAGTGGGCGGACGCATCTGCCGCCAAGACCTAGACGAACCTCACCCACTCCTACTAAGTCACCAAACCACTCGGAGTGACCTATTTCATAATTAAAATGCACGGAAAATAAATTTTCTCCGTTTTGGTTGCTTTAGCTTTGTTTTCTTTGAAAGCAGCATTTTTTTATGTTAGTGTGTATTTTAAATGATGATTTGTACATTTAGTATTATTACTTTTACGAAAAAATCTTACCAGACGAAATAATTTTGTGATCTTTTGTAAAATCTGCCCTCATGCATTTGTACGAGAGATCCTCTTCTGAACTGGCGTAGTACTGTACCACGTACCATTGTCCTAGAATCTAAAATAACCAAAATTTATTATACACATTTAAATTATTTATATTGGTTTATCTTGTCAGTTGTTTGTTATCAGTTGTCAGAGTTTCGAGGGCTTTTAATCAGTTAGGCATTTTTCAGTTTTTTTTTATGTATCTTTTAAAAACAAATTGAAAATTTATTTTAAATGTTCTTAATGCCAACCTACCACCTTCAAAATAACTCTTTGTTAAAATCAGGGTTTTAGATATTCGACCAACTTGTGGCTCCATAACATCAGGCTCCACAACAACTAGCTTTTCATCCTTCCATGACAACTCAGATAAAACTCAACCTAACCTTTAAAAATTCATTAAGGGATATTAAAAAAAATATATTCAAAAATAGCCCGCAACCTAACCAGGGGTCGGCAGTTTGTCGAGTGAGAAGAGCCAATTAGCCAAAGAAACAAGATACCAAATATTTCAGAGAACCATATTATAACAGGGGGGGGGGGGGGGTGTAATCGTACTGTGGTGAAAATGTGGTGGAACGATAATAATGTTTTGCTTTGTGTTATCTACATTCTTACTGTAATATCACACTTCTGCCTACTTAGATGTTTTTATAAATTTTGTGTTTGGAATACTAAAAAAAGTCGTTCAGCGGCTCCATCTCATAAGGCTGGTTGAGTAGGGGTGAAATTGTAATTAATGTCTGTCTGAAAAGCTAAAGAACCGCAAACGCCTATGCCGCAAATTCCGACCCCTGACCTAACCCGCAACCTATTTAAACACATTTTTTTTCATCACTGTTAATGACTTTTCGAAGGAGTGAAGAGTAGAGTTGCATTCTGGTGCAGAATATATATTGCATTGAGCACCGATATAAAGTTAAATAATTCTTCTACCCGTTTAGACCCGGCCTCCGTGGTCCCGAGGCAAGACTCTCGACTCACAATCCGAAGGTCGCGAGTTCGAACCCGGCGTGCGCAAATAAATTTTATTTGATTAATTTGTGTTATTTCACAATTTATTCATTTAAAATAATAAAAAGTATATTTGCGGCCCGTTCCAGAGTGGAAGATACTATCAACTACTATCAGTATCGCCCTGGTGTAAGACCACCATTCAGAATTGAAACGTTGCTTGAGATGGCTTTAGCCGTGCTTAGTGACGCTAAGTGGCTTTAGCCGTAAAAAAAAAAAATTTCATTGGATATTTGAAAGGGGGCGAGTTTTTTAAAAGCTTACATGAATTGATAATTATGCTTCACATTGTTCATTATTTTTTTTTAAATTTTAATACAATTTAATCTTTTTTTGTATTGGTCAATAATTCTTGTGAGCTCTTCACTGCTCTATATAATTGTAATGAGTTATAAGATTTTGATTTCTTCCAAAGGGGGGGGGGGTCTTTTTATTTATATTTATTTCGGAAACAAACAGTCGGACATATAAGTATAAACAACAATCATTCGTATTTACTAGACTCAATTATATGAGTTTAAGTTACAGTTGAAAATATGTACTTCTTAAGGCATTGTGAGCTTTGTAGATATGTCCTACTAAAAAGTTTTTCTCTTATTAAAATTTAAATTGTGGTTTTCTAAATAAGCCACTCTATATGGTGTTGGTTCGGAGAAACGAAATGCAATTTTTCCTAACAGATATATGATGAATCAATAAGAGAGTTCACTATTTTGAATAAGAATATCAGAGTTTTATAAAGCGGTAGGGTCAAATCGATGATTACTAAAGCGAAACGATAGGTATTTCATAAATTTGTCTTAGATATTTTCAATGCGTTCAAATTATGTTTATTTATTTATTTATTTCTATGTAATACAGTATTTACATATTAATTAACATTTTTACATAAAAGATCAATTTTGAAAACATTTTTACATAATATATTTTGCAATTTTATTATTGTTTAACATTGAGGTTTCCAAATGACTGAGAGGAACTTGAATTGAGAATTAGTGTGTGTGCTAATGCGAAAGGCTACGCAATGCGTATAATAAAACCCAATTGCTAATAAGCCTTTTCTAAAATATTTTCAATTTAGATTGAAAATATTTTAATAAAAATATTTTAATAATCCTGACATAACATTTTAGAATAAAGTAGAATTCCAAGATCTCTGATTATTTCCACTCATTGCAGGGGTATATGATTTAATTTACAAGTATAATTAATTGAATGATTTTTACGTGAAAAGGTAGTAACATAACATATGTCTATGTTATCCTAATTACTTACATCTGAAAGTTATTCTTAATTACTTACTTCTGAAAGTTATTTTTAATGTCTTACTTCTGAAACTTATTCTTAATTACTTACTTCTGAAAGTTATTCTGAATTACTTACTTCTGAAAGTTATTTTTAATAACTTAATGTCGAAATTTATTCTTAATTAGGTTCTTACTTCTTGAAAAAATTGTGCGTTCACTACCTGAATAAACAAAATACTTTTGCTCGGGGCTCTTTCCTCACAAGTACGACTTTAATAAGGGATTGTATCTACCTGATTCAAATCAAAATTCCTCACAGCCTTCACGACAGGACACTTTGTGTTATCAACTTTAGTACGGAACAAATAACCATCAGAAAGACACAAGATTGCCAAAAGCACACACACACTTAGCTTTGACATTTTCACACTAATCACAATTACAAATTGCTCGTACACTCGGTTAATTGCGGTTATAAGTATATAACACTAATCTTATTCAATATGTGTGAAAAAATCAACACAATAATATTATTTAATTTATATTCATAGATAAATTCGAAATTAGTTGAAATTTTTGATTGGCTATTTAAATTCCCGTCCGCAAAATCGAAACAATCAAGCAGAACTAACGTGCTTCGTCAAGTTATGCATCATCCACGCATCATTGTGTATTGACTAAAGCAGAGGTTTTCAACTTCTGATTTGCTTTCAATACGAATATAATCAAGTTACTGTTTTTTTTGTGCAAGTGTTCTGAAATTCTTAAAAAGTACTAATTATTGGTTGGAAAATCCCTCCCAATGGAATGCATTTAATTAAAACAGCTTTTTGTAGGCAGGAGAGACGTTATTATTAATAAATAACTATCAAAGACAATCTTTGTTCAGAAAATTTTCAGAAATTTTTGCTTCCTTGAGTTTAATCGAAATGTTTCATTTGGCGTGACGATATCTGAATACCAAAGTACTTCCCAACTTTCTTCTAACCCATCTCTTACCTTTAGCACTTCTTTCAGCTTCACAACATACTCCACTGGTGATACCATAGTTAATAAACACAAAAGTAGGACTGTTGTAAAATGTCGGACACAAAACCTGGCAGGGCTCCAATAACTGGGAATATAAAAAACCTTCTAATGTTCTATATGTTTCATAGCTGTCTTATTTTGTAAAATGGACCGAATGGCGCGATCCACCCACGAACTATGAAAATCCAAGAAGTAAATTCAAATTTTTGTAAAAAAGCGATTGTGTTTTGTCAAATCTTCTCCAAATCTGGTCAGTGAGTGAATATGAGCGTGAATTTGACCGTGTCATAAACAAGATAATATTTTATATAATTAAAAAAACGTGCTAATTTACGTGTATGTGAATGTGTATGCGTATGTATACGTATGTATATATATATTTATATGCATGTGTGCAGGTACATGTATTTATATGGATGTGTATGTATGTGTATGATTATATATATATATTTTTTTTTATATTCCTCTAATATATTTAAATACTTTTTTTTTCTCTTCTAAATAACCAATGTACAATAACTATTAAAATTTGAAAAAAAAATACAAATAAAACTTTCTATTACAACGCATAAATACTTGTCATACATAAACATAAATAAACACGTAAACACCTCAGCACAGGTTCTCCTAGTGAGGTGTTCACGAAACATACAACAATACCTATCCACAGTTTCACCTTCACAAACCTACCTTACACCCAAAATAATAAAATTACAAAATATATTATGTAAAAATGTTTTCAAAATTGATCTTTAGGTAAATACTGTAATAGATAGAAATAAATAAATAAATTCCTTCTGAAATGAGTTTTTTTTTCAATGGACAAAGTTATTATTCATTTTATTCACCCAGTTAAGTTTGACAATCAACAAAGTTTTTATACTTCCAAGTTGCCGGGAATTGGATACTTTACCATATTGTGAAATACATAAAACATATAATGTTTTTAAAAAGCAAATGGAAATTTTAGAGTGACTGGAGAAGATAGCTACCTAATGTGAGATTCGATTCGCTGTGAATAACTAATGGGAATCGAAGGTTGAGCACGTCATCAGCAAACCATGAACAAATACTTACCATACTAACAATAGTAACAATACATCGTAAACAGTGCATGTATGTTAGGCTGGGTAGTTAATTTCTTGTTCGAATTTGAATACCTCAGGGGTCTCAAAAGTTTCAATATCGAATACAAATCACACTAAAAAATAAAACATGTCTAGTATCATCTTTGACCCTGGTATATTTATACTAGAGGTTGAAGTTTAAAAAAAAATCGTATTCAATAATTATTATTTAGGCATAAAACTTAACTTATGACATGTATATTGTATATACAACATCCTCGACAATCAGTTTTTCTTATGACACTCTTATCATATGAATAATCTGATTCAATCAGTATTTTTTTTTTAAATTATAGTAAGTATCGTATTTTATTTCAAATCAAATATCAACACGTGTTTACTCCAATGTAGTGAATTAGCTAGTTTCAGCTCAGCAGGTATCCATTATTTGTAAGAAACATTAATGTAATTTCAATTTACTTTTTTATGCTATTTTATCGTTTTGATCGTTTTTGTGGCTTTTGAAGATAGCCGGAGTTTGAGCGAAGACCTGAAAAATATGTACACAACTCTGGTTTATCATTTTTGATTCATCAAACTGCTAAAATATGCTTATTATGGAATACTTAAAATTGTATTAATGTATTTGTAACCAAATTACTTTAGACTATGGCCAAAAACACCTACGTTTGAAACTGTGAATTAAATTTGAGTTTGTCATCTAAATTGAAAAAAACACAACCTTGAGACCGCCGAGACTTACTGAGATAAAACGATAATACAATACAATAAGATAAGATACAATAGATACATTAGATAAAATAAAAAAAAAAAGATACAATACAATAGATATCAATAAATAAAAGCAGTGTTTAATTCATTTTATAATAACATAATAGTAGGACGCCTCCGTCTTAAGCTGTCATCTCGAGTTCAAAAATATGAAGAAAAAAAATTGGTTGTCTGTAAAGTGGGTTTACGGACGATAATTTTACGTGATGACGTCATATAATAACGATGAAGTGGAAGAGAGATAGATGCGTCACAAGCCAAACGCTTGTTCTGCCCTCTCGCTTGCACGCTCGGCTCAGGCAGAACATGACAATGAGTCATGCTTTTTCGTGAGTGCGATCGGCGTTCATCGATTTATAAGGCGTTATCACGTCAAAAATTGATTCTGTTTCATGAAAAAAGAAAACGGTCCTACAGCAAAACAGGAAATTAGTACTATCGCTCTTTTGATAAATCAAAAGTACAAACAGAGACATCTATTGACAATAATTATAAGCTGCATTATTATCAAGCAAATATTTGTGTCACAGCTTCAAACAGTAATCTTTAACATTTACTACACAATCTCCATATATTGAAGGGCCGCCCTAATGCACAACGAAACGCCATCACAATTTTGCAGATTAGAACATTCCCATGTTTGTCCAAAAGTGAGGTCTGGAATATAACGATAACAATAACAATATTAATTATTGCTGTTGGCTTCTACTACTATCAACATTATTTATCCAAGTGATAACCACAGGAAGTCAATGGTGTGGAAACAATGATAGGAATTGTGGATAGCACGGTACTCGAACATTCCAGCAAAATTAGTTATTTGGCATATTTTTAACTTGTCTCATTCATTCATTATTATTACGTTTAGGTCATATAAATGATATGGACTGAACTATTTATGGGTTTTGTGGTCAGTTTGATTATTACACTTCCGATTTAAAAAAATATTAATATTATACAGTGAGATTGAGTTAAAAGCGTTGCTTGTACACAGCATGTTTTAAAACATTTATCTGACTTCAAAAAGACCATAGATCAAACTTTTCGAATAAAAATGTAAAAAAAATATTGATTATTCAAATTCGATGATCGTGTACAGTTTGTCAAATAAGAGTAGAAAACAAAGGACGGCACCACTGTTGTACAAATGGCAATACTAAAATTATAATCATGGTGGTAATCTAAAGTTGTGTAACCTACTTTTTATTAAAAATTAAAAAGGCATAAAAGTGAAAAAAAAAAATTTTCTCACCCTCTGATCTCAAAATTAGAATGGTGTATAGGTATATATTATTATACCTTTGCAATTTCGTTTTAACATAATGAAGAATAACGATATTTTAATAAAGCACACTTTAGAAATTGCTCACATTTTTTAAATATTAGCTAAGTACCTAGCGTTGCCCGGGCTTTAGGTCATGTCTCTAATTTTAGATCTGAATATATTCAGTTCTAAAGTCACCAAATGATTCTTCCTTTTTATACCTTCTGTTAAATTCAAATTTATGAATTAAATGAGAGGCTATCACTTCGTAAAACGCAATTTAATCAAATTTATATCATTTAGTAGGTACCTTAACATCAGTGCTTCTTCGATTTTAAGTTTTTTTTTTAAGAGCGAAATTTTTTTTCAATATGTATACAGTGTTCTGTATTTTCATTTTCATTGCACTTTAAAAGAAAATTTGACAGGTAAATTGGTGTTCCAGCCTATTAATTTTGTAGTTCCATTTTTTTAAATATGTTCTACTCTTATTTAACAGACACCTTTGTTCCTTTTTCACTTTCTCGTCCATTAATAAGACAAAAAGGCTGTTTCTCAGCGACTTTTGGTAAGGACGACACGGTCGGAAGTACTTAAACAAAACACACAATCCAAGTGTGTGTTGTATGAATCAACTCTGATTCTGACTCTTTAAAGTATGTTTTTGTAGTAACCGCTTTTAAAATACTAACCAAATCCAATTTGACTCGATAATGGTATTAATTTGGGCAGGTGAATCCGAAATGGGAATCATGCTATGAGTTTCTTTGCGGTTCCTTAAACAGTCGTCCACATTCAAAGGAATTACGTGAGAGGAAAACAAACATCGAACTCCTTTGATGTCCAAATATAAAACGGTTTCTTCGAGAAACCATTATTTTTTTGTGGCAGTAACGTACTTTATTCAATCAAATACAATTTTGAAAATAATTTTGTTGCAAAATAATATTGAAAATATGTTAAATTGAATTGAATCGTTATACAAATAGTATATTACTTGATTCTTTTGTATAATCTATATCCCATGCAATGTAACAAAAAAAAACTTTTGATATTGTTTAAATCATGGATTTCATTAAAATTATCTTTTATTCAGACCTTCCTCTTCCTCGCCCCTAGCACGGTCAGACAGGTACTAGAAATTGTTTTAATAATCACAAATAATTAACACGCAACATGAATAAAAAAAAAATATGACAAACAGATGACATCACCAAAATAATATGGTGGGATAGGTATATTATTCACGATGTTCGGAAACTCGCAGTGCAAGCGGAGAATTGGTGAATCAGATTTGGGTCGATTAAGTGGTATAATTTTGTTTGATTTTCCTTTTGTTTTCGAGTAAATCGAGTCCAAAGATAGAATTTTTTACATAATTTTTTTAATGTTTCCAATGTTTAATGTCTTTCAAAGTGCGACAAAACGTAGATCCATCTTCAAAAGTTTTTTTAACCCTTTGAAAAAAAGACGATTTTTTTTTAGTTAACTATGTGAAGTAGATCAGGGTCGGCCAACACGCGGCCCGCGGGCCACTTGCGACTTTACGTGTGGCCTGCGATCATTAAAGTTCCTAGATCACACGAAAAAATTAAAAGATTCGGCATGTTTATCTTTTCCGCACACAACAATGCCCGCCGAGAAATTGCTGTCCGCTTGCAATGACAACGCGATATACCACTAAATCTCTACAGGACGACTGTTACAATATTACAGTGCTACAGGTATCAGTTGGCGATGGCGTAAAAATGAACTAACGCTGTATCTTTACTATCGATGTATCATGGACCAAACTCGGCAACCTTTTCTCAGCTATGATACACAAAAGTTTTTCCTAGAATTCCGCGACACGTCAAAAGCTAAAATATCCAACCTGGGGGGGGGGGGGGTGAGGATTACTGAGAGAATTTTAGGAATAAGTAGGCTTTTTCGTCTACAAAATCATGTACTTTGTTTTATTCGATTCCACCAGAAAATTCGTTATCCTGAAAATTCCGTTAGACATTAAATGTTTTTAATGGCCTAAAATTTATAAATTAAAATACAACAGACGGATGGCGTAGTCCAGGGATTGAATCCCGGCGTGGCAAATAAATTTTATTTGACTAATTTGTGCTATTTCACAATTTATTCATTTAAAATAATATATGGTATATTTGCAGCACGTTCCGTTCAGTTTAAAACAAACAAAACTTAAGCATCATCAAGTGGAAGATACTCTCAGTATCGGCCTGGTGTAAGACCACCATTCAGAATAGAAACGTTGCTTGAAATGGCTTTAGCCGTGTTTGGTGACCAGATCTGAATAGCCAGGTACTTCCCACCTTCCTCTTCCCCATCTCTTTCCTCTCCCCACCACCTTCAGCCTCACAACACACCCCAATTGGGGATGCCATGGTCTCACTGGCTCCAGACGGGAGCAGTTGGGACTCTTGTGCGGTGTTCATATATAAAAAAAATTAAAAAAACTAAACGTTCGAAATAGATTTTTATTTTAACTTTTGAGTAGAAATAAATTATTTGCTTAGTTTGGTTGAGTATTTCAATCCAAAATTAAAAGACTGCGCAGCTGTTCGTTTAATTTTGTTAAAGATATTTAGTTTTCATTTTGAAAAAGACACCAAAGGTAAGTTATTTTAAAAAAATGGTATTGGATTATGATATGAAGCTTTTGTAAACATACAATATTATTTCCAGTGTTTATTATTAACCTAACAAAATGCATTTTTATTATAGATTGTGATTGAAATAGTTACCTACTGGTTAGGCATTGTAATATGTTTTTTGTTTGTTCGAAAAAATAATTAAATATGTTCATGTCACAAGAATGGTGTAGGGCACTCTCTATGGATTTTCAGCGACACTATAATATGGTTCGAAAAACTGCTAAAATTATCACGATCGATTGCTATGAATCACAGATGTCACCCGCTTGTCGGTTTGGAAGAATTTTACAGTGAAATATATTTATTTCCAAAAATATTATTGCGACATGTAAAATGACTCATTTTTCTGTGGTCTAAAAATTTTTCAAGTTCATTGAATTTGACTTCAGATGTGTAGAGTTTGGCAACTGATTTTGTGCGTTTTTTTAAAGTTACGAAAATTATACAGAAATTGATTCAAGTGAATGGAATTAATTGAGGTTAGTGAAACTGATTTTCCCTTGAGCTTCTGCCGGGTTATTATTTTTTGTGATCAATAATAATAAATCCATAATCAATAATATATTTTGAGCATTGAGCTCAGAGTGTCTGAAAGGAAACTTACACACCCCATGCTTGCAAATTATTTCACCTACTCTAGTTGAAAAGCGTAGAACTCAATCCAGTTTGACCGTCGGCGTAGTCCTGCGGTAAGGCTCTTGACTCGCATTCCCAAGGTCGCAGGATCGAATCCCGGCAGCGTATTTCCAAAACCTGTACCGCTTCAGTCGCTGTAGCGGCAATTAAAATTTTAAATACGCCTCTATATTGGTTATTTTTAATCGCTTTGCAAAAACAAAAATTGTTCTAAAATCTAGATAAAATAATCTTTTTGATGTGTATATAAGAAATTAATAATTTTATTTCAGAATATTAAAATTTTGATATTATTCCCATATTTTGTATACACACTATTGATTATTTTTTATCCCTTTGCAAAAACAAAGATGTTCTAACATTAAGATAAAATAATCTTTCCAACATGTATATTAGAAATTAATAATTTTATTTCTTAGTTTTTAAATTTTGATATTGAAAATGAAAATTGTGGCTTCCGCGACTGAATCGGTATAGGGTTTGGAAATACGCATACGGCGCGGCAAATAAATTTTATTTGATTAATTCACCATTTATTCATTTAAAATAATATATAGTTTATTTGTGGCACGTTCTAGAGTGGAAGATACTCTCAGTATCGCCCTGGTGTAATACCACCATTCAGAATTACTTAAAATGACCTTGATTTCAATTAGTTAAATTAATTAAACCGAAAATTTTAAATTATTGTATCAATAAATGTTACTTTTGTTTTCAGATGTGGTAATGTTAATTTGGGAAGACAATAAAATATATTGTAATTGATATCGTAGTTGTTTTTTTTTTTATTTTGAGCTCAATATAAATAACAAAAACACATTTATTTGTACTTATAACAACATAAATAATTAGTCTAGGGCCCTTACCTAATTTATATAACATAATAAAATCACTAAATAAATGAACACACATAAACAAATCAAAGAGTGGCTAAATGCATGAGTTTGAAAACGGAAAAAATAAAAATAGGCATTTATTTCATACAGGTACATTAAATAATAATTAATCTTTTCGTAACTAAAACCTGAATATATTTTTAATTAACAATCAAAAATAATCATGTTCGGTTAATGTTTTTGGATTGCAATTAGTAATGCACGTTATTTTATTTTATTTAATTTATTTGATCTTTGTTTTTGGCTCAAATTGAGCACATTTTTGTTTGCAATAAAACTATAAGACTTGGTTGTAGATGTTATTTTTTTCACGTTAATTGTTAGCAATTATTTATATTCATTTGTCCTTTCTTCAATTCGTTTAGCCTCAAGAACACCACATAATATTCTCACTCATTCATCAAGCAAAACAAAAACTCAAACAGTTTAATAAATATTCTAAGTCTAAGTGTCTTATTCTAAATAATAAATTAATCTCAAAATAGAGTTACTTTTTTGCGACGTATTTGATACATCGACCGTTCCCTAACTTCCCCTTCTTTAACAAAATTATAAGTTACTAATACGAAAATAATAAGTTACTAATACATAAATAAGTCACTGACACGTAACAAATGAGTCACTAATATGTTACTAACAAGTTACTATTACGTCACTTATATGCAACAAATACATACGTTACCAACTTGAAACTCATCAGATTCTAATGCATAACTTATAAGTTACTAATACGTAACCGATAAGTTACTTATTAATAACTTGCAAGTTATTTACTAGCAAATTATGAGTTACTATTACGTAACAAATAAGTTACTAATTCATAACTTATAAGTTACTAATACGTATCTAACATGTTACTAATACGCGACTCATAGGTTACTAATTAATAATCGACAAAGTAATTATTCCTATTTATAGTATCAGGTATTTGACTGGTGTACATTACTTTCAATATAAATAATGCCAGGCTGATGATTTTTTTTATTGGAGTATTTTGGTAGGTACTTTCATCGATTCTGTCTTAAAAATGAGAAATATAAATTGAAATATTTACACATTTTCAATGTTTTAATATAAGTACGTACATATTTATCATACCATACAATAAATAAGTACATATATAATATAATTGACTATCAAGCGATAGAGCAAAAACCTTTTCTCTAAATCGCATACTTATGTATTGTCTTAAGTATTTTTATGGTCTTTATTACCGAAATGATTGATTTGTTGAAGTTTTCTGATAAATGTAGACATTTTGCGTTTTATTGTTATTTCGAATAAATAAATAAATACATTTATGGCTTCGAATACTTAATCTATTCCTTCACCTTCCCACAATTTATTAATACATAATTTGCTTATTCAAAAATATTTTTAAGATCTTTCTACCTATTCAATCATTTTTCATTCCTCGTGACTTTCTTGACTCATTCCTTGCTCGTCCATGTTAGAAGTGAATTTAGATTTTATTGCCACTTGATTTAAATCACTAAATGAAATTGATTTATTTTGATATGTTTATTATTTAATTGATTCAAGTCCTGATTTATTTGACTTTATCGGCATTATGATGCAAGAATTCATCAAAAAAATTGTTTTTTTCTTCTTTAAATTTCTAACTGGAACTAATTTTATGAATAGAAACAACTCTTATTATTCGACTTCTTTTTAGGAGAAATGGGATCATTGAATGCCATCGTCTTTTCGTGAAGACCGGAGAAAGGCCTCAGTCGGATGCACAAGAATGCTGACATGAGGCAAGATACAATAAGAATACCTAAAAGGACGATAAGTGTGGCGGCAAAGCCAGGAGTAGTCATGCAGATCATGCCTCCAGGCGGCATCTCTTCTCTTGCAGGGAAGATCATGGTTTCCGAAGACGTGTTGTTGGAGCTTTCGTCTAATGCAAAAGTCAAATCTCCAGTAGATACAACTCTGATAACTCTGTTGACTCCAACTTCCTTCTCTGGGTCTACTTCTCTTGTTCTCCTCACTCTGCGTTCATCCCTATGATGTCCCCCATGCAAAAAGGCTTCCAGAGGTAGCGGTGGTGGAGGAGGGGGTCCGTATTCTGGTCCAGGCCTTCTGATCTCAGGTCCAGAGATGAGACCTTGGTCTGAGCACTGATCTGGGCATTGGTATCTGCAGATTTGAATCGTGCATTGGAAGTGCACTTCCATTGAGTCGGGGAACTTGAATGCCTGGAAATGTGCATAAGACAATACAGAAGCACTAGCTCCAAAGTTCTTTATCTTCGTGAATCTCGACATGAGTTTCGGTCTTGTAACGCATCCTTTTTGATCAACAAGTTGAATAGGTGCCCGTTTGCCATCATGGGCCATGCAATTTCTGACCAGCATATCAAACTTGGAATCATCATCCTTTATAGCCAAAACCATGGTCATAGTTTGTCCGATCTTTACCAAGCCTGAAACTTCTGACGCCCACGGTCCCTTTCCGACTTGAATCTGCATCCAGCATCCAACATTATCACCGGCGAAGTCAGCTCTGACAACATCAAGCATATCAACAGGGAAAGGTCTGAATGTGACAGACTTCTCATATTGATCGTGCCACGTGCAACGAAGCTTCCTAGCTTGATCCCAGACCTCTTGAACTTGAGGATCATACTGAATGACTATGATGTTTTCAAAGTAGGTTCCTGATCCAGAGTCTGCACCGTATCCATAAAGCCCATTCTCTGTATTACCAGCGGTGCCGCAAGCGTGGATGCTGATTTCAAAGTTAGCTGAAGTTCTTCCTAATCCTGCTGGAAGATGGACGCAATTGAGATTGGAGTAATGTCCTTTAGAGAAGACTATACCATAGAAAGGTTTATCGAAGCCTAGGAAGACCTTCATTGAGTTCTTCTCGCACTTGACGTCAAGCGATATGATCTTGGGCATCTCTGGGACTGGTGCAGGCCAGATGTCATTGCCTCCAGAGAAGATCTTGTCCATGGCTTCTTGCTGGATGTTGTTGTTCTTGATCAGCTGGGGCGGGGGTGGAGGAGGCTGCTGGCCGCGGTAGTTGATGTTGTGCTTCTGCTGGCCGTGGGGTGGACCGGGATGAACCCGGGATGGCCCTGAAAAGATAAATATTCGATTTTGGTATTAATAAGTAAATTCAAAACCTAAAGATTACCGCGAAGAGGCAGAGAATTCAATTCATATGGTATGAATGAATGTCTTATTGTTTTGGTAAGCAAATACTCAAACCAAAGTGATCCAAAAAAGTTAGTTTTAGTTCTAGCGTCGAACCAAAGAGGGCGGTATCGAACCAATCCATACCCGTATTCGGATATGTTGGTATCGTTATGATGGTTACTGTTTTCCTTCGAAATAAAATAAAACGTAATCATCCAATGGTGAAACAATTGCGATCGTTATCTAAAATAAACCAAAACATCATTGATAAGATTCTGAGATTGTAATACTATGTATAAATAATTGAACGCTAAAATATGTTGTTTCATTTTTGACGTGCGATGATGATGGTTAAAAATTGGCTATTTTCAAGTAGCAAGAATAGAAGATCTTACATTTTACCTGCCACTTGAGTTTTATATTCGTATATTAATGCAATTTTCTTTTATCGGAGTCTCTATATATTTTTTTAACATTAAATATTACAGTACCTAAATCATTTAGTTCGGTTTCGAATCTTGCAATCATTCATAAAGATAGCAGCTAATAAAAACAGGCGTTAAGAAAATGAAGATAATGTTGGTAGTTCTTAGTGGAAGTATGATACAGTTAATCGGATTGGAACTCATTGCTGCGCCCCGGTGAGGCGAAGGTCCTGGGTTCGAGTCCTAAATGTGACCTTTTATGATATTTTGATTTTTCTGTATTCAGATTTTCGATTGAGTTTTGCTAATATTGTCATTATAATTTCTTTAAAATAAGATTATTGTATCCATTTAACTAAAGTCATCGAAATGAATTCTATGAATTGAATTCATTCGTTCAATTCAGTCGAATTCATTGAACTGAATTCATTGAATTTAATATATATATATATTTTTTTTTTAAGATAGACAAATATTCTCGGATTATGACAATGTTTAAAAATCTCCTCCCACCACCAAAGTAAGCGGAAAATGCTGCTTGTGTTGTGATGGAGGACGCCAGCCGAGTGGATTCAAACGCGATGTCAACTCAGCCGCCGACCGGTCAATTAAATTGAACTCATTGAACTCAGCGAAGCTTGCAGTCCACAATGGAGTGCTGCTACCTACCCTGAAGTATGACAGTGAGGCATGGAACAAGCATGGGAAGGATGAAAGTAGACTGAATGCTATACGAACGAGTTACTTGAGACGTATGTGACGTTAGGTGACCGGACAACTCGGAATGAAACCAACTCAGAACCATCTCAGATAAGTCATTTAGAGTGATAAAAAAATATATGTAAAAAAATGGTTAAACAGGTTATGTTAGGATAGGGTTATCGGCTAATTTAAAATGATTTTTTTCAAAGTTTTTAATGACTTTTCAAGGTGTTCAGATGACTTTATTCTCAGTTGGTATGGAACCGTGACGCTAAAACATGTAAGATCGTGTGAGAAATATGGAGATTGGCAAATGAGTAAGACAAAGAAAGATACGATTAGATGGTTTAGGCACGTAGGGCGAATGAACACAGAAGTGCTGTAGAAATGCGATTCCTAAGGCGGATGTGTAACAATACCATGCATGATCGTATGAGAAATGTGGAGATAGAAAAAATGCAATGCAATAATATAAGCGTAATGTTCAGATTGTTTGGGCATATAGAGCGAATAAACAAAGAAAGGAGTGTAAGGAAAATATATGACGCGAGAACGTGAATGGTAAAAACAGTCGGGAACTCCCGAGGAAGATATGGCACGATCAAGTAATCGAAACACTTTAGTAAGACTATGCCAAGAACCAGAATATCAGAAGAGCATGTATGAATGAGAGTGTGCCAGGACCGAGCTGTTTGGTGGCCCGTCCTCTCTGCCTATCTCTGCGGAAAAATGGCGTGAGGTTGGTGGCAAGTTAGTTGAATTGAATAATTGAAAAACAACAGACCTAATTGCAATCTCTGCTGAGAGTGCTGCTGTTGTACATTGAAGGTTGGCTGCCCGAGTCCTTGCCCCGACTCCTGTTCTGACTCCAGGGCCAGCTGGTCCGTGTTAGGGATGTCATTATCTCCTCGGTCCACGTCATTGGGGTGGCCATTATCCAGCTGATCCTCCTGTCCAGATACAGCTTCAACAACTTCCACCTTGTCGGATTTGGTGAAGGCCAGCTGAAAAAAATGGGAGGATTACGTTAGTTGCTGCGTTAAAAAATATATATACAGTTGCAACTAAATCACTCTAATAATAGTTGGCTTATATATGCACTCGTGTACAGCGGCGTTTCGTGACAATATAATATAATCACCTTAAAGGCGGCGTAATCACCAACATTCTACAAACAGTTTAAACAGAACTTAACATTATACGACAAGGGAGAATATTTCATAAATTTGAAAGCTTTCATATCAATTCTGCGGACTTTGGTCATTATTTTATATTAGGCTCACTAGTATTTAAGATATTCCTGAATAGTATATTATTTAGGATCATAGCGTAGGAACGGTTGCACGTCTTTTACATCGTTCTTATTGTTTATTTGTAAATTATGTATTATTCTTCTTCTGGTAATTTATTACTTGGTGTGCATAATGGTGTTGGGCAAATAAAGTGTTAAGTTTAGGACATGCAAATATACGTTTTAAATCTAGTACGATTTTTACTTATGAATGAGTGTTTGTTTATCTTTATCTTTTATAATTTGCATAATTGAATTTTTCACAAAGAGGTTTTAAACGTAGGTACATTAAACTCTTTGAGTATGAGTGTAAAATACATATTCCTACTTTTACCGCCAAATAATGTTGCACGGCAGAATATAAGAATAAAACAAAAAGTGAAAATAACAAGCAACAATTTAATAAGTTTGGGTGAAGTAATGTCACGTGAAAACAAGAGATTCGAAAAATTCTGGGGGTATCGTTAAAAATGTCCGGAATTTTGTTATTATATAAAAGTGGATGTTATGTTAAATTCTTGTTGGTAGTTTAAGTTGGGAGAAGGTTTTGGAGAGGCTTTTGGAATGTTTCGGGGTTCCTTAGAAGGCGAAAATTGATATTAAATTGGATTGTGACCAAGAGGGAAGATTCAAGAAGTTATATAATTTTTAAAAGAAATTTGCTGTCATTTATGCATATAAGATAAAGCTAATCAAAATTTACAAACAATGATCAAAATACATCACCAGTGAGCATTCTCGTAATTCATTTAAACTAATTCCATTGCTTTGTTCAAGGCTGAAAAAATCTTTCCATGAATGCCTGATTACCAACTTTTTATTTTACCTTTTATCTTTTTTATTACCCTCTCTCTTGCTTTTACATCATATTCTCTAAAAGAGGGTGCCATAGTTCAACTGGCACCGAGCACAGACATCGTTTTGGGTTGTATTTCTTTAAAAATATATCTCTTCCTGGATTTGATGCCATATTCTTATTGTTTAGAGTTTTATCTCATTTCATTGGCTGAGTTATTAAAACGAATGCTTTTTCATTTGATTACTTATGTATTTTAACGAGTATCTCCCATCCGCGATATTATCATATGAATCATGTCAAAAACGTGACCCCTCGTTAATGTATTTTATCTTCATGTATAATATTTATTACCTTTGTAGATTTATGATAGTTTAACTTAATAGTGACTATTGCAAATATTAAACACGATTCTTGTAATTTTCGCCGGCAATTGTGATAAATTCGTTTACATGGAGATTTTAATTTTTTTATATTTTTTCCTTTCTATAATATTACTACGTAATATGCAAATGGTTTTTTTTTTCAACCATTGTATAGCTTTCTGTTTGATTTGTGTGATTTTTAGTAATTGCATTAAAAATAAGATTTTAGGGAGGAAGAAAAGTCCATACACTTTTACTACCATAGGAAGAAAAGTCCATACACATATACTTATTTAATTTCGTTAAACAATTCGTTTCTGCCACAAGAATGACTCTTCAGAAATGTTTGTTATTGATTGTCTGGTCATTTTCTTTACATAAGTATTTCATTAGTTAAATCATTAGCTCATAAAAGTTTATATGAACAAAGGCATAATGTTCCGTACTTTTACCAGAATCTCAAAATTCTCTCAGTAAGAGCAATTCTGTCGTATAAAATTATATTTCACCATACGAATAGCCCTATATACATAAATAAACTGGACCACACATAATACTCGTTTAACGTTAAATGAAGGACTAATTGTACCTAAGCATTTAAACAAATATGGACAAAGAACGCTAGACTATATGATACCTAATTGCTTAAATATGTTACCTGCCAAAATTATTTGTACAAATGGTAATACAAATATCACATTAAAGAATTGGCTCGCCAAAAGAAATAATTTGTGTTAGTCTAACACAAAAATTCTAACTGCATAATAATGTAAAATAAGTTTATTTATATCTTAAAAGTAAAAGTATCCATTGGCAAACTGCTTAAGAGTAGTTTATAGGACTTTTTTCTGTTTAATTTTATATTTGCTACCATATTGTATTACTTTGTATTTATAATAAATAAAAAATAAATAAAAATAAAAATGATTTGTATTCGTTTTATTTTCTATTTAATTAAGCTCAAGCGGGAACTGGGCGGTAGCAAAAAGGCATACTCCAAGACACTCGTGGGATCCCCTACAAAAGAGCGCAAAAGAGAGGTTGAAACCGAATGCTATTATGCCGCATACTATATGCTGCATGCCGAATGATGATGGCACAGAAACGATAAGAGGGAACAATGGATGGGAAGAGAAGAAGCGACCTGTTCAACTGTTCAGGTTCAGGTTCAGTGTTCAGATCAATTGTCGGTGAGAGAGTTGATCTTTGACCGGCTGGTTTATGTTCTAAGATGATCACCTACATACGTACAAACTTACGTATGTAATTATTGCACTCTGTAATCGATTTGGAAAAATTTATTAAAAACTTGCTTTTACCCGCGGCTTCACTCGCATGGTATTAGGGGGAAATTACGTAGCGTAAATAATGTAGCGCTTGCACTTATCAATTATCCACCCTACCCTCTCTCCCTCCCCCGTACCGATTTCCATACATTCATTCCCGGTACATTCAGTTTTCAAACAGCTTGCGTGCCACCTAAATTTCATAAAAAAGCTCTTTTGAGCTCTTTTTCTTTTTTATGAAATTTAGGTAAAATTACATATACAGCCTATATTACTTGCACATAATGTAGCTTTCTATTAGTGAAAGAATTTTTAAAACCGGTTCATTGGTTTATGCGTTAAAGCGTAACAAACAAACACACGCAGTTTCGCATTTATAAAATTAGTATAGATATATCATCGGTATCAATTTTCGGAGAATTTTTTTACGTTTTCAAAAATCAGTAACATTTTTAACGAAATATGTTTTATTTTAGAATTTCAATCAATTAATTCCTTTAAATTGTTGTACACTGGGTTGGTGAGAAGCAACTTAGAATATAATTCTACTATCTGGGCTCCATTATATAAAACCCACCAACAAAAAATTGAAAGAGTTCAGCATAAGTTTTTAAGATTTATTAACTACAAACTGGGTATACCGATTGAAGAACTTAATTATATATACCTAATGGAATTACTTAACATAACCGATTTGACATCAAGGCGCATAAAAAGTGATTTAGTTTGTCTTTTCAAAATTTGGAATGGCAGACTGGACGCCCTCGATTTGACAAATTTTATTAATTTGCGAGTACCTACTCGCGAAACTCGGTCGAATGCATTGTATTCTGTTACCAATTCCGCTAATAATTATTTTATAAACTCTCCCATCCAAAGACTCCATTTACTCGGAAATAAATACAACTCAATCGACATTTATCGTCACCAATCTGTGTCTAAATTCAAACTCAGTATATTAGAATATTTCAAATAAAGCCATAAATATCAATCAATTGCACCTTTATCAAATTATTAATTATCGCAAAACATGAAAAATGTGAATAATAAAGGAAGCCAAATAAGAACACAATTAACAACAATCCTCTCGTATTTATTGTTATAAATATAATAACTAACTCACATTGACTTAAATTTCTATTTAAATCTTGGTGCCCTAGCAATAATAATATATTAATGATTAAATTAAAATCGATGGTCTCTTCATGTTCACAATAAAAACAAAATTTAATACTTATATATACAAAGATTACTTAAGTACTTACCTTTTTATTCTCTCTCTTTTGTATTAATATTATCTTGTACTTTTTGTACCATAATTTGTACTATTTTTTACTTTTTTACTATCACACTATACACTTGTTGAACTCATCTGTATAACTTTTCAAGATATTACAACTCATGTATTTTTTATTTATTTTCTTCTATGTGTAGGTACTATTTATCGCTGCGTTAATTTTGCTGAATTCTTGAAAAACTTGCTTTCGAACAATTTATTCATGATCAAGTTAATAATAAAATCAACATAGTAAATACCTACACGTTCCTCAATAACTACTTTTAAGTATCTTAAGCACTCTTCTGTTTTACCATTATTACACTATGTAAACTTTTTAACTCCTTTGTACAATTTTAATGATAACGAAACTACATACCTATGTACATATTAAACCTGTTTGTATCCTTAAAGTACAGTTTATAATGTTATATACTTCAATCTTACAATTATACTCCTGAATAACATGTGTAACTTGAATAATGTGATTCTGTAAAAGCCTTCAAGGCGTGTATGAATAAATAAAATTAAAATTAAATTAATATTAAAATTTTGTTTAGTTGGTATAAATCAATAAAATCACCCGAGATTTCAAAGGTAAAACTCACCCTTGAAATTTGCAACTTGCAATGATTCTTGCAAAATAAGTGAGAAGTTATCGTTTTTTTAATTTTTCTATTTTTGATACTGACTATTCATGGTGAAATTCCATTATAATAATGCATTTAAACAATTTAAGATTTTTTACATTAAATTTATTGCTGATCATCTTTAGATTGGTAAAATTATTTCTTTAATAACATTTTGGATTTTTCCATATTTGTTGCTACGGCGTGTTTTATGACTGAATTTCCAGTTATTTGATTGTTGGACATAATGACATCGGGTTTATAGATTTAATGTGTTTTGGGAATATTAGGTGTCTATTAATATCATTATCCGTGAAAACGTGTTTTATTGATATTTAAAATATAACGTTAGTAATAAATTACGTGGAAAAAAGTTTTAAATTGTTTCAATATTAAGCAATTACCGCAACGTTATTGGACTTCTATTAAAACTACTGGTTTAATTTTTAACCCTACTGATGTGAAAATAAATTGTTTTTGTCCCATTTTACTATTTTTTTAAAATTAATTGTCTTTACAGGTGTCCGTATTATTTTTGTGCCATTTTTTTGTTAGGTTGGGTTAGGTTAAGTTACGTTAGGCTAGGTTAGATTAAGTTTGGTTAGGTTAAGTTTTAGTCGACATTTTGTTGGGAGATGTTTTGTCCGAAGAATATTTTGTCGGAGGATATTTTGCCGGGAATATTTCGTCGCATTTTAGTCAGGGGTATTTTGTCACAGGATGAAAATGCACAATACCGCCAGCTTTTAATTAACAGCAGTAACTGCAAAAGTAGGCGATTGACAAAAAGTTCTGTTGCAAACATACTACAATACAAGTTTCTATCATATACCTACATGCTATAAATCATAAACCTATTTTTTTTTTAATTAGCTCCACATAAGAGACCCTGAAAAATTAGTTTTCCTCGGGGTCTACATCATATTTTGGGATGCTGTGTGGAGGGTATTTTTAAGAGAAGGAAGAAGAGGAAATTCTGGGAAGGAAAAAGGTACGAGAGACGGGTAGGATTCTGGGATTCAATGTGTCCAGGTTTTCTGTCGCCAAGACCCAGACAAACCTCACCTCCTGAACCCGGTCACCCCTGCTAAGTTACCAAACACAGCGAACCACTTGAGATGAACTATGGCAGAGGTTTTCGTTATGTAATAAATGCTTCCCGCGGCGGCGGACCTATTCCTGGCGCCCAAATTGAAAATCAGTATATGTTTTCCGTTTTAAATATTATTCATACCAGATCCTTAAATTATTCATACCAGGTTATCAATTAATAAAGCATGAAAACACACAAAAATAACTCCTAGAAATGCAGAAATTAAAATTGATTAGTCATCTAAAGAAAGATAAATAATTGTTTTTGAAGTGAAAAGTCTTTAGCCCCGTTGTGATTGAAATTCGGATGAAACGGAGTTCATTGGCCGCTTTGATTATGATATCACTTTTCAAGGTTCATATTGGTTGAGATTGTTTTTGTGAAGTTTCGCTTCCACCGCGTGGGAACTGCACTCGGTTTTTTTTTAATCTCAATTTTACGCTGTACACGTTTCCACCTGCTTTTTTCCTCATACATTTATGTATTCATTCATGAAACGAATACTGCGCTCACAAGGTATATTGCTACCAGTTTCGCCGCGTCGGCACCGCACTACACGGTAGACAGTACATATCCAGTATCCGCCCGCACCTGGGTAGGTGGTAGACGTTAGATGCTGGTTTCATTGGTATTGATACATCTCACGTCTGCGCAGCCTCCGGTATGGGAGGCAATAGGCCACGGAACATCCCGGCAATAGGTCAATGGAATGGTCAACTCATTCCTTGGTAGACGTTGTATATTCCACGGTTGGTGTAGGTGCGTTGATGCAACCTATGAATTATTTATTTTAAAGTAATTTAAACGAACAATAGAATTTATTTGCCAAGAAAACAAACGTATTGATTTAGATAAATTTAAAATAGTCAGTTTTCTGCAAATGGATGCATCTCCGGATCTTCATATAATAATTACACTGTCTTTCTTTCTCTCTTCTTAAAAAATTGGCGACTTCTTCTCTCGTATAAGTTTTGAATATTTTCTTTGTGAATATTCATTTACTTTTTTTAGATAAAATCCACACAGAAAAGCTCGAGAGAAATAATTTCCGTAGTCTACGTCATATTTGGGGAGGGATATTATTATCGAACTTTTCTTGGTTTGTCTTTAATTTCCTATTCCATTCATTTAATTTCGATCAAATTTTGGTGATTTGTTGTGCGCACGCCCGCAAATGTTTCTATGGATATAAGTGAGCTCTAGCGTTATGAAATTTGTATAAAAATTGTTGAAAAATATGTATATTTCATATGGTTTAGCGACAGAGAGGGAAGGCGGGAGGAGGAAGGGAATCCGGGAGGAGGGAAGGATACGAAGAAGGAGGAGGGTTCGCGATGGGCAACGAGGGAGAGGAGAAGGATGTGAAAGTGGAAGGGAAATGCCAGAGGGGGGGGGGGCGTAACGTGGGAGTGGAGTTCGTGGAACTTAATGGAGAGGACAATTCTATCTTGCCACACAATCTTTGCTTTATCCACATTCATAAGTCATCGCATACATATTATGATGTTATTCCGACACTTGATATGTCTCAAGAACTCAATTCTTAAGGTCGTGCCGTGTCTTCTTCACACATCCTCCATCCGCTTGCGCTTCAAATATTTTCGTGACCCTCATTTTCCATCAACTGGCTTTACATGTTCAAACCATCTAAATTTCTCTTTCTTAACCTTATCCATTTATCATGGTAGGCAAGTATTAAACACTAAAATTTATTTTTAAACTCTCCAATGCATCCCATCCAAAACCGAGAAATCATTTTTGAATAGCAAGCTTTGAAGAGAAACATAAAAATACATTAAAATAATCAATCAGTTATAATAACAGTGAACGGTAAGAACACGGAAAATCAACAAAAAACTATCGGATTACAACTTACAGTTAAATTTAATATCAAAAATACAGTGCTCGGTGTTTAATGTCCTCTCATTATATCGCGGAAGATTATAGATGTAGTTATAATAATTGTTATTAGAAAGATTGAATTTGTAGCTTGTAAAAAAAACTGGTACACTCACTCGAGGTTTAATAAATCAGCACTGTATTTGGACGTAAATAATGACCCGTATCTTGTTGGAATCAATTGCTGTAGTCCAACTGATCTGGTTAAAATAATACTTATAATATTATTATTACGTAAATATTTCAAATTAATTTAGAAAGCTTAAAGAAATCGTTAGCTTTAAAAAATCAAAAAAAAATGTTGAAATTATTTTCTTTTGAGTATCACTTAACCATTTTTAATCTTTGCCTACTATACATTTAAAACCGAAATTCAAAATAACATTTAATAAATGCCTTTCTTTATTATACTAGCTGGTTCCCGGCATTCGTTGCAATGCCGTATTCAAAGAAATAAATTGTGTCTCCCTTTTCCCACGTCCTTTCTGAGCGTCCCCGTTCCCCTCCCGCGTCCAATTCCCCTCCCACGTTCCCCTTCCACCTTCCCGCCTTCACTCTCCCCTCTCCCGCGTTCCATATATTCAGTCCCAGTACATTCAGTTTTCAAACAGCTCGCGTGCCGTCTATTACAATTTTTTTAATCCAATTTTCATTTTTGTTAGTCGAGAGGCGAGAACTTCAAATAAATTAATTAATTTAAAGAGTTTCGAAAATTGAATTTTGATTTAACAATCATTGTTTTGCAAAATGTCATTCTTAAATTTCGAAATTTTTGACAGTTTCGCAAGAGTTTTTATAATGATTAAAAAACTTTTCAGATATATTTTCATGTGGTTGTGATAATCCAGAAACCTTTGCAGGGGTTTAAAGTAGGTATTTTGAAAGTTTCAAACATTTCCCCTGCTTGATATAGCAATGCGTAGACATTTCATATATACATCTCCAAGCAAGCATATTTCGATTTTTATATACATAGATAGATAGATAGTGGTATGATTTTTAAAAGTGTTCTTTACGATTTGACATCATCCATGAGCTTTTAGTGACGGGTTTTGAGTGTAAATAATAACGATGTTAGTATTTATTTATCGATGGGCCTGACACCAATTATAAAGCCATTTTATAAAGTCCATAGAAATTCATTTAATAATTGAAAGCATACAATTTCATAATAACGACACTGAAAACATTAACAGTTAAAAAAAACTAAGCCCTAACATCGATGGCTTTATGATGGACATCTCTCAACTTTATGAGGCTTGATCGATGTTTGTTCATTAAATCGTTTGTTTTCATCGTACAGATAATTGCCTTCGGGTAAACATGTGGCCATTTCAATGGTGTGTTGCTGAGCCCAGTGGGAACGAATAATGGGGTCAAATACGATTCAAATAACTCAATCTTGTGTGAACAGAGCCAATAGTTTTGCATTCGGAGAAAACACAAGATTGGCGAATGGGCATCAAATATGATCCCGCAATTATGAGACTAAATAACATGTGGATGTATAAATATGGAAATAGCACGGAATTTGAGGAAGAGCTTTATTTTTATATATGGGTTTCAACGATTGTTTTACGTTTATTGAGGATTTTGCCTAAAATTGTTCCACTCTAAAATTTTTAAAGGTAAATCGATGCTTCATTACATTTGCGCATTGCAAGAACGATATCTGTAAAAGCCTAGTTTGGATTGGACAAATCGTGCAGCAGAAGAAATATTAGGTGGAATTCGTGACAAGAAGTGGGTCGATGTTCGAAGATAGGTGTATGATAGAATTGATAGGTCACTTTGGATGTTGTTTTTAAATCGATAATCGACAATCGAGATATTATAATGTAATGTTTTGATTTTTATTAACTCTATTAAAGGAATATCATTCAATAAAGTATTTAGACATTAAAATTGAATAAAAATTTACATTTTTTACCCTCTACTGATAATATTCACAGTAAACAATTATCTTAGGTAAAAGAAGGCTTTACCATCATATCTTTTCAAATAATCAGAATCTTAGAATTGAAGAAGAAAATAAAGCTAATAAAAATGTACATGAGACACGAAACATGATACAAGATATCCAGAAAATAAAAAAGGTAACGGTCGCAACTGGAAATCGAACCCAGTATCTATGCCTTACCGGGACAAACGACGTTATAACACTTTTTCAAGAATGTGTTGAAGTGCTACTCTATTGAGTTACCGTGTCACCGTACTTACCTAGTGATGAATGAATTAATTTATAGATATTCCAAATTAATTAAATGCAAATTTTAAACAGCGACTGCGCCGCCTTTTAATAAAAAATAGTGGTGTATTATCCTGATGAATGAACCTTAGATTTTAAAACATGTAGATAATGACCGCTGGAGCGCTTTTTGCCACAATATGGCACTATTTAAAATACCTCGGATTGCTTTGCTGCCAATTTTGGCAAATTTTCTCTTATTTGTAAGAAATTAAGTAGAAGTTTACGATTTTATAACATTTTTTAATAAATTTTACGAATACTTTATAATCGACAAAAGATATTCATTGGCTTTATAGAAATATAATCAGTTTGAATGTCTCTATATTAAAATTCGGAGTTATGATTTTTTTAATGTGGGCGGAAAATATTCAAAATGATTTCCAAAAAATCTCGAGCAATTGGAGAAAAAAGTTTTAAATTGCGCTGTCGCTCTAGTGGTTATTATTTTTCTTTTAAATAAAATGAAGCCGAAAAGTGAATTTCAAAATTATTGAAGAAGTTTAAATATTATTGATTATGTTACAAGTTTTATTTGGAACGTATGACGAGTTTTGCGCTCGTGTTCGTCGAGTATCGCGTAGGTGCACCGGTGCACAGGGGATCAATCCTGTTGCCGCCATTCTTTGCACAGAATCAAGTAGATTAATTATCACTTTCATTGATAATAATAATAAATACCTTGAACTTCTAAAGTGCAGTTTTGTAAAATTAAAAGTGCGCTTACATTTCATTCCCAAGAGTGCATCATAATATTTGCCTAGGGCTTAAGCGAAGGAAAACTTTCATTTTATTTAATGTCAGAATTTTGCTGACGCTCACAGAGACAAGAATTAACACTCACAGCAACATTTTCAATTACATGAGAAATCCCATGGGATGCAAATCTTTCAATATTAATAATATTTGCATTTATCCATCAGAAAATTGTTTTACATTAACGCCTTTCAAGTCTTGTCTCGGTGGTGTTTGTTCATAGTTTATAGCTCACGAATGCGACCTTTGGCTTAAATTTATTCATAAATCACTTCTAGCTTTCATTGTTTCTAGATTATGAGGCTGGCCGCCAAATATGGCTTTGTTTATGGGACATTTATGGGTTTATTGAAACAACAGCCTCATTTTAGAGTACTATTACATTTAGTTAATTAGTTTAAATCTTCAAGCAGATCTATTTAAAGTAACAGGATGTGAAATAACCAATTGACGACCTTACTCATTAATCTGTACTCTATAGAAAATAATGGAGGTTGTTACCAGATTAGCAGGGACCTTTCGTACCTTTCCTATCGTGTTTTATTTCTATCCACCAGTTATTGCCCTTAAAAAATATTTTAAAATGTGAATTTCACTGTTTTTTAACACAACGAAAAAAACTCGAAAAATTTTCAGTTAGGATTTGGATTATTTTTTGTTCAAATGAATTAAATGAAGTGCCAAAATGCTATGAACTACGAATCAATTTCACATCTTATTTGACTTAAAATATTTTGGCTGCATTTTTTCCATGAAAACTCAACATTATTTCTAACGTTCAGTGAATTAATGTATGTAGTGTGAGAAGTGTAAGTTACTTTTAAAGATGATATATATTGTGAAATTTATAAAATCTTTTTTACGGCGCGACCCTCAAATTTTAGTTACACAGGATGTTAAGGGACGTACTTGGCCTACTTTAACCAATGATTCCTGGCATTATTTGGAGTACAAATTTAAACGAAATTTTGGTCTTCGGTTACCATCATTCCTTTTCCATTCCCTCAGTCCTTTTTCCTTCCCAGAACTCTCTTCACCTTCCTTTCCTTAAAAAACCCCCACACAGCATCTCCAAAGATGACATAGGCCCTAAGGGAAATTATTTTCCTTGGGGCCTCCTGTGTGGAGCTCATAAAAAAACTTTTGTTTTTAGATGTGTTTTTTTTTTCAATTTTTTTTTCAAAATCAAACAAAAAATAAACCCTTCTACGTGTCGTCACTGGTCACACAGCCGAGTAACTAACCAACTTCTCACCCCGCTCCTAACTGTTAAGTTCCTACTGATTTTTTTAATGTTTTAAGTAGAAAAAAAACATAAAAAATGACAACGTTGATCAAAATTTCATTCACAGTTTTTACTCAAAATAATATCAGAGATCACTAATATTATAATAATAATACTAATTTTGAAAAAGAAACATTAAAGCAAAAAAGAGACAAGATACACAAAATAAAAAAAAAATAACGGTCGCAACTGGAAATCGATCCCAGGATAAGCCAAGTACGTCTCTTAATACCCTATATTAAAAATATCAAGTTGTTGTTTGAATTGAATCTTTTAGCTTTTCAGCCAGATATGTTAAATTATCTTTTAACCCTGAATTTTCCAGTAAATGGGGGCAAAAGAGAAGCAAAGTACTTTCCTCACTAATGTGGAACGACCTTCGAGCCCACTTGCACTATTATCTCTGCAGTCTAGTCAGTAGACCACCACACGCAAACAGGATTGCTGCATCCGCAAGAGTGCTCTGAAGATATGTCTTGTATTGCATTTACTGTTAACATATCTGCCGACTAGATGTCTGCCTTCTTCTGCAGAAAAATACACACACTAACACATGTAGAAAAATCTACGTTGGTTTCATTGAGAAACCCACTGCAATTATCCCAACCTTTTTCATGGATATCGGTTAAAGTTCTGCTCATTTACGAGGTAAACAACAAACAGTAATTGTAATATTTTATCTATTTAATGTCTATACACCTGAACGAAGATTTTTAAAAGCAAAATAAAATATTAGAAATAATTTAAAAAAAAAGAATAACAATTAATTGTATAATAGCAAAACTTTGACAGAGTTTTTTTTAAGATCCGCCACAACTGCGTTTTCATTACTAACATGCAATCTAGGTAGAAGCGAGTGTTTGAAATACTCAGTCCTGGAATTGTTACGTTCAAATAGTATGTTGTATGTCTCTTTGTTTTGATAAAAATTGGCTACGGTCTTAACATTCAGTTTACAACCTTTTTTTTGGTTAATACTTTTAAAGATTAATTAATATCTTTTATTCGTATATTTAGCTCCCAACGACAGCAAACGAACCGTGTTTATCATGTTTTATATAGCCCGTAGGAACCCAAGGTAAACTCAAAGAAAAGGATTTGTATCATGTGGGTACGTGTTTTAGTGAGGCTACAAATCATTTCAAACTCCAGTAACAGCTGTAAATTTTTATAAAACAAAAAAAAAAAACAAAATATTTATTGAACGTTTTAATTTCAAAATGTTATAGATTATCAAGAAAAAAAAACAATTGTTCATTTTTATGCCATTTTTATAAAAACCTTATAAAACTTATTTGGGAATCATAATTACAACGCCCACCAATAAAAATTTTGTAATTTAAAAATAAAATTACGGCTTCAGTTAACCTCCTTTTTCCAATTCAAAGTTAAATATGTAGACCACAATGTTATCGGACGTTATTAATACCCTAGCGACTAAAGAGTTGAAATCTCCGAGTATAACTCTTGACGCCATGCCATATGAAACCATCTATGAATATGAAGTTTGTGACTTAAGCTACTATCGCAATAAAACTGAATTAAAGCAAGTAGCTAATAATGCCAAAATATGGCGCCACTTAGGTTAACAGCTGGCATGAGGAACGCCGGCTGGCAGGCGTGAATACTCTTGGATTTGCATTTTCATTAATTTCTCCAGTCTGGATACGGATAGATAGTTTGTAACTTAGCTACAGTCATATCGCCCGCCGTCCGCAGGGCCTAGCAGCAAAAACCTGCGGAACGGGTTTTTAACTGCTAGTTGAGATATATTGATTTAATGCATTTATGATCTTGCATTAAATTTGCATTAGTTATCTATGTAGGTATAAATATTCCTACTTTCAATTCTGTTCATGTCAGTTTCATTTTCGAAACGTGTTCTCTCTCATATATTATAACATGGCGACACGATAAGCCACTGGTAGCGCCACTGAGCAGGATAAACATTAACAGCCATAATATGATTTATTGATATTACCTGAAGTAACTGGTAACAACTTGTCAGTTGACCACTGACCCTTGAAATGATTGCTAAAGTTATCGCTAAAGTGGAATTGAACATTTAAGTGCCTGCGGAATATAGCACTGTAAATGTTTTCTCTCTTTGGTTCATTCAATGGGTATGGGTAGGTACTAGGTACTAAGCGTACTAAGGTACATGTCTAGGAACCTACATACCCACTTTGAATGAAATGATAACTGATATGTTTGCTGAAAGTGGGAAAGTATGTTTTTTAGTTAGTTGTTAACCAACAATTTAGATATGGATTATGTTTGCTTAAATGGATCAATTTTTGGATTAAATGAAAATTGCGAAATTTAAAATCGTTTAAAATTAGGCCATAAAATATTTAAGAAATTCACTTGACAAAATAACACTTAATCAAATAATAATATTAAAGGTCATAATTTTATAATGTTTTGTTTAATCAAGTAGAAAAAAACAACTTGATGCTCATCTTGATGAAATTTTCATAAATACCTTAAAAATCTTATTTAGATATCATAACTATAAGGCACACCAATTGAATTAATATAATCAGTATATACATATTATAAAATAAAGTGTACTACAATTTGCGTGTCGCTAAAACTCAGAAACGAATCCCTGTACGATTAAGGGAGTTATATGGTGTGGTAGCCCTCTATACCCCATCTATGAAGAAGGTTTCCATTTTTTCGCGAAGGACGTGCTTTTGAAGATATAAGCTGGAAGTTTCGCCCTATAGAAATTTCTAGAACAATCTAAAACATTCGAAATCATTCGAGAGCATTCCATAACATTCCAGAACATCAAGGAACATCCTAGAATGTTGAGCAATGTTCGGGAATAATCTGTAACGTTTGGAAACATCACGGAACATCCCAGATCTTTGTGGAATATTCCAGAACACTCTCGAATGTTGTGGAATGCTCTGGAACATCGTGGACCATTCGAAGTCTTTTTTGTAAGGGTGGGGCTACCCGTTGGTAGGGGTATATAAACCAATATCCGTCGTAGGTTCGAATGACATGGAAAAGAATTTTAAAATGGCGTAAATTTAAAATATCTTCCAATCCAAAGTCAAATATGTAGACTACAATGTAATCAATTATTTATTCTTCCAATTGAGTGAGCAGCGTGAAAATGCGCAAACAATGGAAGGATAGTAGTAGTGTAATGATTACGATAAGAAAGGGACGCTTAGATAGTGTGGGCATAAAGAGCCAATGAACGAAGAAAGGTACCTGTGTAAAGAGAATGTATAATGCGAATGTGTATAGTAGAAGAAGTCGGGGACGCCCAAGGAAGAATCGGCACGATCAAGTTAAAATGGTA
Source organism: Glyphotaelius pellucidus (assembly GCA_936435175.1). Lineage (NCBI taxonomy): Eukaryota > Metazoa > Arthropoda > Insecta > Trichoptera > Limnephilidae > Glyphotaelius > Glyphotaelius pellucidus. The sequence goes on from OW386552.1 coordinate 17,435,096, forward strand.
CTCGAATCGGGCTACTGACGGAGTCAGAATAACAGAAGGGTATATATGAGACGATATATGAATGTGAATGAAGCAAGGAGTGTGTGCCAAGACAGAGTTGTTAGTTGTGCTCTCTGCCTTCCCATGGAAAACGGCTTGGTAGTAAGTTAGTTATTCTCTCCGAAACAGAAAACGTCGGAACAATTACATATATACATTTACCTTATTATTTTTTTTTATTATTTTGTAGTTATAGTTTTTTTAAACTTTTTTTTCTACGCGTTAAAAACTCTACTGAAAAAAATCCAAAAAGATGTTCTTATATAAAATATTCAAACAAAGGATGTTGGCTTTTTACTGTGGGTTTTGAAAATTCAGTAGCTTAGAGCAGACACCCGATTAGTAGAAGTAACAATATTTTAGTATTTTTAATTTTTTTATGCTTACCTAAAAATATAGACAACTTTTCAGCAGTAATGTCTCAGTTAACACAATAACATTCAAGTATCGTATGCTAGAAAGCCTCATAATCTCTCTATGTTAACCTTTCTTACTAGATGTTTCATTGGTGAGAAAAGGGGAAAGGTTACAGCGGATCAACAGCAGTACATCTTTACCAGCCATTAGTGACTATTTCATTCATTGTTTTCAAGAATTTGATAACACTTTGATGATTTACTAGTAGTAGATAGTTCTGAGAACAGTAAATCTTGCTTCCAAAAAGTACGTTTCTAATTTTACCTTATTTAATAAATCAAAATAAAATTTCCACTGAAATCGTAAGATTTTTAAGTAGGTACTTAAATATCTACCATCTTAATTATAAATCTATATTTAATGCAACATTTTTGAAAATTTAAAATGAGGAATAACAACTACCATTCCATACGAATAGAGTCCATATAAACACAACATTACACTATTCTTACAAATTTATTTAAACAATTATCCACGAAACATTATTTACATTTGAACAATAATCGTTATCGAAAAAGTGGGTTGCAAACACGAAGCGATTCGCGAGCTGTAGGACCAGCGGCAATCGGGAACAGAAAGAATCTTATTGTCGTTCGATACCGGTCGTTGGTAAACTAGTGATGAAAAGATCCATGTTCGCTATAGGCGTACGATTAGCCTATAATATAAGGTATTAACGTGTTGACATTTCTGCATCGTTCGCTACCACAAATTCATAATTGAAAAACAATCTGTATTTAACTATCAAAACCATCCCACCTTGAATCGGAAACAGAATATACGAAGAAATTTACAGATAAACGAAATGCCAAACGGTCCAGTTTAAACAAGTTCGCTACGCTCAGTCAATGATAAATTATAGCGCAACGCAGATTACTGCTTACCCCAAGGTTCCATGCCAACTGCGAATAAAGTCAACTCAACACCGCCTTGAAAAGTCATTAAAAGCTATGAAAAAAATAAATTCAAATTAGCCGATAACCTTAACCTAACTTATTCAACCATTTTTTCATCTATTTTTTTATCACTCTAAATGACTTATCTGAGATGGTTCTGAGTTGGTTTCATTCCGAGTTGTCCGGTCACCCTACCCCAAATATCAAACATTATATTCAGTAATTATATATTATCGACACCACTTCTTCAAAAGTTATGCAGGTCACTCATCACACCGGAACCCGGCGACAGTTGACATCGCAGATCCGTCTGGTTCAATTCTTGCATCGATCAGATCAATAGATCACCGCGTCCCCGTGTCTCCGTGTCCGTCCCGTCTGTGCCCGCGTCCGGCTGCCGCGCGGAGAAACGCGGCCGCGGCGGTGTTCGCGGAACCAACGGGTCCACGTTAACCTTGTTTACGGGGTTAGGTGACCCGCGCATCAATCTGGACTTGTAGAGATCTAGACTGACGCACGTCGATAACCGGTGGAGTGTGAATCCAGCTTAGATTTAGGAAATACATGGTTAAAAATATTCATGTTTCGGTCAGGATCGGCCTTGCGCCAAACGGCGCGCCTGGAGCTAGTAAAAATCTCTAAGACGCAGTATACCCGCTCAAAAAAAATAAGATGGAGAGATATGTACTTACTAATGTTAGAGAAAGCGCGCTTATGTTAAAATCCATAATATTTAAGCGAAAATTGTGAAAATGTTTAATAACGCCTTTCTACCCTCAACTCCTGCGATCATCTGTCTTTTTATAACCTTCTGGTTTTTTATCTACTTTAACGGTTGTGTTTTTATATTAAGTGCTCCTAAGAAAAATATCCATAAAATATAAAAAAATTGAAGCAAGGAAAGGGAAGTAAATACATTCGGGTTTCAACCATTTTCCAAATAATGATATGAACTAAAATTATGAATTTGACCGGCCTAAAACAGGATCCATTCCTAGTTGGCTAGTCAAAGATTCCGCATATGTTGTATTGTAAATTTTATGTGAAATAAATATTATTATTATTTAAAAAAAAAACACGACTCGCTTAAAATAGAGCAAAAATCTTGTTAGGGTTGCCTAAAACAGCATTTAAAGAAACACTGTGAATTTTTTCACATATTTAACCTGTAAAATAACTGAAACAAACTTCAGATAAGTTTTTAGACTTTCACGGCCAAAAGTATTTTCGTTATTTGTTTTTGGGGTGTTATGCCGTGTTGCGTGGAGTGGAGTGGAGCTGGCAACACGATATTGCTTCCAAGTAAATAAGCACACATTTCACCACTAACAAATACACAATTACACATCTCCCCTGATGATGGACACTGGAACGCTGTCGAAACTTTGGCTAAAGAAGGAGGTAGCGCAACACGGCATAACACCCCAAAAATGAAACAAACGTGTTTATAATAATTTTCGGAGCATACTTTGCTATTTTTTTCTATCAAGGAAATTTCATATAATTTGCGTTTCGGCGTGAGGAATTTATATATATTATCTTCAAGAATAACAAGTATTTTTTTTAAGAGCTTTAAAACTTAGTGTTTAAGGTACGTACGTAATAAATCGGTAGAAATGGGGTATGCCGCGGCGCTGTGTTTGGTATTAGATACTATGTCTTGGCTCCTTGTCGCTTGACAAGTCGGCACCCGGACCGTACTGCTCCAATTGGACCTCACAAGGCCGATTCTGGGTGTGATGGTTAGTTAAAATATGTAAAACGCCCATCATCAAACATACTAATTTCATTTATCTGTGATGATGTGCATAATGTGAAAAATATGCCTGCGTAATTTAACTTTACATTTTCCTCGAATATATGTCGAGCATCAATGGTTGTCGAATAAATCGAGTTCTGACCAATCACATCCTTGTCGTTATCATGACGATTCAACGTTCAACCGATATTCATTCAACGATCCTACTTCCAACGCCATATCTATCGCATCTCAAGCGGTAAACTCACCTTGAATAGAAGCAGTTGACATATATTTATATGTCCACAATCTTCTTCAAAATCAACTACACACTCGCTCCTAGGGCACCTCGTTTTGATCAACCGATGAAATAACTGATAGACAGAAATTGTCGGTAAACAGTTTCGAAAATTCCATGCACTTTGAAGACGTCATAGTATATCTAATTACTGATACAGGAAAGGAATCCGTTGAAACCAACTCGGAACGATAGATTCCATTAATTAAAAGAGGGTTTTATTTTATCTAAAACTTATTTTTTTGTTTAAATTATCTACTATACGTCTATACTGGCATTTACAAAACATGGGACATACGTAATAATTTTATAGAACAGTAATCGTGAAGTAAAATATGGCAATTAAATTATGTAGAAACCATGCAGAAGAATAGTAGGTATTCTGATACAATTGATTTATTGAAGTATGTTATTATAGCCTGTTTGTAAATATTTTACGTTCAGTTTAACACATCTACTACATCAGAGAAAATATTGCTAACTGCATGCAATCTAGTGTATGTTCTGATACTGTCGTTGCAGACACAAGGAATTTTAGACTGCCTTGTTCTTGTTGATATATCGAAGACAATTAAGCTTAATAATTCAGGGCTGTCCATAATACCGTTACAATTTTTAAAATAAAAGTCAAGTCTGAAATAAGTCTTCTACCCGAGAATTTTAATAAAATTAAGTAGTTGAAGTCCTGGACGTTGCCCGGGATTCGTGCAGAGTTTTTTTTTTTTTAAATCAAATGTAGACTCTAGACCTATTATTTTAAAGGTCAAGTATGCAAAATTTCATCTGTAGAGTAATGTTCAAAGTGGTCGTAGTAGATATTTTGGTTGGAAGGTTTTATGTTCAATTCCTACAGTTGTCCAAAAATACTTGTTTTGTATATAGACTCAGAAGAAAAACGAAAATTTTGTTTGATTAAGTTGTGTCCAACAAATATTTGTATGGGTTTTCCAACAATTTATAAGTATTTTTTTTAAATAGTTCTTTTTGCAACTCATTCGATTTTATAAAACTTTCCTGTTATCGACCCAGGGATGGGGTTATCATCCTGTAAATTACCGGGTGTGCGCCGGCACACACGCAAAAATTTTCAATTATTTTTATTTTTAAATGCGATTTTAACCCGTATGCATAAAGAAACTGTAAGAAGGACAAGATCAGAATCCCTTGAGCCATTCTCGTTCTTGACGTCAAAGGTACCCGAAATACGCCTAGCCACTCAGAATAATTTGTATTAAATTTATCTATGGCATCGGACCATCATTTTTGACGCGATTTGAACTAGCAAACTTTGAGCGTGGTGGGTCGCGAAAAAGATCGAAAAACCTATCAATTTATCAAATAAACGCAAGTAATGTTGTTTTTATGCATAGTTTATTGTTCAAATAATGTGTTTTTTATGCAAAGTTTGTTTTGAATAATATACGATAGCACAAAATAAACCCACAAAATATTCAATGTCAAAACTTTGCGAAATTTACGTCGTTTCCTCCTGTGCCCTTGACAGGTGAAACTTTAATCGTTGCTTGGTATAAATTGTATTTTATCTCTTACTGAATAGCCAGGAAGGTATTTCGAAACTTCCTCTTGACGTTCTCCCTTAATTTATCAACTTCATACAGCCTCACTATGGCATTGGTTAAACTATCGTAAGTAGAATGGTAATCGTAATTCTTCGTTCCACAGTAACCATATAAATTATCCCTCATCGTCAAGCTGCATCCTAATTTATAAAATCAATGTTTTTATCTAACAGGCATATCATTATAGATGGCCACCTATGTATATGTTTGACGTTTTAGAAAGTAGACAAGTTATCGACCCGATAGTTGTTGATTCGGTAGGATTCCTCGAAGGAAAGTTTAAAACACTAAAGTTGTTGTCACAAGAGGACGAGTAAATAAATTACCCGGTATCTTCACAAACAACTTAGGTCAAGGCTAGATTTTTATCAATTCCTTCTATTTGTGTATTGGTGTTCAATTGGAAGACGTCGTCATGTAAACAAATCAACGTAGAGAGTTATGTAAAATTAGTTTAACGATGGTGCACGATCCACATAATATTATGAAAGTAGCAATTTTTAATGGATGAATATTTTTTGGTTTGATTCACATTTTTCTATAGAAACCGAGTCTGTCTTCTTTATGTAAGTCAGTAAGTCAGGCGTATTGTCGTTGTGTCCCATAGACTTAGTAATGCAATAATAATGACGGAATGTTGGGTTAGGAAAGAAAATGGTGGACACCCCAGTTACAGGATCTAAGCTGGTTGTAAGGGTGGTTGTTTTCCTAATTGAACTGGATTTGGGAAAAAGGGTCAAATCTCAGCAAAAGAAGAAAGGGATGAAAGCACCAGAAATTGAATTAACTAAAGTTCATAGATGGTTCAGATCCTAAGCGAGTCAGAAATATACTCGATATGGAATGAGGCTCGCTGTTGGAATTATCAGGACTCTCAGGAGGTACGTGCATCTCTTTGCAGGGAAAGGGCAAATATCCGAAGGAAATATAAACAAGACGATAACACAGCAATTTTTAAATGGTGCCTAAGTCCCAACTTGGTAAAAAGAAGACTCAGATACTAGTCATTAGATATAGACATTAGATAACCGAATTGTGACACAATTAGTGAACATTAATATAATTTTAATGGATTATAGTCAAAAGGACAATGTCAAACAGTGAGTGATTGGAAACAATGGGCCCGTGGCCTTTTTTTAAATTAGCTCCACACAAGACAGAGGCACCGAGGAAAAAATTCCTTGTCATATTTTGGGATGCTGTGTAGAGGGTCTTTTTAGGGAAAGAAAGAAGGGGAAATTCCGAGAAAGAAAAATATATTAGGGATGGTTAGAAATCTGTGGTCTATGTGACCAGAAGTGATGAACAAATGAATCGACCCCTCCCACTGCGGAGCAACGCTACGGGTCAATGAGAGTCCGGCTCGAGAATTCCAAAGGTCTCCCTCAACCAGTCTCCATGAACCCAGGCACCTCTTCTAAATCACCAAACGTTGCGAACCACTTGTTTAAATTTACTAAGAGTAATGGATACATTTCCAAATCAACATTAAGAAATATGTTAAAAAGTACAAACATTTTTCACGAAATACTAATAAAGACGATAAATCGAATACAAGACTTTAGACACCCACCCAATAACTTGAACCAACTTCAGGTGGTTTTTTTAATACAATTTTAATATTATTCTTTCGAGTTCAACACGACACGCCTACCACATAAATGCTAGTCGTTAATCATAAAACAAATAAAAATATCAGTTTGTCAGAATTTACAACACATACCGTAAGTCTAAAAAAAGCATTTTTCAGCGTGAAACTACCGTTTAAAATTTCAATAAAAAAACGTATTCACCGTTGATATTTCCGTATTAGGAAGCCTACATTAATAAGCAGTTTTCGCAAGCTTTAAACCTGAAATAGATGTTAAATGAATAATAAAAGTGTGCTGTGTGAATTCCCACGGTTTAGTACGGAATGAGTCATAACATCCGACATATTTTAATTAATACCTTGCAGAGTCAAAGGTGATAAGGTGCGTCGATTTATCTCCGATTGCGTTTTCGTCATGTGGAACAAAATTATCAGAGGCGTACCGACCGGACCACTCTTTATGGTATTTTTCTTTTAAATACATAAGAATAATACTATTTATTTTCACTTTTTTTTTATTAGCTTTATTTTTTTTCATTACATTTTTATCCACACAGGAGGCCCTGAGAAAAATAATTTCCCTCAGGTCCTACGTCATCTTTGGGGATGCTGTGTGATGTCTTTTTAAGGAGAGGAAGTTCTAGGAAGGAAAAACGTTTGAGGACTGGGTAGGAATCTAGAGGTCAGTGTATCCAAGAGTGACGGACGTATGAATCCATCCCTCCAACTGCAGTACAAGATGAAGGATCGAAATGTTAAAAGGCTTCCCTTAACCACTCTCTCTCGATCTAACCCGCCCGTTCGGATCCTTCCCATCCTTAAAAATACCCTCCACACAGCATCCTCAAGATGACATTGGCCCTGAGGGAAACTGTTTTCCTCAGGGCCTCCTGTGTGGAGCTAATGTAAAAAAAAACTGTTACTCGTGACATAATCCGATTAATTTGATCGTAAGATTTTTTCGACTATTTCTCGAATTACTCCTTGGTCATATATTCTCTTGACATTCCTTTCTCCATCCATCCACTGTGTATCCATATATATATATCCATCCATCCACCAACATACAAAACATGGCCCTTTCTCGTTGAAGAATGTCTACAGCAGAAAAGTCTATAATAAACCACCAAAAATTACTACGTAGATTTGTCATGTCGACCGAAATACAAATAAACAAATTTAATCTTAAAAACTTTAACGTGTTCATTCCAACTTTTAAATTAAATTGAATTTATACCGTAGATCTAGCCTAATTTATTAACTTTCTTTTCCTCAAATACCTCAATACTTCACAGGTGGTACGGTGACCCGTGTTTTTATTAAAACGAAACCTTGTTCGTTATCGAAGGCATCCATTAATTGAAACTGAACGGTGTTCTGTTTTTAAACGTATTGATAACCGTGTGATGATAAAAGTGACAGTTGAAAAATGATCGTCTAACCTACTTATTGTGTTTTTTCTAAGCTTTTACGACGCCATGGATATCGCTAGCATACATTTTACTTGAAGATAAACGGAACGCACAAGATGCACATTAACAAAGAATTATTTTGAATTTAACACATTTCCAGTTGTCTTGGAAATATTATAAAATATTTTGATGAAATGTAATATTTAAATAAAAAATTATTAAAACTTGAAATAACACAACCATTTTGTCTGTAACCACGATTTATTTAATTTAAAAAAAAATTAAAAAATTAAAAAAAATTATAAATAAAAAATATTAAATCATTGTTAAAAGGGGGACTTGTCGGATTCAAACTGTGTTTTTTGCGTTCTTACGCATTTTTGACGAGAATTTCGTCATTTTTGAAGTGCAAATTTCTTTAGAACCGTTGTGATTTGAAACTTGATGAAACGAAAGATAGCGACACTAAAAAGAGACAAACATACATCTTTAGGATTTAGCCTGTGAGAGAATGAGATAGTGTAATCGGTCTCCTCTTTCTCGTAGCCTGTCGGTCTCATCTTTGTGCGGTGCTTCGCAGCCTATCGGTCTCCTGTTAGTGCGGTGCTTTGTAGCCTCCCCACTCTTGTCTACTTTAGTTTTCTGAAGGTTTTACTTCTACCGCGTGTGAATTGCGCCGCTCTATTTTTTTATACAAGCATACAGGAGGTCTTGAAGAAAACAATTTCATCCTTACAACAATTTTATCTTTAGGGATGCTGTGTGGTGAGTTTTTTTAAGGAAAGGAAGGAGAGGAAGTTTTTGGAAGGAAAAACGTATGAGGGTTGAGAAGGAATCTGGGGGTCAGTGTGTCCGGGATTGATTTGTTGGGTCGAGAGGGTCCGTCTGGAGAGATCAAAAGGACTCCCTTAACCAGTCTCTCCCGATACGGCCCGCCATGCAGTATGTGATCAAACGCATCTGCCGCCAAGATCTACACAAATCTCACCCTATATCCGGACACCCGTCACCTAAGTCATCAAACGTAGCGAACCGTTTTGGCAAGGGTGACGATTATCTAATAAATGGTTCCCGGGGCGGTGGTACCCCTACCCGCCTCCTAAAAAACTTTTTTTACAGTATTTGTGAGAGGTCACCATTGAACCGAAATGTGGGTTGAAAATTTTTTATTGTCTCAAATCTATCCGTGTTATTAAAAATAATTACTCTATTTGGAATATAATGACCTGGTTTCCACAAACATTAATACTGGGGTATTACATTTTTTTATACCGGTTGTTCCGAAAAGCGTTGAAAGATAACGGATTACCTGATTTGAATGAAGCAATGAAACCAATAAATTAGAACTACCCACTTTAATATGAATTATTAAGATAACACTACTAATGTGATTTGACTGGTTGACGGCCGTAACCAATAATCAATCATAATATTTAAGTATTATTAACGAGTTCCCGGCGTGCGTTGCAATGCCACTTAATAAAGAAATTGTTTCTCCCTGCGTGTCCTTTCCCATTTGTCTCACCTTCCCTCTCCCCTCTCTCACGATCCCCTCTCCCGCGCTTATATTCAGTCCCGCTACATTCAGATTTTAAAACAGTTAACGTGCCACATATTGCAACTTTTTTATACAAATTTTAATTTTTCATATATTACATACATCCATTTTTGTATATCATAAGAACAATAAATCAATTTGGTATCAATTTAAAAAAATTTAATTTTTTATTAGATTCAAAGTATTCGATTTTGGTTAGGACCATAGGTTAGTACTTCGATTAAATTAATTAATTCAAAGAGTTTAGTCGAAAATTGAATTTTCCAACTTTAGTTTGCATTCTCCAATAAAGCGTTTACATAGTCTCCGTAACAAATATTCAATTAATATGGATGTTTTTGACAACAATTTGAATTTGCAAACTTCAAACAAAGTGTGTACCAATTATTTCTACTTCATAAATTATTTTTATTTCTATTTTTACTCAACTTACATTCTATTTTACCTACTATGTGTCAACTCTTATATTTCATGTAACCTATGTTTTGTTTCATACATTTTATGTTATTTCCTGTTAAGCCCTCTGGGTGTTTAAATACATGAATAATTAATTATTACAAAAAGGGAAGATTCACATAATATCGCCTTGAATTTACTTATACGTTGGATCCGATCCATCGCATTCCGGACCTAGCCAGTCATCCGCATCAAATGGCATATCATTCATTGCAGTTCCACTGACGACTGACGCTTGACACATTTCTTGGCGAACCAGTAGGCTGTAGGCAGTAGGCTCTACACTAAGTAATGTATTAGGTAGTGGTTAGTAGTAATGGTTAGGCCTTACAACGTCCGGCTGATGGCGATGTGCCTCGGGTCTAATGATCGTCACAAAGCTAAAGATTGAAATGAGGAAAGTACTTGTTCTTTAAACGTCTTTGGCAGACGCGGTGGCACCACTCTGCACTGGACTAATGAGGGATATTTAGCAGAGCCCTTGCGGTGATTTGTCACAAAAACAGCACTAAATAAATTATCCAAATATTATTATTATTATCAATCTCCCAGGCTAATTTGTTTGCTTTTCGGAACAACTCCATGGGTCTCATAGAAATCGTTGTGTCTCCCTTACTATCAAAATGAGAAATATGATATAAATGGTGCTAGAAAAAGAAAGCATCACGCTTTGTATTCAAATCTAAAAGTTATTAACAAAATAAGTAAAAAAAGTACCTCTAAGAAACCAAAGCTTCAGAGAGCAATTTGAATAAAAAAAAACTTTTTATTAATTATTTATACATGGAACGACAAAAAGGTGAGGTTGCAATAACGTTTATAATACACTGAGGAAAATAATTTCCTTCAGGGACTTTGTCATCTTTGGGGATGCTATGTGGAGGGTTTTTTTTAAGGAAAAGGAGGACATTGTTTTTAAATTTTATTATGTTTCTCCTACGAAAATACACAATTTTTAATTAACACTTTCAATGCCCCGTAGCTCATGATAAAATGTGACTTTGTGAACTGAAAATTAGCAATAATCCAGAAGTTCCAAAAAATAAAAAAAATAAAATTTTTACATGAGCTCCTCATAGGAGGCCCTGAGGAAAATAATTTCCCTCAGGGCCTATGTTATCTTTGGGGATGCTGTGTGGAGGTTTTTTTTAAGGAAAGGAAGGAGAGGAGAGTTCTGGGAAAGAAAAGGGTTTAAGGGGTGGGTAGGAATCTGGGGTTCAGCGTGTCCTGGTCATTCGCCTCCAAGACCTAGACAAACCTCACCCCATGAACCCGGGCACCCCTGCTAAATCACCAAACCTAGCGAACCACTTGGGGTAACCTATGGCAAAGTTGTTGGTTATCCAATAAAGATTCCCGGGGCGGTGGTACCCATTCCCGCCTCCCAAATTGAAAACTGTACCATACTTTGATCTACCAACAATATATTAATTTAATTAAGGCTTTTTTGTCTGCAATCTTTACGTATGATTGCATAATTCAAACCAGAACTAATTGCTATCTAGATAATAGTGTCTGGATAAATTATTATCCATTCTATTTTAAAACGGTTGTTTAAAATGGTATTTTTTACATCTTAAAATAAAAGAAATAAGTTCATTTTAATTTCCTTGGAAATATTCCGAAACTAGATAAGTAATTTTAAGTATATACAGCATAGAAACAAACCTTTGGCTACAAAGGCAGTACATATTTCCATGAAATTTTTTATGCATGTTAATTAACGATTGTTTATTAATTCCAAAATTTTGCACCACATTTATTAGTAAGGCTGTTAAAATTCTTGGGCGGTCTTCGCTTGAAAAAAATATCTTCACATCAATAGTAAGTAGTAACTAGTAACCGTGTCACGCCAGTTAAAAAAAACTTAACGTGTCCACTCCCACAATCCAACCGAATACCGTTAGGATTTTACTACGAGTTTGTAGTAACCTTCGGGCGCTGGTTAACATTTTTCCAGTTGTATTCCGGATGCATTAAACGCCCTCGCCATTTATCCGTGCTCTTGTTTAGTTCATAAATATTTCCACTGCCCAAATTTATTCACCGGCTTTTGGTTTTAGGTTGATAAGGCGATTAATTAATTTAACTGGTTTTCTATGAACATGTTAAATGGGCAGTTATAAGTATGACACGCATACCGTAGGCTACTACCAGATGTATGAATGGATTGGATTACGGTAAAATAAGAGAAATTAATAATTCCTGATTTTTATTATAGTAGATAGTGTTTATACAATTTTGTGATAAGGGTCGTTCTTTTTTTATTACATTAACTCCACACAGGAGTGTGTCATGTCACTATGTCATCTGGGATGCTGTGTGGAGGGTCTTTTTGAGGAGAGGAAGGAATGAACATTGGTCTTGAAGAGACCCATGTTGTAGGAGGGAGGAAATACAGATGGCGGCAAATCATTCCATAGCCGAGCTGTTGAACTCAAGAATGAGTCGAAAAAACGACCCGTTTTCATGGGACAAATTTCAACGTTGGGCGCGCGTTATGCGTGTCTCCCGAATATGCACCGGTGCCGAAGGGATCAATGACGCTAGTTCCTCGGAGCATCTTCCATTGAAATACTGGTAGAACATGGATTGCATTCCCACCCGACGCCTGTGCTCTAAAGATTGCAATCCGTTCGTTAAGATGGGAGAATCTATCAAACGGACCGCCCGTTTCTGCACAGAGTCGAGGGTATTTTTCAAGTATTTTAGAGCTCCAGACCAGAGGTGGCTGCCAAATTCAACCGTAGGGCGCACTTGCGATTTGTTCAGGGTTAGCAGTTGTGTACTATTAAAGTATCTGCGGGCCCTGTACAGTATGCCCAGTTTTCGAGAGGCTAACTTTACTCTGGCTTCGATGGAGCCCCCATACCTAAGCTGGTCACTTATAGTTACACCAAGCATATCAATGGAGGGTCTGTTCGGAAGATTGCTTCCGTTGAAGGAGACTAGATTTTCATTTCGATCCCTTTTAGACGTTATCAGACATGATTCGTTCTTTTTTTTAACCTACATAAAGTTGTCTTCACAAGTTAGCGGAGAAAAATCAACAGAATTACCAATATTATTATTTCATAATTACTTTAAAATCTACTGTACTAAAGACGTAACGACTATGCGCGTTTTAAAAAAAATATGTGTTTATATTTTTGTAGTAAAAATTACGTTGCAGAGTTGTAACTCCTCGTGATACAAGTGTATTTCATACAAATCACAGTTGATCCCCTCGGCACCGGTGCATAGTCGGGAAACACGCCAAACGCGCGCTCAACATTTGTACACGGTTGACATTAGTCACATGAGAACGGGTCGTTTCTACGACTCGTTCTTGAGTTCAACAGCTCGGCTGTGGAACGATTTGCCGGCCTCTGTGTTTCCTCCCTCCTACAATATGGGTCTCTTCAAGACCCATGTTCACTCCTTCATCTCCTCAAAAACACCCTCCACACAGCATCCTCAAAGATGACATAGGCCCTGAGGGAAATTATTTTTTCCTCAGGGCCTCCTGTGTGGAGTTAATGTAAAAAAAAAAAAAAAAAAGTTGTCTTCTGCCACCTCGACTTTTGTATATTCTATAATGTCACAAAAAAAATATATGATATAAAATATACAACTATTTTTAAAGTATAACAAGTAACTCATATAATATCTATCAAGTAACAGCAATTATTATTTTTAATGATGTTTAATAAAATATTTTGAAAAATCTCAAAAACTTGTCTCCTACAACTTTTATGTCGTACGTTAATTCTGTCACTTGGGTAGTCATTCGAAATAGGTATACACGCAGCTCGTGTTTGTCATCCCCAATAGGCATTTTAGGCCGCCTTCCCCCCGTGCTACAATTTCCCCTCTGAGATCCAGAGAAAATTAATTTATAGTAAAAACAAAATGTGACAGAGTGGTTGAAATGAGACAGAGTGGTAAAAGTTATGTAGGTTAAAAAGAATAACAACCCATAAACCATTTTCTTACGCGATTTTTCAAAGCATTCAGTATAGTCACACTGCATTGATTGGATTGGCCTAGTGGTACAACGCGTTGGGTTCTTAGCCACGCTCCACCACCTTATACTGGCTAAGTCCTCCATCAATACACAGGCAACATTTTCCCCTTATAACGATGTCAGTAGTAAGAAATCAAACGATTGTCGTTATGAAAAAAAAAAAATCTCATTCTCTCGTAGGCTATATCCTGTAAATAATGTGCTTGTCTCTTTTTAGTGTCACTCGTTTCTGTTTCATCAGTTTCAAATCACAAGAAGTTTCACTTCAAAAAGATTATTTTATTTGATTTTGCCTAGATCTTACTATTTCTAATGTGTTGGTACGATAAATGCTTTTCGGGAAACCGAAAAAGTCAAAAAAAATTACGTAATATCTCGTCGCGAAAACCGACTAGTCTATATTGAAATTTATTTAATATTTTACAAAAAAATTGTCTCATTGACAACTTAACATCACACGAATGGAAAAAAACACAGAGATGACAGTAAAGGGAAAGTAAAAACTCATAAAAAGAGTCACCGACCAGCTAAGTGATTTGTTTAGTAACGCTCGATTCGCCTGTTGGTCGTAGTGTCGTTTTGGGAAGAGGGAAATTGAGCATTTGAGGAGTATTCAGCCAAAATCTCGGCTCAATCAGTATGATAGGTAACAACGGCCGAAAGTCCAAGAATATAGTCTTATATTATATTTATTTGCTTAACGATTGTTACTGACGGGGGAACGTGTGTAAACACAGGGGAAAGTGTGTTTACGAGATAATGTAGCAACACTAATAATTATTATGGTTTCTCTATCACTCTGTCCAGTCTAAATGTATATAGGCATATAGAGGAAAAAATAACACAAACCAAAATTCTGGGAAAGGTTCTTCAAAGGCATTTTTACACTTCAATCCAAAATAATTTTCTAACATTCAGCCTACAAGACAAACAAACTCACTTCCCACTCAACTGAAGTCTTACATACCTCAGAGAAAGACAAACAGAGCTCGCACGTGCACCCACGTGGAAAAAAAACCAAAGTGTAATTAAGGGAGAACTTATAGAGGTTAATGCAGATGCTTATCTGTGTCAACGATTTTAAATAAATATATGTGACAGAATGCACTGTGAAAGAATGGCCATTACTAAAATGGTAATTCGGTATTTAGTGCTCACATACAGAACAATAAAAACGCATTCCCGAAATGGTAACGTTTGCATTGTCTTCGACCGAGGGCAATTAAACGAGCCTGCTATTAGCACGATTTCAAAAGAAATAATTAGGGGTTATTTTCAACTTATTGTGCAGTCTTAGCCTGGTTTTAACAATACACTCGCCACCAAAGATAACTAAACCAATTTAAACAACGTTTCAATTCTTTTACCAGGGAAATGCTAAGAGTAGGTAAGTATATTAAAGGTATTTGCGACACGTTACAAAGTGGTGGTTCCATGAAAGTTGATCCGGCGTACTTACATAAACAACACAAAATATAACTAAGTAACCCCGAAAGGATGTGCAGAGAGGATGTACCATCGAATAAATCATAAAACCTATATTCATTCAAATGCATCAAGAAAAAATCTGCTTCTCTATATACCGTGTATACCAGGAGCGCATAAGTACAAAAATCGAAAATGTGTGTTGGTAAATTCGTTTGATATTCATACCAAATTATTATTAAGGATATTTTCGAAGGAATTTTACTTTGAAAATAGGTGAATAATGCATAAAAAAAGATAATTTTATGGTAAATATCATTTTGGGGGACCAACTGTCAGGTCACACAAAGTGGTAGATCACTTTGATTGTGTCGCAAATATAATGTTTCCCGCTGATAGCTCCATTGCAATTTTCCTTCTTTTTCATAAACAACGCATGCAACAGAAATAGAGAATACATCCGAGTTCTCTAGGTAGGATCCTAATATAATTTATTCAATAACTAATTATTGTGGAAAGCACAGATGTTGGTTGGCTCAACACGTGTGTTGTATCAGTCTTTCTTATACTGAGCGACTTAATGACTAAATGACCATTAGGCAAATTCTCCACAGAGATAGCAAAAGAGCATAGAACATGACTGTCCCTTGGCAAACAATTTATCACTAGCAGTTAAAAACCCACTCTGCAGGATCTTGCTGCTAGGCCCTTGCTGCTTTTGGTTCAGCTTCGCCCAATTTGAGAGTTGGTCACCATTTTATAAATCCGACAGGAGCTGGTTCCAAAAATAGCCGGTTGTTCCGATCCACTGGGATCCAGTGACAGCTGGTCACTGGTACAAAGTAACTGCGACAGTCAATGACGTCATACATAATATATAGACCGGCCAGTTACAATAATAATCATATTATCGTCAATCTCTACTTTCCGGAGAGATGCACAAAATTACAAATCCAATAGTACTTACGCCGGCCAGGCGATGCTCCTCACGCTAGCTGTTAAGTTACGTAAGTGGCGCCATCCTTTGGCATTGCTTCAATTCAGTTATATTACAAAAGTAAATTTGTATACAACCTCCACGTACGAAAACGGTTTTGCGTAAGAGTTGTGTTCTTAGTCGGATTCTTGAATTTAAACCGTATAGTCGCTAGGCTGTTAATACTGTTTGACGATGATTCACAATCATATGTGGCATTTTAAGTACTATCTCATTAATACTCATACGACTCTTCAACAAAATACGAATCACGTTTCGAACCATGTCAGAAAAAATCGTGAAAAATTATAAACGAGAGAAAAACTTTGTACAATGCTTAAATTAAAGCATTCTAAGTAAGTACTTAGTTCTGCAATTTCTTTTGTTGAAATTTCTCTATTTTCGCATTCAAATGGTGTATTTTCAAGGTGTGTTTTCAAATCCGTCATTTGGACTTAAAATTCCGAATTCCATTCCTAATTTAAATATTCAAACCGCGTGGGCGCGCGTGCGCAATGGCTCTTAACACGGTAACACAAAAAGTCCCCAACAAACAGCAGGTGAAGTGGTCGATGTGGAATGACTCTCGCTCTTCGTCTCGTTTAGTCTTGTGCATTTTCCGTATTTCCGTCTCTTGCCCTCTTCAGCGCCTCGGGCAATGTGCTGACGGTTGACAGACTGACCTACAGACATGGAATCATCCGGTGATGCCCGGTTGCTTCTCATTGAGAACTGGACATTAAAATGTTGGAGTTAGTTCCTCTTCGATTTCTGACATATTATTATTTAGTCTTAGGTACCCCGTTCCTCCCAGTTAGATCGAAAGTCCAAACTCAATGAATCGAAACTTTTTTAGTGATAATTCCGACAAATTACTATAAATCAAAATCTAGGTTGGCAAAGCTGTCGTACATGGTGTCCAGAAATTAGTGATGCAAATGGGAAATAGGTGAATCTGCATCGATTACGAGGTTTAAATTTTTTAGGTCATATTTGAAAAATTCGGACGCTACGAGGTTAATATCCCCTGTTTACTGTCTTAAAAAAAAGTTTAAAAAATAATTTGAAATGCTCAGATTCATTTTTTCGGTGACATAGATTCATCAGTTTCCTATTGTACCAATAGTTAATATACACAAGATTTTGTATTTGAAAAGTCTCAAGATTGTATCTATTATTACAATATAAGAAAATGCAGAGTATATCATTTTTTATTTGAGTTCCTACAAGAGTCTCATCTTGTCCCAACCGTCTGGAGACAGTGATACTGTGGCGTCCCAAATTGGGATATATTGTGAGTCTGAAAAGAGTGGGAAGGGAAAGGAAATGGGTGGAGGAAGATGGGAAAGTATCTGAGATACGTGTCTGGTAATTCATATCTGACACCAAACATGGCTAAAATCATATCAAACAACATTTCGATTCTGAATAAGGTCTTTTACCTGGGCGATACTGAAAGAATCTACCACTCTGGTCTTATGTCACGATTTTTACTCTATAGAAAATTGTTCTAGAAAAAATCGTTTTTATATGAATTGGTTATAAGTTGCTTGGATCTGCCGACCAGGCCTCAAAACATCGCTAAAGCCATATCGCACAACGTGTCAAAAAATCTGTATGGTAGTATCTCACCGGGTGGATACTGGAGTATTTGTTGCTTTCAAAAATAAGTCCGGATGCACACGAGCAACTTTAGTAGCATGCATCAAAATCGCAAGCGCAAACGAGGCGACGCGCAAACTAGAGAAACTTTTTTGAATTCATATGGATTTAGGAATAGTTGCCAACGACTGTTGCCGCAACTAAAGCTGCCCGTGTGCAGGTCCTAGGAACAAACGAACCATTTTTTCAAGTATGTTTTTGCTTTTCAATTTCAGTCAAAAAACATTTCCATTCGTAATAATTTATCATTGCTAATTAACAACAACAAAAATACTAACACGTTGGCTACTGTATTCACTTTGTTAAAAAAATCCAACTTTCTAAAGATCACCATGTCCATTTCCGTGTTGTAAACAAATATGCCACTTAAGTTCACTCAAATAAACTTGCGTGTTTAACTTCATCACGTAGAATCGTTGGATGCACTCAAATGCAAGTGTTACGCTATGCAAATCATGCAGGCAATCATTGAAATTCTCCTCCTTACATGCAGTTGACCTCTACTTAGTACCGGTAGTAGCTTTTCCACAATCTACCTGATGACCACTCACAGCAATTTATTGCCATTAGGTCATCCTAAAGCTTCCAGCAATTCGCAGGTGCGTTGGCAATTTAGCGACTTCCAAACAAAAGGGGAATCGCATCAATTTTATTTGGTTGGTGATTACGAATGAATATCTGATGTGTAGAGATGTCTCGAGTTTATGCCCTACCAACATGTCAATTTTTTATTTATGTATATATTACATATTACAATATAATAATACATTACAAAATGATGCTTTATCTGTCCAACTAGGAAGGATTTCCGTTTCAGGACAGCCAAATTGCATAATATTTTATTCATAATATTCTTAACAAAGGAAAGGTTTCATTCAAGTTATCACATGAATGAGATTATGTGCTGAACTTTTGAGAACTTTAATAATTGCATTCGGAACGAAGGGATTTTCTTTATGACCTTGAAAGAATCGCAAAGATGTGATTTTTCCAAGGTCATTTGGGAGAACATTAATAATTGCATTCAGAAAATGAATGGTTACTTTCGAGAGATCGCAAGATTTAAACTTTTTTTTAATATCGTGTTTATTTTTGGGTTAAAATGATATTGTTTTCGTTTCATCTTTTAGCCAAGGTTTCAACGAAAATACATTAAAATAATTTGAAAAACAGGGTGTACAATTCACATGTGGTAGAAGTGAAACCTTCAGAAAACTAAAGTAGACAAGAGTGGTAGCCCTGCGAAGCACCGCACAAAGAGAAGACTGATTATACTATCTCATTCTCTCCCAGGCTAAATTCTATACATGCATGTGTTTGTCTCTTTTTAGAGTCGCTTCATCGAGTCAATTCATCGAGTTTCAAATCACAACGTTGCTAAAGAAGTTTTCGGTTCAAAATTATTAAACTGGAATACCATCACTAAGTGGACTAAGCAAATATTATCACTTCGCCACAATCCACATATCTATGATGATGGACACTGTAACGCTGTTTACAACAATGGCTAAAGAAAGAGTAAGGAAACACGGCATAATAACCCAAAAATGAATGAAGATATTGCAACAGTTCAAAACTTAAAATGCGAGCAACCGTCTACTTTTACGCTGGAGCTTAGAACAAAGAAGAACACATAAAATGGGGTGGTGTTTTATATCGTCAGTCAAGTGTAACAGAGACAGATCGCATGCTAAAAAGATTAGAACCAAAATGTACTAAGTCAGAGGCGACATTAGTTTCTATTAAAATCATTCAATCTGTTCAGTGCGCTTGAATTTTCACGTAATGTAAAATTTACCACTAATTACAGCAGAGTGATAGCTTATTTCAGTATCACCCCGGTGTAAAACCACCATTCAGAATCAAGACGTTGCGCGTTGCTTGAAATTTACTTAGCCGTGTTTACCCTGGTATTTTCATATTGGGGATGCCCTAGTCCTATCAGCTTTGGATGGGAGTAGTTGGAATTGTTGTACGGTAGGCATTCACATGCAGCATTATTTCAACAACTGATGACGTAATCATTCGATGTACAAGATTAATTTTGAATTTATTGCCAGGTTCATTGACATTAATTCGCGTTCCACATTCTCTTGGGAATTCGTGTTTGTTTTTTCTTTCTACTCTATGACTTCCGTGCCTGGCAAAATTGTATAGGTCAACATTAAAATATACGCAAGAGAAATAACAAACACACACATACCTAATATATTATGCACACATACACTTACACTTAGACGTTCGAAACATATTGGAACTTACTGCATATATACTGGATTTTCGCAACAGCTCCGCAGGTTTTTGCTGCTAGGCTATGCGGGCGGCTTATGGTTCGGCATCGCCCAGTTTGAGTGTTGATGACCATTTTATAAAGCCGACAGGAACTGGTTCCAAAAATAGCCGGTTCCTCGGATCCACTGAGATCCAGTGACAGCCAGTCACCGGGACAAAATAACCTCGACAGGCAATGACGTCTATATAACGATAGACGCGTGGTATTATTTATTATTATTCACAATTGCCAGTTACAATAATAATCATATTATCGCCAATCTCTCCATATCCGGAGAGATGTACAAAATTACAAATCGAACTTGCGCCTGCCAGGCGATGCTAATCACGCTAGCTGTTAACAGAAGTGGCGCCATCTTTTGGCATTACTTTAATACGGTTCTGTTACAGTGTTACAGGTATTATTAGATAAGACTCTCGACTCACAATCCGAAGGTCGCGGGTTCGAATCCGGTGCGCTCAAATAAATTTTATTTCATTAATTTGAGATATTTCACAATTAGTTATTGAAAATAATATGTAGGATATTTGCGGCACGTTCCAGAGCAGAAGATACTCTCAGCTCAGCCCTGTTCAGAAATGAAACGTCGCTTGAAATGGCTTTAGCCGTGTTTGGTAACCAGATCTGAATAGCACAGTACTTCCCCACCTTCCTCTTCCCCATCTCCTTCCCCTCACCACTACCTTCAGCCTCACAACATACCCCAATCGGGAATGCTAGAGTCTCACTGGCTTCAGACGGAAGCAGTTGGGTACTCTTGTGCGGTATTCATATAAAAACATTAAAAAAAAGATTTTTATGCAAACTCCACGTACAAAATCGGTAAGGCGCGCGTCGAAGTTGTAATCTTAGCAGGATTCTTAAATTTCAAACGTGCAGTCCCTAACCTATTAATACTGTTTTATGATGATATTATACCAGCTCAGACTTGTGCGAGACAAGAGACGAATGAGTTTAAGATCAAACTCGCGATCAATAATCGGTGAATATTGCACAGGTAATGGTAGATGCTTATCGAAATAATGTAAGTAAACCGAATGAGTCAGTCAGAAACTATATTATAACGGTTTAGCTAAGTATATACGCACGAAGTTGTGACCTGTGATTTCGCTATCATTGATCCGTTGACATAATCTCAAACTGAAACAAACTTATCAAATTTACAAAGATTTTAATGTGTTTGTATACAAGGTGTGAAGCCTAAACGGTGATAATAGATGATACTCTTAGTATGAAAGACCACAATTTTGAATCGAAATCTTACTTGAAATTGATTTGATAATCTTTTATGATATCTGGGCACACAACACGAATATTTAAAACGGAACAATATTAACCTATTACTATAAAAGACAACCATTTACAAGGAATACTGGAAAAAATATAACATTCTTTTGCAATACATACACATCCAACTATCAATCACACTCACTTACCAATAGGATGCATGACTTAGGCAACAAGTTTGTTGGTATTGTAGATATATTCGCTGATTCCCTTTATAATCAAAAATGCAATTTAAACCAACACTTTGTGGAATCCTAAAAATTATTGTAACGTGGGTATAATATATTTAACGATTTGATGTGTTATTGTAATGTTTCATTTTTTTTCTATGTTATTGTCAAATATTATATTGTTTAAAGTATTTCACGGTTTTACGCTATATTCTTCAAAAACTACTTGTATTCTTAAAGTTTTCCACTTTTACAACTCTTGGTATAAATTCTATGTATGTGTAATCCTCGATAACTTAAATATCATTTTATAATCTATGTAAAAGTCCCTACGGGTATAAACCAATTTACGTCAGTTCAATTTTTTTTTGTTAAACAGAATTTCAAAATTTCATGCATCTCTTACATTTGGTCCATTTTTGCCTTTTTTCCTTGTTTGTCGTATTTTTTATTAATGTGGTAACAAATTCTAAAAGTTTACCATTGATTTATCATGTTTTGGTGACCAGATTTGAATATTCATTCATTCATATTTTGATACTTCCCGACCTTCGTCTTAACCACTTTCTTCCTTTCTGGATTCCCTTCAGCCTAAGAGTGTGACCTGATTTGGGGTATCATAATCCCATAACTCCGGACAATTATGAATGATCATGCGCTGTATTCACATAAAAAGCATTCATTTGGTGTCATGAAACTTTCATCGTTTTGAATTTCTGGATCAACGCAACTATTTTCAACTCCTTACAAATAACATGCGGCACAGAGATTCGACATATCCAGTGACAATATTTAAGTAAACTAAAATACAGATTGATACCTATCTTTATTGAGGATTGACACTGACACAAAATACTTTCAGTGTGTCAGTTTTGCCCCCGGGAAATGTTGAACTCTTTGCTCACCACAACAATAAACTATGGTTAACCGCGACATGGATACATAAATACATTTCAAATCGCTGAAGGCTGCGTGTACTGTAAACCATACGAAAAATATTAACGTTTATGGTAATATGTTATGATGGTTTAATACTCGTATACCTTTAAACGTTTTGGTTATAAAGGGATAATATTCCAAGATGATTTAGCAAAGAGTATATTTTTGGCTTTTAAACACTGCATTCTTAACAAAAAACTAATATCTATCTTTCTTGCCATCTCGCCGTCTCTTCGCAAGGGTTTGCTTAGCTCACACTGTTTGCTTCAATCACATTCATGTATCATCTCATATATTGGAATCGTGGCTTCGGGGGGTGCATATAAATCATCCCTACTTTCCCCAGAGACAATTAAAAAAATATTATTAAAAATAATCTTTACAAAACCCTATTACTACCCAACAATAAATGCATTCCAAGATTTCCCGGTTCCCCCACTTACAAAAGTTTACGACAAAATTGCATTACTACAATTACATAAAGATTTTTTTAATAAAAATAATGTAACACAATTAAATATTAGCAAAAGAATAATATCTGTTGGAGGACTAACCGTACCACTAGTACGAACAACAACAGCACAGCATCACTATATATTCAAGGGTATAAAATTATTCAATAAATTACCCTTAGATCGGAAGAAAACTGCGACAAATATAAAAAAAATTAAATTAAAATACTCTAGTACCACCTCATAACTTTACTTATTGTTTAAATTGATGTCTTTGCTTTATATCTTGTATCCTTTGTAAAATTACTAATAGTCTTTGAAATAATATTTTTAATTTAAACTGATCTAAAAATTATGAAAAAGCACCTGTTTGGGAGGCGGGAATGGGTACCGCCGCCCCGGGAACCTTTATTGGATAACCAACACCTCTGCCATAGGTCATCGCTACGTTTGGTGATTTAGCAGGGTGCCCGGGTTCATGGGGTGAAGTTTGTCCAGGTCTTGGAGGCGGATGACCAGGACACACTGAACCCAAGACTCCTACCCACCCCTTAAACCCTTTTCCTTCCCAGAGCTCTCCTCTCCTCATTTTCCTTAAAAAAACCCTCCACACAGCATCCCCAAAGATGACATAGGCCCTGAGGGAAATTATTTTCCTTTTGTGTGGAGCTCACGTAAAAAAAAACTGTAACGGGATTTTTTAATACTTACAAGGTATTAAATATTTATTTAACACTTGTGAGATTGACAACGCCCTACTACGATCGCAATGTCAGCATAGAGCGTGAAGCCATTAGAGTTAGGAGTCACTGGGTGATACAGTTACCCCGACTGTGACTTGTTCACATACATTACGAATAAGGGCCTACTGCAAAGTACCAGTAGATCCGCACTGCATTTTTGCAATTATGGTGGTACAGAAAAATCCGCTATTTCTGGCTACGTTCCGCAACAGTAGTCAATTTGTGTGTTGACTAGAGGAAATAAATTATTAAGCAATTACTGCACTTGAAGAGTTTAATATAAGCCTTACCTAACTTAATACCTCAGGCCTCCGGTTACAATTCTTTTTTGACGTGATAACGTCTTATAAATCGATGAACGCCGGCTGCACTCACGAAAAAGTATGACTCATTGTCACGTTCCGCCTGAGCCAAGCGAGAGTGCGGAACAAGCGTTCGGCTTGTGACGCATCTATCTCTCTTTCACTCCATCGTTATTATATGACGTTATCACGTAAAATTATCGTCCGTAAACCGACTTTACAGACAACCAATTTCTTATTAAAAATGAAAGTATAATTTTTTAAATGCTTAAAATTTTCATGCAAACATAAAAAGGCTTTAAAAATGACTCATCATACATTTTCCATCCAAACACTGAACTAAAATTACTGATAACAAAAAGAAATTATTAGACCATTTTTTTTATAAACATTATTGTCACCCCATTTTTTGGCCACTTCACATAAAAATAATAACAATAAAAAATTCAGGAAGCACCATAATTTTTCTTAAATTGTTCCTAATTTTTCAAATTTATTTATTAACGGTGTTAATTCGGATGGTAAATTTCTAACCTTCTCTAAAATTGATAACATTTGTTTTTGAAAGTCGATCTAGAGCCAAATATATTTGTATAAAAACTTTCAGCTTCACTAATCCTACAATTTTTATATCCCGTGATTTTAGACACAATGAAATCTGCGAGTATGAAATAGCAATAAGCCTCTTATGATGAGCTCTGGTGCGATGAAATTAGCCAGTCAATTTTCAAGTCCAAGTCCGTAATGTCATATCAGTGATGAATTATAAAGCATTGAAATAAACACTGAACTTGCCAAAAAATAAGAGAGGACGCGAATTTTTTTCAAAACTGTCTGAAAAGAAAAATGATTTTGCAAGTACAGAAATAACCGCTGATGGAAAAATAAATTCAAATATTCCTTCACAAAATGAAAACTAAAAGAAACGTGCGTTAAAAAATAGAAATGTAAGAAAAAGCATTACAATTAAGTAAATTTAGATTTTTCGCAAATAATTTTCTCATGGCCCATGTCAACGGCGTGTTATTATTCCCTCAGACCTCGGGTATTTCCTGTTATAAGTTAAAAGTATTTCCACTGCAATAAAATCCAAGAAAATTGATTATTTCTGACCTATGAAACTAAAAACTAATTTTTGAAGGTGATAAAATCGGGTTTCAAATTTTATAATTCGAGATTAACATTGAATTATTGAATTTTTCATTATTTAAAAACAAACATTAAATGTTTAAAAAATGGCTTAGGTTACTTTTTTTTAAAACTAAAATTACTGATTACGAAAAAACACATTTTATTAGACAAATAACATATTAACGTTACAGTCACCTGACTTTTTGTCGTTTCATGTAAAAATAATTTCTAAAATAATCACAAAGATTTTATTTTTTTTTATTTCAAATTGTGGTCGGAAACTTTTGTTTCATAAAGGTCTTTTAATTATTCGCGGTTGATTTTTAAATTTGAAAATGAAGCGTGGTGTTTTCTCTTTCTAACACCGTTAAAATTTTTCATTTCATTTATTTATTTATTTATTTACGGATAAATAGTCCATTAATAACATAACAATAACAGGAATAAAAAAAGAGATGACAATGAAAGGAAAGTACATATAAATGAAGAGCATTGACGAATTATAATATAAAGAACATATAGAAGACTACAAGTCAAAGCTTGAAGATGGATTTAAAAGACTTTAAAAATTACACATTTCGTATCGACTGCCGAAAGTCATTTAGGCTAACACCAAAAAATTCAATGCTTTGACTTGCGTTAGCAAGTCTCGACATTCTGGATAAGGGAGAATGATATCCATAATTAGTAGAATGTTGATTGAGGAACAGCAATTCATTATTTCGGAGTCTACGGGAAGGGATGTTAAAATTGATATGATAGTAAGACATGACGATTTCTGTAAAGCCTACACGAGTTGTTCCTTAAAGCGAACAAATTAGCCTGTGGGGTTAAATCATTAGTTTTGAGTCAATATAAGGCATAAGTCACTGGCTATACATCTTAGATTTAAATCACTAGATATAATTATAAATCTTAGTTGTAAGCTAGTTTTATTATATTTTTTGTTATAGAGGTGATTTTTCCCAAGAACGGAACTTTATAAATTAGCCAAATATTATTAATATTACGGCAATTAAACCACCTTTACATAAGTAACTCTCTAATACAATCTTTGTCTATTATTTACAACAATTTTATTACATTATTTATTCGTATTATTTATAATTTACAGTGACAACGGTATGTTTTTTGATCGGCAGAATTACACAGTATGTGAAAGCACATTAATCAGTGTGATAACTGTTTTATAAGTGGAGTAAGTACTACATATATTAATTGGTTAGATAATATAATTAAAAATACTAGTTTCGGTTTGACTCTATCTGTCTGAAACCTCGGATGAATGAATTCTAGAACCTTTACTGTAAATTAAAGTTTTTAAAAATTTCGAAATTAGAAGAGTTTATTTGGAAAAATCAGACAAGCTATAAAGAAACTTACAATAAAAACACATAAATTTATTACAGACCATTTTAAAGTAAAATATATAGTGGTCTGCAACAAATGTATGTGTTTTTATTGTAAATTATGGCGAGCCACAAAGATAAGGCTATTTACAAATATGTGAGAGAGCAACTATCTATCATATAATATTTTTAAAACAAAATGTTTTTATTTGCCATTTTCAAAACTGGAACTGATTTTTCAAGAATTCTGACTAGTCTGCACATTTAATTTGATACTAAATTTAATGACACCGTTATTAAACTGTAATGTGATGTATTGTTTTTGGATGCATAATACGATTAATTGAATATTTTTTATAAGATTTTAATAAATTAATGGATCCAATTTTCAAAGGCTCTCGCGATTTCTCGTTGTTCATATGAATATCGAACAACTACGAGTCCCAACTCTTCGGAGCCAGTATCCCAAAGCGAGGTATGTTGTTAGGCTGAAGAGAGTGAAGATGGGAAGACGATGGGATAGAGGAACGTTGGGGCGTACCTGGCTGTTCAGATTTAACCACAAAACTTGACAGACGTTTCGATTCTAATTGATGATCTTTACTATGAGACTTAAATTTATCTCTAACCAATTATGCAATAATGCTTCTTTTTCAGTGCCCTCTCCTATCGGAGATTTGCTATCATCAGGGCTGTACAATTTAGCGAAACTGCACTCACACCTATTGCAAACGTAGATCTGCACTCCAATTTTTTTACAATATATTTTAACCGGGTCCGTGTAAAACTGAACATTTTTGTGATAATAATGTGGTCAGAATCGCTTGGGCCATTCTCGTTCTTGACGTAAGAGGTACCCGAAATACGCCTAGCCATTCGGAATAATTTGTATTAAATTTATCTATGGCATCGGACCATCATTTTTGCCGCGATTTGAACTGTCAAACTCCGAGCGTGGCGGGTCGTGAAAAACTTCAAAAAATCTATCAATTTATCAAATAAACGCAACTAATGTTATTTTAATGAATAGTTTATTGTTCAAGGAATGTGTTTCAATAAATATAATATACGATAGCACAAAATAAACCCACAAAATATTACGTCAAAGTCAAAACTTTGCAAAATTTACATGGTTTCCTCCTTGGCCCTTGACACAAACCTTTTGTTTGTATTTATTTAGTAAGCGTTAAAAAAATTTCTTCATATTCGAACAGACACTTAATTGAAAACACTGTTTTTGAGTAATTTTTAATTTGTTTTCTTTGGAGAGAAAAAAAGGGCTGAGCTAAACAGTTTTGTAAATATGGTTGGATTTTTGCGAATGGTTTTATTTATGTCCCTTTTCAGCAAGTCGGCATTTTACATTGAGGTATATTATTAAAATGACTAACCTAAAACAGATTATAAAGTGCTTTTAATGTGTCTGGGGGTTTCAGTGTTGGAAGCTTTTTTATGTTTCCTACTCGATCAGTACAAGACGTGTAAATTAATAGACGATCCATTAAAAAAAGTTAAAGCAATTTTAATCATTCATTTTAATTCAGGTCATCTTAGCCCCACCGAGTGGACGTGGACAGTGTTGTTTTTCTCAGTCATTAAAAGTATGGCCTCAATTGCAGCATTTTTGACCAGTAATTCGGGACCCGGAAACCGGTTTGGATGGACGATAACGCAGAACGGAAGACGTCAAACATTTTGCCGCCAAAAACACAATTGGGCGGGGACTATAAATCTTACCATCGCAATCAGTGGCGTGCGGTGGTCATTCATCTTTCCGCTTTAACCGTAACAGAATTTATATGTTGCTCAATAATTTATTCTTTTGAGAACTGGTACACGAACTTCGACATTTTTTGATCATTTCACATATTTTTATTACTAAAATTATTACGGCTAAATAATACCAAAGCTTTTAAATAGACTGTTTAATAAAATATTTCCACTAGAACAATATTGACCTAAATCCGATAAACTTTTTGAAAAAAAAATCGCATGTGTAAAAATACAAAGATGAGATACATTAAAAATAGTTATGTAATAATACTAATTTCGACTTCATTTATTTTTTACCGTTACCGGTTTCAGCCTGTTAAAGCCATCTTCAGACAGGTAAATGAAAAAATGTTTCTTTATATTACTTATAAGTAAGATATTCCACACACAACATCGAAGTAATCTATTAACCCGAGATAATTATATGTACTGCTAAAAGCCAAATAACTAGAAATTCAATCGTCAAATACAACATGGCAACAAATTTGGAATTGGAATTCAATTTATATGGTTTTTATATTTTTTTAATATCTTTACCATTCTGAAGATGGCTTTAACGGGCTGAAACCGGTTACGGTCAAAAATAAAGTCGAAATAAGTTTTATTCGTATTTTATTGTATTATTATAATACCCAACATTTTAGAATTTAAAAATTGCAAACATTTTTTTTATGATTTCATTGATAATTTTGAAAAAATTACTCTTTCAATATATTTTTTTTAATTTTGAGCCTAAACATTGAGTAAAAGCTTTTACTATAATTTTCTGTCTTATCCACCAGTGCAAGGGGTAAATGTCCACCAATTTTAAAGCGCGTAAATCAAGTAACAATGCATTAGTTGGTGACCGGACAACTCGGAATGAAACAACTCAGAACCATCTCAGATAAGTCATCTAAAGTGATAAAAAAAAAATATTTTTTCGTAAGATAAGATAAGAGAGTATTTTTTCGTATAGTCCTATCTTTAACTTGTTTCCGGCCATCCATCCCACCCCATGATATTATGTTTGTGTTATATTGTTATTCTGAGTCCCTTAATTATTTATTTCATCCATATCTAAATATTGTCCTTTATGTTAAAATGTAAGATGCATCAGACTTTTTATTATATTATTGAATACTATTGCCCATTTACTTATGCTCATATATACACTGTTGTCTCCTTCCCCCTAATTGATATTAATCGTACCTCTGTAAAATTAATTTGCTCCCGTCTAATTATGTTCTTTTGTATTATAATTTATCTTTTTCTGTATAATGTAACTTGTTGTCTCCCTCCCACTAATTGTTTACCCTTTGTATCCCTCGCATATTAATTTTGTCTCTGTCTAATTATTTTCTTTTGTGATTTTCTTTCTCCCTCTGTCATTCCACTTATATATAACCGATTTCTCTGCCTTAGTAGTTAGTTATTATTATATTATATCCTGATGAAGCTTGGTCGAAGCGAAACCGGTAGATATACAAAATAATAAATTCGTGGTTTAAATACAAAGTGTTTTAATTCTTTAAAAAAAAAAAAAAAAAATATTTATAAAAAATGGTTAAATAGGTACGTTAGATTAGGGCTATCGGCTAATTTAAAATTATTTTTTTCATAGCTTTTAATGACTTTTCAAGGAGGTGTTGAGTTGACTTTATTTTCAGTTGGCATGGAACCACCTTAGTTACCTGCTAATAATTACTATAAAAATCTCACAACAAGATTATTTATCGTAATTTGATTTAACTTTGTCTTTAGAATTTGAGAGATCTAAGCTATTGAATCTATAGCATTTCGAAGATATTTCCAATACTCCCCTTTGTCAGTAGGCAAGAGTCTTGTTTTTAGGAATTCGTAGTTTGCAACGCACGCCTCTGTCAGACAACATACAAAACACAACATGACCAATTTCCACCCAGACGAACTAGGGCAGCAGCGGGTCTATTCACATTTCGTTTGCAACCGGTTGGCGCGGAACTGGTTGTAATAATTTTAAATTCGTCATTTTCACGTTTTTAACGACGTCTTTTGCCATCTACGTTGGAGAGTAGACGTTTGTGAATAAAGGGTCCGGCGATTAGAAGTGGAGTAACTAGATCAAGTGTAAATTGGAACAGATGCAAATTAAGTATTTGAAAAAATGCCAGTCGAAGATCATAAATAATTATTGAAACTAATCTTCTACGTATAAATTGAACGGTATGTCCAAACATCTCAATTGTAGGCCCATTTTAAATTTTTGTGAAACTAGTTTGTGAGGCATGTTTGAAGAGATGCTTTTTATCTTTCATGAAATTTTTGACCGATTTTTTAATAGAAGCAAAATGTTTTATGACGCTAACAGGGACGCTCAGACGCTTATACATCAATTTATTTTTTCAACATTTGGTTAATACAATTTTTGAAAATCTTTATAAATCACATCCTAATCATTTTTCAATCGGTGCTACAAACACTAGAAGAGGACTGGTCGCTTCGATGAAAGGATGTCATTTCTTTCCTTCTTCTTCTTCCTCAATCTAGTGTATTATGCCCAAGGATATGATGCTTGATTCCATACCATCTAATCACCTTATGTAAGGCTTTCGTCCTACGGGATTATCATAAAACAGCGTCCTTGATGATTGGCTGTCGTCTATCCTTGCTGTATTATGTCCGTCTCGTTTATCGATGATCCAAAAGATAATTCGTAAGGTTTACTGTTGTAACTCGTTAGCTAGACCATATTTTGTTAAATGACTTTTCATAATACTTGACTTTTTAGGGATTTTTCTTTCAAAACTTTTAATTTCTCTTTCAACATTCTTCGTCAGAAAGAACGTGAGTCTTGGCTTAGCACTAATCTGTTGTGGGTTTTAAACACTTTAGATCTAATGTGTATCGAGAGGAGAGACAGTAGAAGCATAATCTATCCATTAAAAAAGTTGAGATCTACTTCTTCAAAAAATTACGAAACATCTTGTCAACTAGAATTTTAGAGAGAGTTTATTATGCTTTATGCCACTCTCAATTTAAATATGGAGTAAATAGGATGGGGATCAGCCGCATCAAAACACATAAAGCAACTGAAGGTAACTCAAAATTGCATCATAAAGACCATACTAAAGGTCCCCATAAGGACGTTAACAACAGAAATTTTTACAGTTTGATGTACAAAAATCTATTCCAAAAACATACTGGAACATCACCTCGAAAATGATTCAGAGGTAGACACCTCACATACTCATAAAACCAGAGCCAAACAAACAGGCATACTAAATTTACCAAAGTGTAACTATACGTTTGGACAAAAGCTCTGATTTTTTAGCAGTAAAGCTCAACAACAAACTTCCACTTAGAATCAAAAAAATTAAAGCAAAAAATAGTCACATTAAGAAAATTAAATTTTGGCTTAAGGAACTATCGAAAAATTAACTAACTAATATACTGAAAACATCGTCGTAGAAGTTTATGGAAAACCTTACCCAAACCATGAAGTTAAACCATAGAAGTATCTGAAATATTATCCAAAATATAGTTCCCCTCAGCACAGAATCTCCTAGTGAGGAGACTACGAATATAATTTCTATTATGTATTTTTTATACACGTGTTTAATATAAACACGTTAAAAACATTATACTTAATAAAAAAATTTGGAATACGTATTTGTTGGATATTCAGATTTAATTAACAAAATTTATAATATACTTGATATTTCTTTGATTGAAGATCAAATAAGTGCGAATGCGTTATAAATACATTAAATAATGTAGTATTTAATTGCATTTGTATTGGAAAGTTTTCCACGAATAGAATACACTTCCTTGAATTCCTGTGAAGAAGGCCAGTAGAACTAGCAATTACATCAATTAACCCATACATTTGATGACGCATTTACCGGTAATGCGATCTTAAACGAAAATAATTTACAGTGTTTAGTCGGCAAATTGATTCAAGTTGTACGCGTGCACTTTCCAGGAGATGTGAAACTAATCGCTTGTAATGCTTAGCATTATTTGTCGATGAAACTGTTGGTTCAACAAGATCTCGGGTTGGTTTCTCCAAGATGCCTGGATGTTTGCTGGTGTATGTAAGTGTTCAGAAAGATTTTCTAAATTTTAGCTGAACGATGCCGCATTCGCGTATTGCCATCAAAATGTTTAATTTTAATAAATTAATATCGACAAAACTTCGTGTGGTGGAAATCCATATTTTGAATTTAAAACGCGTCTTTGAAATGCATAGAAAAAAGTATTGACCCAAGAAATGACATTTTAATGACCCCGATGTAATGATAGCCATGGCATGACATCGATGGCGTTATAATAAGTGAGCTGGGGTATGCTAACGGTCTGAAGACTTCGCACTAAACTAAATACTATATTGGAACAAATTCAGAAAAAAAATCCTCAGGAATGCCTACAAACGGACGCATGGAACATATCCGAGGTTCATGCACCATATAGTTTTGCTTGAGGCAACAAATAGATTATCTTAAAAACCTGACGTTTGCAAGTCTTGCAACACTTGGATTTAATATAATGCATAAATATTTAGATTTAATATAATGCAATAATTTAAAAATATATACATTTTTTCTTAAAATATGGGATTCATTTGGCAGGAATAAACATCGACAAATCAATTCAAAAAATTTGCAATTCTTCGCAAATCGATTTCAATAATAGTAACTTTGACTCCGAAAGTTACTTTAACGGCAAAAAGTCAGTCCAAAGATATCAAAAACTGAGCATTAAATTTGCTTAATATATTAGAAAAATCTTAGGAGCAGTGCGAGAGGGAGAGGCACGGAGAATCCGCCACAATAATGAACTCTACGACATCTACCAGGCTCCCAGACTCTCTACCCATTTAAAGCTCCAAAAACTAAGATGGGCCGGACGTGTGCACCGAATGCCAAGCACACGAGTACCGAAGAAGGTTCTAACAGGACACCCGGGAGGTAAACGAAAGGCGGGCAGACCTAGGCTGAGATGGGAGGATGATGTCAGGAAGGATGCAAGGGGATTACTCCATGTTACAGATTGAAAGACGACGGCCGAGGACAGAGGGCGGTGGAGGCTTGTCCTGAAGGAGGCCAAGGCTCAAAATGGGCTGAAGCGCCATTGAAGAAGAAAAAGAAGATATGAGAGAAATATTTAAAATGCAGATTTTAGTCTAACGCAGGATCAAAGTCAATACTGTCAACTGAAATAACGAGGAATGATATCTTAACAAAACAAGGACAAATTTGTAAAAGTCTTATTTTATCGATTTTGGGTACAATTTAAATAGGTATGCCAGTGATTAAAGTCATCATCAGAAATCATCATTCATAATTGGAAAAAGTATAACTCGCAAAACATTCGTGCGAACGTTGTTACCACAAAACAATCAGCTATAACTGTTAGTTACATACATAGTTATTTACCTACTGTTTCAAATATAATCGACAGGTGTTAACACCTTGTATGTAATATATTGGAATGACGTTAGAGCTATTCGGGTCTCGTAATTAAATTATGTTGGATTTTGGGTCACTGTGTCGCTGTTCAATAAGTATATTTGGTGGATTCCGTCAATGTGTTATTGTCATGTGCCATCACGTATCACGCGCATAACAGGTGTGTATGTTAGGTGTTCACATATCAGTGAAAAGAGTTTTAATGCGTCAAAACAGCACAATCCTATTGTAAATAATAATAATATATTATAGATAGCTTAAAGTCTGGATAAAGGCATATATTGTTTTGAGATAAAAACTGAACGTTAGGAAAATATTAAACTTAACTTTAACGCGTTAAAATAAACCTTAAATAATGTGAAATAATTAAATCAAATGCACTAATCTCAGTTATCTGTGATATGTGTCATTCCTGCGTGAAACTATTCACGTGACTCAAATTTGCTTTTAATTTAAGTTTCATTTTCAAAAAATTGGAACTGCTTGTGTGAAGAATAATTCAATCAAGGCAAGCGATGAAGTTGGTACCTTCTTGTAGTAGGAACAGTATTTTAAAAGAAAATACTTTTTAATTAGCTTTTTCTAAATAGAATTATGATATCCCGTGATTTTTCACGGGTCTGAGAAATTTATTGTATCGATAATTATAAATAATTAAAAATCATTCTTATCTCACTAATCTTTGGATTATGAGAGTTAGAGATGCGATAATTTTACAAGCTCAATTTTGGTTCTCCTTAGTAGAGTCCAGTTCGTAACAAAAAGTGGAGATAGAATGTTTTTGTTTGAAGCCATATAATATACAAGCGTATACTGTTTAACACTTTGCCTGTTCACACAAAATAACGATTCTTGAAGTTTTGTTAATATTAATTTTCATTTTCATTTTATTTCTCACTGATGATATTGAAGGAACCATCATTTTTAATCGAATAGCAGATTTCCAATGACCGCACAGTTTGCAGAACTCAATTGATTCTTCTTTGATTGTCGTCTGCAAACCAATTCATGGTACCTAGATTTTAATTTACCCTCGTGCTACAAACCTTCTGATAAATTTCGCGTTTAAAATCTATGTGATTAATTAAGTTATTCAGTTTTGAGCATTCAACTTTTAAAGTTATACCTCATAACATAATTTCATTCCGTTAATAATCCGTGACCCTGACGTAATTTGAACATGCAACCCTCTTTTTATGTGAAATTTGGAAGTAAAAATTTAACTGATTGCGAGTTAGAAACACAGAGTAACATTATGCAGTTATGTTCGACTTATTTCACCAAACTTGCTTTAAAACGCAGTGGAAGTATTTAAAAGATAGACTAGAATTATAGAAGGCTGATTTTTTATCTATTGAAAAGACAGATAATTTATAAAAAAAGTATCCACAAATGAACTGCGGGAAGAAAGCTTACTAAGACCAAATTTTATCCTATCCATAATTTGTGAAAATCATCCTTCAAACAGTACAATCCTTATTTCTAAAGGAAGAAATGTTTTTAAGTGAGTTTCTTCGTAGATTTTCATCGGGGAACGAATCCTGAATTACCTACCTCAATTAATAAACTATGGAAAAAACCGGATTTTTACATATACCAGTACAGTACGTACATCAGAATAAAAGATTCGTAATTAATTTAGTGTGTTTTTAAATCGTGTTACTTTTTGTTTGATCTTTTTTAATTGCCACAGCTTTCGCTCCCAGCCAGCTTTGTGAATGAGGCGGTCGAAGCACCGTTACTTGAATGGAAGGTGTGTGTTTGTCTCTCTTCCCACTACTTCTCTTTCAACTTCTACAAATACTACAACTACTTACTATCATCGCCTATCAGCCACGGCAGACCTTCTCAACCTGCGATATGCACAAATTTACCACAACAAAAAATAAGTTTACAAAATCAAAATATTTGATTATCACCCAAACTACGTGGGAACTATTTCTTGTTTTTATTTTTCAAAAGGGCGTTGCTTCCTTTATCAAAGCCTGTATTAACAGCTTCTCATCTCTTTCAAGGCAATGATCAATATTTTTTTAAAGGAATGTAAGTGCAATAAATCAACATTTCAAGTTGCGAAATTTTATCAGTACGAATAGATCTAAATCATAGAATAAAGATGAATATAAGAAGTGCCTTGTGGACGTGTTTCGTGATCGAAATATTCAGCCAAACGGGACTTAAATTTCCAACACAGAACTGTGTTTACGAAATTTAAATGTGATGGAGATCTATGATATCAGTTGAGTGTGAGTGAGACAGAGCGTATGTTAAAAGGAACAATAATTTGTTTTCATTAAAATTAGCTTGGAAGGTACTCTCAGTTTTATTTTATTTTCTAAGATCGAAACAAAGAGAAGTTGTAATATTAATCTTGAAAATAAGTCTAATGTGGTGGAACGATGATTACGATTTGCTTTGTGTTATCTACATTCTTACTATAATATCACACTTCTGCTCGTTTAAATGTTTCTATAAACAGACTTGCGCATAGATTCCTTATTAAATTAAAACCAGTTTCGTGTTCGGAATGCAAAAAATAATCGTTCGGCTCCATGTGCTCCATATCATAAGGCTACATATGCTCCATATTATAAGGCTGGCGGAGTAGAGGAGAATTGTAATTGATGTCTGAAAAGCCGAAGAGCCGCAAACGCCTATGCAAAGAGCCGCATACGGCTCACGAGCCACAGATTCCGACCCCTGGCCTAGGGCCTAGACGCGTGTACAGTCCACACCTGCGTGATATGCCGACTATATTATAAGGCAGTATAAAGAAAATACACACTGAAGTAGAACTAAAATAAATGTTTAGACGTGGCTTTAATGGTAAAGTTATGTTCATTTGTATTGAAAGATATTAAAAAGTGAAATAATAGCCTTTCGTTCCTTGGACTTGCAATGGACGAAACAATATCATTTACATTTGTAAAAAGGAGACAATTTGAGGCTGGATAAGATTTCCTGTGTAGGGAATGAAATACATTTTTTAACAAATTTGTAAAGATTACTCACCCCTTGTATGACAAGGACGGCCGCAAAGAGATAGAGAAGTCTCATTCCTCCGACAGCTCCCTGAGCTTTCGCAACTTCTGTGTTTGTATCTGTTGAAAAAAATATTATTTTATTAAAAATTTATCACTGGGGTATTTTCATATCTTTTTAGTAAATTGTATATATATTTAAAGATTTAAAGTTAATTTTTCTTCTTTTTTTTAAATGAGCTCCACACCGGAGGCCCTGAGGGAAATTATTTTCCTCAGGGCCTCCGGTGTGGAGCTCATTCAAAAAAAAGAAAGGAAAATAATTTCCCTCAGGGCCTGTCATCTTTGGAGATGCTGTGTGGATGGTTTTTTAAGGAAAGGTAGGAGAGGAGAGTTCTGGGAAGGAAAATGGTTTAAGGGTCTACTATTCGTATTTCGACCGATTTCTTACATATCTCCCTTAAACATTTGAAGTTTTTAAGCTCTTAAAAAATATATGTTATTTTTGAAGATAATATCTAGATACGTTCCACGCCGAAACGCAAATTATATGAAATTCCCTCGATAGAAAAAAATCGCAAAGTACGCTCCGAAAATTATTTTAAACAAGTCTATTTCTTTTATTTCACAAGTTATATTTGTGAAAAAATTCACAATGTTTTTTTGAACGATACTTAAGATACGTTCCACGAGATTTTTGCTCTATTTTAAACGAGTCATGTTTTATTAAGCTTTTTCGCAATTTTCGCTGCTATTCTACGACTAACCATATTAGCGCGCTCTGTCCAACACTCGTAATTACATATCTCTCCATCTTCTTCTTTTTCAGCGCTGTGTTCACGAATAGTAGACCCTTAAAGGGTGGATAGGAATCTGGGGTTCAGTGTGTCCTGGTCATCCGCCTCCAAGACCTAGACAAACTTCACCCCGTGAACCCGGGCACCCCTGCTAAATCACCGAACTTAGCGAACCACTTGGAGTGACCTATGGCAGAGGTGTTGGTTACCCAATAAAGGTTCCCGGGGCGGCGGTACCCATTCCCGCCTCCCAAATTGATTTCTGATTCTAATCATCATGGAAACTACTAAAAATGTGTGATTTTCATATATGTCATTAATAATTGAGGCCTTGCTCAGAATAAAGAAATATATATTTGTTTTGAAAAATATTGAAAAAACGAAATCAGTTTTGTTTAGAATATAATAAACATACAATTCTTAAGAGGTAAAGTAAAGCAATTAAATTGGTATTTCATCGATAACGCAAAGTCAATCGTTTTGTTGGATACTTCATTATTCCGGGCAATGGCTCAGTTATTGATTTAAAAAACGATCTAAAACCGCGCTTTCCGAAACGGTTCCAATTACCTATAACGTCATTATGACGTAGAAAATGCTACTGGCTTGTAATACGGCTGTTATAGATGTTGGCTGGTGTGACGTCAACAACGCGAAGAAAAACAAATATTTTTTTTGGCGGCAAATCAAAAATGCCACATCTTGAATTATTATAGAAAAGTCGTTCGTTCACATGAAAATAATAGAAAATGCTTTCATAATCATAATTTATTTCGTTTCTCTTTGGAAAAAAATGTGAAAATACCCTAAATATAATAAAATCAACACACCGTTCTGAGTTTTCGATTATCCGTACCCATTGACCTAGTATATCCCTTGGTCGAAGCCCATACCCCATGCTGTGTTGAGCCAACATGCCAGTTCTGCCATGTATTGTGCATAGCCGATCGTGGTGTCGCCCATGGCGGTAGTTGTTTTGTACAAACAACTAAAGTGATTTCAGAATTTATGAACTATCTACTGAATTATTATGAAGTAATATTGTATTTGAATAGAAGTATCATCAGACACACTGATGTTTAAGATATTTCTAATCGTATTGCTTCTCAAGAATCTCTCTTACTAGAAAATTGCAATTAAGGTTATGATGTTCCATGAATAATATGTTTCTAAGTTTAATACCATGTTTAGTATGAAACGACACAATGGTACAATTATTGGGAAATCCTCATTGTTGAGAAAAAACATTCGTTAAATAGCTATGTCACATGACATTTTCACAAACTTTCACAAAAAGCGTAAAGACAGTTAAAATACGTTGTACACACTAAATATTGCGAGAACTAGATCGCGATAATCAATTTGTCGCATGTTTCGATGCGGATTTTCTAGTAGTTTTTTTTGTCTCCTGTTTCTATGTCATTAGTTCAAAACTTGTGTCATTATAACGAAAGCGAACTTAATGTCATACCTGCTTTGTTTTTCTTTACTCACGGCTTCTAAACATGGGTTTCGTAAAACGAAAATCAAAGTTGTAACAACTTGGAAATATGCACGCACGTCTGACAATCTTTGGGAAAAATGACAAATAGTTTATCGTTGAGAGATTCTTAGGTATCTTTCACCTTCTTTGAATTCGCATTCTATCCAAGTGATATGGTGTGTAACAACTACATTAAATAGACAAAAATCCTCTCTTCAAGGTAGAACTAGAGTATTCAATGCCTCGATTGACTGTGTGCTCCATAACGACACAAGCAATATTTCCGCTTGGCGTGATGGAAGTAGGAGATTTTCAAATATTGTTAGGTTTTTTGTAAATCGGGAAGTTTATCTGAAAAAATCGAAAAGACCAAACGCTAGAAATATTTCGATTCTCATGCCTTCAAAATGTAAAATCGAGCGTCTTATTTGCACGAGGCAAGTAAGCGAAAAAGTGGTTTTATTTATTTTATGCATAATTATATAAGAATGAAAAAAGGTAAAATGTAAAAAACCTCAACAACAGTCTTAGCCATAAAGGGGTATTTTTAAAAAATTGTTTCTTATATTTCTTCATAGTTAAGTCATGCAAAAACATTTTTTAGTGGTTTACGCTTATATTTTTTGTTTAATGTAATTAATAATTTTATTGTAATTCAAATACACAGAAAAGCTATTAAAAGCTTCAATTAATCCGTAGCTTCAATTTATATTTTTTGATGTTCATACTGTAAACTGATTCGTCGTAAAGATTAATTTAAATAGTATCTTAATAGAATTTCACGTATAGCTTCATCTTAACACGTAGGTGACTGTACTTGTAGCTTATAGATGAGGATGTAATGAACTCAGAGCCGACCCTGAGCTAAACGGCGCCTGACGCTAAGTAAAAACCTCAAGGGCGCTGTGCTCGGTGTTAGATCTTATCAGCATCTTGGCTCCTTGGTTCAATAGTGTCTTGGCAAGTCGGCGCCTAGAGCGGACTGCTCCAATTGCAACTGCACAGGGCCGGCTCTGAGTGAACTTGATGAGGACAGGAGGAACCCTACAAAATTGGGAGTATTTCCTTGAGGCGACCAGGACTTTTCAAGGATTTTTTTATATTTGAATGATGCGCGTGATTCTCAACTGCCCTATAGTGTTACACCCTCAATTAGGTTATACTGTGAGGCGAAGGAAGTGGGGACGGAAGAGGATTGGCAAGATAAAGATTGGAAAAGATCAGAAAACGTACTCAATTTCATTTTCTATCTAACAAGTATCTGTCGCTGAATAAACAAGGTAATGCCTGGTTAATTGGCTTGAGTAGAGGGGAGACGTGTAAAATAATTTCAGTTAAAATTATTCATATCTCTATTAATAATCCATTTAGTTAGAGAGTTTGAACAAAAACAATAATTACAAAATAATTTACAATGCTTAGGTAACTGTAGCATCTGATTCTTTAGAACAGGCAATCTGTCTAGCTAACTACTATCAACCTGGGTATCTAGCACGTTCGATCGATAAAAGTTTTATCGATAATGTCGGTAATTTGAGTCAGTAACTTGGTAACCCGAGAATGACTGCAGATCGCCAACGCACATATAACAGTTCAAAACGACTAGGTGATCTAAATGTAACCGAATTAAATTGTTATATATATATATTTTTTAATTTAAAAAAGAATGTTTCCTTACTGGGGTACCGCGTTCTAAGGTCACATTATAATCTGTTTTCGTGTTTGAATTATAAGTACGTATGTTAAAATATTACAAGAGGAAAATTATAGTTATATCTGGAAGAAAGCACAAAACAAGCATTAATCTTTGTTAGGTTGCAAAATTGTATCTACATTCTTCCTTCCCATGTCCATAATCCATATCTTTATGCTTATTTTGAAGTCGGTTATTTTTTAATGGTTTTTATTGCAAGAGGGAGTATATTTAATAATTTTATAGAGGAATATTGCATATTTCTTTGTCCACATTGCATTTTAGTTGTAAGTTTGTGGAATAGTTGTTGTAAAGAGTATCTTGTGAATCGACCCGAGTTTATCTGTGCAAAGTTATATTGGTTTTTGAATACGAAAATTAGAATATCTTTTGTAAATAATTGTACGTTAGCAATGTAGAGTAGTGATCGGTAACAATGACAAGTTATCGATATTATTGATAAATCCTTCATCGATCGACCATGCTAGGTACACTGACAAGACATAAAACAGCTTTTTAAGTAGCCACACCTCCAGTATTTCGCATTAGGTGATATCTGAAAACATTAATAATAAACAACGTGCTGGGTAAGTATTGCAAGCCACAAATTACTAAGGAGTTCTTTCCTTCGCGGACAATCTACATATATAAAAATCAAATTATGCTTGCTTATAAATATGTTTATTAGGAAGTTGTCTATGTATTGCTACATTAAGCATAGGAAATGTTTGAAACATTCAAAATACCTTTTTTCTACCTCCTCGAAGGTTTCTGTAATATTACAACCACATGTCAATACACCTGAAAGGTTTTTAAAACATTACAAAAACTCTTGCGAAGCTGTCAAAAATGTCACAATTTAAGAACGATATTTTGCAAACCATCGATTCAAAATCAAAATAAATTAAAGAATTTACTTGAAGTACTACGTAAGTAAGAGTTATAGGCATTTTAAGTAGGCACCTGTGTTAGGTACCTAATTTGATCGGTTGTTCTTATAATATACAAAAAAATATTTTTATTAAACAAAAAATGAAGATTTGAATAAAAAAATTGTAAACGGTGGCACGCGAGCTGAAAACTGAATGTACTGGGACTGAATATATGGAACGCGGGAGGGGATTGGCGGGAAGGGGTAGCGGGAGAGGGGAGAGGGAAGGCGGAGGGGGAACGCGAGAGG
The DNA here is from genome assembly GCA_936435175.1 of Glyphotaelius pellucidus. Lineage (NCBI taxonomy): Eukaryota > Metazoa > Arthropoda > Insecta > Trichoptera > Limnephilidae > Glyphotaelius > Glyphotaelius pellucidus. Next base: position 17,477,152 of record OW386552.1, read on the forward strand.
GGAATGGGACATGGGAGGGGAAGGGGTGGCGGAAGGGGATTGCGACGAATGGGAAAGGACACGCAGGGAGAAATAATTTCTTAGTGGCATTGCAACGCACGCCGGGAAATCGCTAGTCGGATATAATAATGAATAATTTTTTTAGGTGATGCATGAATGTGAATGACGCACACGAGTATGTGTGGAGAGATGTCTGGCGGTCCATCTCTCCGCCTTCCCCAATTTTTGCAATGCTTTGTAACGCCACTGTTATATTATCAACTATCACCGCAATTTACTAGAAAACATGTTGAAAGTATGTTGTGGACTTGCAATCTAATAAGTAATTTTACGCATGGGCGGACCCGTAAAGCGCCGACGGGGGCCGCACGGGGCACCGCGGGAGCAGAGAAACCGAATTATCTCCGTGGCTTCTCAAGAATGCACCGAAATAAAAATGACCCACTTGTGAAAACGTAGAAAAATCTCTTTTTACGTTTGATGAAGGTACTATTGATAACTACGACACCACTAAGGACTATTTTTAACTTTGTTTAACATATATTCAAATGTAACATTCTCATCAAATAGCCATTCTGCGCCATTTTGTTTTTAGAAATTTGAAAGGTCCCCGTGAAAACGTGGATTCTAGATGCGTTCCAGATTTTAATCAAATTTTAATAAGCTGACAAACTTAAGACGCGGTGTACCCGCTGAAAAAGAAGATGGAGATATATTTAAATACTCTCTCTCTCTCTCTCTTGCGTTCTCTCCAATATTTAGGTGTACATATATTTGCATCCATATTATTTTTTAAAGAAAGACAAACATTTCCGGGTTACGAATAACCCAACAATGTTTGAAAATCTACTACCACCACACTGAGCGGAAAATGTTGCTTGTGTCGTGATAGAGGACTTGTCAACCAAGGAATCGAACACGCGACGCCCGGTTGGGACCCAAACGCGATGCGCACTCAGCCACTTACCGGAATTTGTTACATTTTTTTAATATTTTATGCAAACCACAATATAGATTTTTTTCAAGGCGTGAGTCGACGAGCAACTTATTTCGGCAATTTCTTGCCGGCAAACTTTTTCCGCCTTCTTCCTTCACCGATGAAAGAGAATAGTAGTACATTGCTGCAATAAATTGCCATAAAAAATTGCTCGTTTACCAGAGCCTTCAGAGACGGCACTTCTATAAACATTATTATTAGATCGTTCCGCCAAAAAAAATAAACCTGTAAAAGCCCTTGAAAAGATTGTTAAATAAATAAATGCTGCTGCCAACATAAAAAATTGTGTTTTTCTTCAAAAATCTTTATTTCATTGCTACTGCATGATAAAAATTGAACCCACACTCTTCAATCCAGAAATATGTGTGCTAACCAAACAGCAACAAGACGCCAGGTGCAAAAAGTACCTAAACCCGCATCCTACTTATACAATAATTTCGTATAATACCTCATTACCGCAACATGTGCTTTTAATTTCGGTCCGTAATTTCGGAACGGCTAGATTTCGGTAATCTGTGAATCACGCTTGTTCCATTTCCTCGCCAAGTCGTGATCCCAGACCACTCAGTGAATGAAAAAAACATAACGAGAGGCGGCGCAATCTATACTCCATTGAAGATCAGATGTATCTAGTTTCAGATGCTGATCGCTGTATAATTTTGACCGTGTTTTCAAACTGAACATTGGCTGTGTTGAAAGTACGTAATTAAAAATATGTTTAAATGTTGAAATGGTTCAACGTTATCTGCAAAAGTAAAACATTACAGGTGAATCAACAGTTTACCCTTATATTAATTAAATATCTCCTATGTTAAAGTACCAAAGAGTTATCGTTTAAAATCGAGGGTTTACGGTCAAACAACGTTATCTACAAAAGCCCTTGCCGGAGACTCGACACTTTATCCTGAGCGTGAACTAAATACTCATTTCCTTATTTGAGACATATTAAGAGTAAACAAGTCTCCTGTGATGCGCTTTTGTAGATAACGTCATTTGACTTTAAACCCTCGATTTGAAACGATAACTTTTGTATCAATTTGTAGCGTAGAAAATATAAACAAAGAACATGGTAAGATGAACTAATTATCTCCTTATCGAGGCAACACAGAATTAAAGTGTTGAGTCTCCTGTGAAATTGCGCTTTTGTTGATAACGTTGTTTAACTTTAAGCCTTGATTTGAATCGATATTTTTTGGTATCGATTTTGAGCACAGAGAATAGAAATCAAGAGTGTGGGTCATGAAACTTTATTAAAATTAACTAATTACCTCATTTGTTGAGGCAACACAAGAATGAAGTTTGGTTATCTTGTAAATTTGCGCTTTTGTAAATAACGTTGTTTGGCTTTAAATCCTCGATTCGAATCGATATTTTTTTGGTATCGATTTGGAGCATAGAAAATAGAAACAAAGAGAACGGGTGATGAAACTTTATTAAAATTAAATTACTGTTCTCGTTTATTGAGGCATCACAGGGGTGAAGTTTGAATGTCTTGTAAATTTGCGCTTTTGTAAATAACTTTATTTGACTTTAAACCCTTGATTCGAATCCATAATTTTTTTGGTATCTTTTTGGAGTATAGAAACCGATGAATATAAAATAGAAACGAAAAGGGTGGGTCATTAACCTTTATTAACCTTTATTAATTTACTAATTATCTCATTTGTTGAGGATGAAGTTTAGGTGTCTTGTATCTTTGCGCTTTTGTAAATAACGTTGTTTGACTTTAAACCTTCGATTTGAATCGATAACTTTTTTTGTCGATTTCGAACATAGAGAATAGAAAAAAAGGAGAGTGGGTCATGAAAAATTATTTAGAGATATCTCCTTTATTGAAGCAACACAAGGAGTCTTGAGCCTCTTGTAAAGTTCTTTTTTGTAGTTTACGTTGTTTGTTTGATTTAAAAAAAAAATAGAAATATTTTTTTTCTTGTAAAGGAAACGATGGAGAAGAAGTTCTGTAAAGGAAAATGGTACAAGGAGTGGGTAGGAATCAGGTTAGTAAGTTAAGGAGTGATTAATGATGTGTGAATCTATCCCTTCCAATGCGATGCAAGGATAGGTCGAGAGAGTCTGGCTGGAGAGATTAAAGAGTCTCCCTCAACCTGCTTTACCCAATCCGGCTCTCTAAACAGTTGGTGGGTAGATGCATCCGCCACCAAGACCTGAATAAACCTCACCCCATGAACCTGGATATCCATGCTAAGTCACCAAACGCAGTGAACCACTTGGAATGACCTACGGCAGAGGTATTGATTATTATATTAAGCCTCCGCAAATCGAATTTCTACCGATTTCTTACATATCTCACTTAAACATTTGAAGTTTTAAGCTCTTAAAAAATAAATGTTATTTTTTAAAGATAATATCTAAACTTTCTCCACACCGAAACGCAAATTATATGAAATTCCCTTGATATAGAAAAATCGCAAAGTATGCTCCGAAAATTATTATGAACACATTCATTTCACTTATTTTAGAAATTATGTGTATGAAAAAATTCACGGTGTTTCTTTAAATGCTGTTTTAGATGTTGCTATGAGATTTTTGCTCTATTTTAAACGAGTCGTGTTTTATTAAACATTTTCACAATTTTCGCTTCAATTTTATCGTTTTAAATATTAGCGCGCTTTCTCCAACATTCGTAATTACACATCTCTCCATCTTCTTCTTTTTGAGCGGGTATACGGCGCCTTAAAAACGTTTCCTTGGCGGCAGTTCCCACGTCCGCTTCCCAAATTTCTACAACAAAATATCTACAATTTAATGACTCATATTATATACCCACAACATTCTCTTTTAAATTACAATATTTTTTCCAAATAATCTTTTTCTCCTTAGTAACTTTTTTTTAGTAAAAAAGCTCTGCAATAAGATAACGAACTTTTTTCAGCAAGGATTCTGTTTCTGAATAAATTTCATGTTTAGCCATGTTCTCAACATTCCAATCAAAATCAACATTCGATTTTTTTAAATTTCGCTTCCGGCCGTCCAAAATTCGGCCGCGTTCCATTTCCTCGGGTTTCGGCGGGGCCGGTCCACTGGGTCTGTAGTGTGGTGTAATGTAGTGCTACGATGGTAGTGTAGTACTATGACTGTGGTGCTGTAGTACAGAGAGTGGTAGTGGCCCACTTGGCCGGATTCCTCTTGGCCCGGGGCGGCCCGGCCGGCCTACTTCCCGGCCCGCCCGTGCCGCCCGCCCGGACAGTGCGGACCGCAATCTGACCCTGCAGGGACGGATTGGCGTGGTAGGGGCTGCGTTGCACAAGGGCTAGAACGAATTAAACCGACAAATTCTGCTAGTAATGGGACTCTCATATTTTTTTTTATTGTAGCCTGTTCTTAGTATTAATTTTAGCCACCATACAGCCAATGATATACCAAGCAATAAACTAAATTGAAAAAAAAAACTTTTCGAAAACTCTCGCCAAAAGTTAGAAGCGGACATACATACGGGATTGAATAAGCGCGGAAAATGTATGAAACATGTTCCATGGACGCCATTAACTAATTGAGTGTGGAACTATGAGAAGATTTAGAAAATTAAATTTAAAAAAAATTGTTTGCTATTTTTTTTAATTTTCGGTTTTTTTTAATGAAATATATTCCAGTAGATTTTATCCATTTTTTATTTATTTGTTTTTGGAACTTGATTTCTTTATTTTATGTTTTATTTACGACTTAAATAATACAACACAATGTTGGTAGTAAGAAGTTCTGTATCATTTGTCCAAAATCAGGATTCATCGAACGATATTAATAGGGTAAAGTCTGCGCGATTGAATTTCAGAACCCAGTTTCGAGTGCATGTCTGACACCACGCCGTGCACGCCGCGCCTCAAATAACATCTGTGTACGTGAAATTTCAAACGAAGCTACCATTGTAATTCTAGAATAGAATAGAAACTAATTGAATATGAAACCATGACAAAATTATCTAGCACTTAGAGACCGAAGAGACTCAAGTAGAAAGGATGTCAGATGACAAGGAACCATATATTGTTACCAGCGGAGGTAATTCGGAGACATACCGAAGCGTGGAAGAAGACAGAAGTAGGAAAAACATCTCCCTTAAACAGTCTCCCGATCCGGACGTCTCCCCACAATTGGTGGGCAGATGCATTAGCTTCCAAGACCCCGAAAAATCTCACCCCAAGAACCCGGACACCACCGCTGAGTGACCAAAAGTAAAGAACCACTTGACCTTGACCTCGACCTTTAGCAGAAGTGTTGGTTATCCATTAAATGGTTCTCGAAGCGGCGGTATTCGTACCCCCCTCCCAAATTGAATAAAAGCTAATAATCTCAATTGTTGTGTGAAAAATGAATATTAAAAAGATTTAAGTTTGATTGATAATATCTAAAACAAAATAATTCAGCCTTTATTTATTATAATTGCGATATAATTTTTTTCATCGTGATTGTTCGCCAAGTCCGTCCCTGCCGTTCGGCCCGCCCGCGAACGGCGGCACTTCTCAAAACGAGGGTGTTTGATTTTAAACTCCAAAATTATTTTAATTCCGCCGAGAAAGCAGATTCTCGTTTTCTCCGCACCACGTAATTGCGCTAAAGATCGAATCCGATGTGCGCTCTGCTCCGCATTCTGCATAACGCGGCGAGCTTAACGAGAGGCCGAAATATCGATTGACTGGGAATTGGCAAATTTAACACATTCCGAATTTCTACCGACATACATACATGCAACATACTTGCCTTGAAAACTTAAAGTTTTTAAGCTCTTAAAAAATATATTTCTTTTTTTAAGATGATTTCTTTATGCTTGCCAAGCTGAAAATGAAATTATTTTAAATTCCCTTGGTAAAAAGAAATTGCAAAATATGTTCCGAAAATAATAGGAAATCAATCCGAAAAAACAAAGTTTTTTTTAATATCATACTTCTAATATAAAATGTCTTTCTAAGGATTGAACCTTCCTATACTGGAACTGGAGACGACGACTCGTTGCTATAATCATATATTGATTGCTACGATTACATATTTCTATAATTATATATTATTATTTTTTTTACATTAACTCCACACAGGAGGCCTTGAGGAAAATAATTTCCCTCAGGGTCTATGTCATCTGAGATGCTGTGTGGTGGGTCTATTTGAGGATAGAAAGGAATGAACATTGGTTTTGAAGAGACCCATGTTGCAGGAAGAAGGAAACACAGAAGCCGGCAAATCGTTCCACAGCCGAGCTGTTGAACATTAGAACGAGTCGAAGAAGCGACCCGTTCTCATGTGACAAATGTCAACCGTGTAAATACGTTGGGCACGCGTTTGGCGTGTTTCCCGACTCTGCACCGGTGCCGAAGGGATCAATGACGCTAATTCCTCGTAATTATATAATGTATAGTTACATAACGTAATATTGCGTAATGTCATCGAATTTCAGAGAAATGTATGTATGCCCATGTGTGCATGCTTGATTGCCACTAAAAGTTGATAGATTGCATTGTCATTAATGACGAGTCTATCTTCCGAGTTTCATATCAATCGAATATATGGAAGTGAGTAAATTTCCGCTTCCTAGATAACACTCCATTCATATATTCAGTCAATAGAATTTAATGTAGCATGCTATAGATATGAAAATTTTAACAGTGTTCTTTAAATGCTACTTAACTCGGATGTCAAGAGATGATGGCCCTTTTTGAAATAAGTTTTATTAACTTTTAACTGTTGGTGTGGATTGGTAGGTTTCACTTTGCTGATGACCCATCCGAGGGATGGATTTTATTATGTACTATTTACTGCCTTTACCGCCGCCCCGGAAACCATTTATTGGACAACCAACTCTTCTGCCTTGGGCACTCCAAGTGGTTCGCTCCGTTTGGTGACTTGGTAGGGGTGCCCGGGTTCACAGGGTGAGGTTTGTCTGGGTATTGGAGGCGGATGTGTCTGCCCACCAGCTGCATGGCAAGCCGAATCGGGAGGGAGTCCTTTTGACTTCTACAGCTGTCGTCTCTCGGAACATTGTCTTTTACCGTAGTGGGAGGGATGGATTCATACGTCCGACACTCCTGGACACACTGACTCCCAAATTCCTACCCACCCCTAATACCCTTTTCCGTCCCAGAATTTCCCCACCTTCTTTTCCTAAAAATACCCTTCACACAGCATACCCTTTTGCCCTGATGTTAGCCATACTCCGGTAGGGGGTGGCGTAATAATATGAAGAATATTATCATAGATTGAAGCCTGTTTGTGTCGGGACGATCTTTCAATCATCGGCCCGTTATGATTTGATCTGAAATCTTACATTATTCGAAAATCATGAAAATTTTGATCAACACTATTGACAATTGTTTGACATTTCATTAAATTCTATAAATGTGTTTGAACTTTCCGTTTCCAGTTTATAAAATCTGCTACATCCTCTTCATTATTCAAGCTAGCCTTACTATTACTGGGCGGCTTACTTTGAGCTTTTCCATATTATAGTACCTATCTACGTTAAGAAGTTTAAAAAAATAATTGACATCGAAATAGTGACGCTATGGACAAATCATATAAATGGTTATTTGAAAATAAAAAAAAATGTTACTGGAATTTTATATGCTTTGTAATTAAATAATTATTTAAGTACCTAACTACTTACAAATCCTATGATTTCTTTTTAGAACATGAGTTCCTCTGTTCACAGAGCTATTAGTATATTATATATAAAGTAAAAATTTGATTAACTCATCTAGTCTGTTCTCAAAATTGGAAGAATTTTGAAAAATATGAAATAATTGTTAATTAGAGGATTGAAATGAAGACATATAATTTCGATGTGCATGGGTTTATTCACGTACAGAATATGATCACGATAGCCCACATAATTAAAAATCAACAGCTGATCATTCAATTAATTAACGGCATCGATCAAAGAATATCTTAAATACATAAGCAAATGCTTTTAATGGAAGATCAGTAATACGTACCATTTTTAAGATAAATAAAAAAAAAAATTAAAAATAAATAAATAACTGCAAATAATCACCTATCCAATAGCTGACAAACGATTACCTTTGAAACGTTACGATTACGTAAAAATATCAACTATTCGATTGATCGTCAGGAAAAATTACTTTTGTCAACTCAATTGGCACGCATTAATTTGAAAACGTCCAATTAAATAAATACCTGTTGCATACTGTCACCGTGTAAAAAATACCGTCATTATTAAATTTAATCAACGTTCAATTATCACAATCTTTCATCAGTAACCCACTTCAAGAGTAAACTGTTTGATTAAACCCAAAAATAATAAATACCACGGCCTCTACCGCCCGGAGGGGCGGTCCCTTTAACGATATTCGAACTTCTACTCTGCCTATTTATTCTCATATTACTCGTTCCCATTCTGCTCATAGTCATAGTACTCGTATTCATAGCACTCATACTCATAGTACTCATACTCATAGTACTCATACTCATAGTACTCATACTCATAGTACTCATACTCATAGTACTCATACTCATAGTACTCATACTCATAGTACTCATACTCATAGTACTCATACTCATACTTATATTTCTCATACTCATACTACTCTATATACTCATATTCATGCTAATCATACTAATACCAAGCACATACATTAAATCTCTGTTTTTTCTTAATTTTATTTTTCTACCAAATCCACCTCGTAATGGATTTTTTTTAATCAGTTATGTTTTTTTTTATATAATATGAATCTCACGCTAACACTTCACAAGTTCATATAATCATGAACATGTAATTATATTAATAAAATATGTATAGCTTGTTATTATATAATTATATAAAATATGTTTATTTGTTTTTTTTTTTTTACTTTAAAAAAAGAAAAAAAAATACTCATACTGCGCAAACCCATACTACTCTGTACATTGATACATCTCATACTCATATTACTCTTACTCGTGTTTCTCATACTCATACTAATATTCATATTACGTACTATTTATACTAATCGCACAATTCTTATGCTAAACCTCCTTATAAGCCGCCGCCTAACTTGCGCCTATATGACCCGGGTGACGTAAGTGACCAGGATAACCGGCAATCAATGTGCATTGTATTAATATATACAAATTTAGTACCTACACAATAAGCTCGAGTAATTACAAAAACAATAATTGATTTTTTTAAATTTATGACTCCTAATCGTTGACTTTCGTATTCATACGTTTAATATCCTTAACTACAAATACTTTAGTCGCGGGTTCGAATCCCGGAGCGCACAATTAAAAAAAAATCATGTTATATGTTGTTGTTTCATACTTATTTTACATAAAACTGAAAAGACCTGCGAAGCTGGTTTTTAACTGCAATATAAATACGCTAACGTCTGTCCTGTAACTACACACTCGTTTTCTTTAATTTACCATGAAGATATCTTTCTATAATCCTAGAAAAACGATGCAGTTATAATTGCGCAATGAGCGTGAGAAATGAAGATTTAATAACATTACGAGATCAATAAATTTATGCGCATGCATTATTTTTTCCTAGGTTCATCGCACAGTTATGTGAGTCGGAATGCATTCAGTCAGAAGCGCCTGTTTAAACATAATGTCATTGTCATATTGTCATTAATAGATTTTTGATTACATTGCAAAATGTAGGCTTTGGATAAAATTTGTTTACTTTCCACTTAGCGTTTGCTTTGTGCGAATCATATGAAATTCTCGTAAGAAAATAAAGATAAATAAAATACCGAAGATCTTTGATACATTCACTTGCGTACGGTTAAGATATATATTTTTAAATGATTTTAGTTAATTTTCTAGTTTTGAGAAAAACAGTGAACATCTATCTATTCGTCAGCGTATGCGCCGAAAATTTAGAAATTTTCCAAAATATGTTAAAACTACATTCATAAATATATATTTTTTTATTACTTTGAAAAAGAGTTATTCTGAAGTCGACATATTACAATATTTATTATTTAAAATTTAACTATGATGATTTTAACCTGTAATATAATAATAAAAAAAGTACAAATCTTGGGACGGGTTATTTCACAATATTTTAACAAATTATCAAATTTCAAAGTTGATTTTCAATTTCTGTGACCATTATATATAAGTTATGCTGTTATTTCGGTTATTTGAATTAACTGACAGATAAGGATATAAAAAACAGAACTTCGATAACACTTTTGCAGAATTTTAGAATTAACTCTGAAATTTGATGAAACGTTCAAAATCTGTGAAACAAATGGCTCTTGATCCGCTTCAGTTAGTTGTGTTGTGTTTATAGTTCGTGTATATGTTATTTTTTATTTTCCAGTTAGTTTTTTTTGTGCCATCTCTTCCTGTTGACTTAATCCATTTTTTTTTATTTGTTCTTGAATGCTAAATTGTGCTTTTGTATTTTAACTACGATCTTGTTAAAACACAAAAAGCTTTTTTGGTTCAAAATAGTGCTGTCCGAAAGAAGTATTGAGTTATGTGAGTACGTAGTTCAAATTGATCTATTTGCTTATATGAAGTTGTTATCTATTTTATTGTTTGTGTGTGATTTAATAGTTTTTACGCGTATAGTTATATTGTCAAGTACGTCAAATTTCGCAAATATGTAGTTGGCACAGTTTTTTAAAAACGTTTTCAAGATTGATTTTTAAGTAATTTCTAATTTTTATTGCATATTTTACAGTGCCTCCCCATTGTAATATTTATTCAAATTTAGGTACTGTCTTTTACTTAATCCCGATGAGTAAGTTAAAAAGAATCGACTTAAAAAAAATTATGTAGAATACAAGAATATTTATTTATTTCTTTGTAACATTAACCCCCTTCGACTTTTACATAAAGTATAGGCATAAATGAATAAATAATATTATATAATACGAGAAATTAGAATTGCTTAATTAATGAAGATACATAAGGGTGTAAAACAACAAAAAGTTAGTAAATAGTAATTAAGAAGATGTGTAAATAAAAAAGCAAAATGAAATCCTATTTTAGTAATGCAATATTGAATTGCCTAAGAAAGAAACATGCTTTAATGTTTATTATATCTAATTAAAAATATCAGTAAGTAACTTTAGATAAAGCAAGTTGAGTAAAGTATATTTGAGGTTGAAAAGATACTCAAATAAGTATTGTATGAGTAGACTTAGTAAAAATAGTATATTTATATTTTGGCACAGCCCTGCGTACACTTTTTCAGCGCCTAGTGAGTAAAGTAAAAGCCATAATATAAATAGTATATTTATATATTGGCACAGCCCTGCGTACACTTGTTCAGCGCCTAGTTGTCTCGGCTCTTCGTATCGTCTGCCGCATGAAGAGTTAAGAGTACCGTAAATCCACCTAATTTCCGCAGCCACCGACACACTCACACACTCACACATTCACACCACTCATCTTTCCACATCGTACGTAATATAAATGTACATATCACATCTGCCTATGTGGCTCGCGTAGATGACTAGGTTCTGATAACGAGAAGTACGCATTGCACAGAAAGACATTACTAATATATAATTTTATAATTTTTATTCTGGACTTCTGAATTCTCATATTTTTAAATTGTGGTGGTTATTCAATTGAGTCACAGTCATTCTCTCATATTTATAAATTGTGGGGTTTGTTCAATTACATCATAGTCATTCTTTCATATTTCAAAATTTTGGTGGTTATTCAATTTAGTCATAGTAATTCTCTCATATTTCTAAATTAATGGGTTTATTCAATTTAATCAGTCATTCTCTCATATTTCTAAATTGTGAGGTTTGTTCAATTACATCAAAGTCATTCTTTCATATTTCTAAATTGTGGTTATTCAATTTAATCATATTCATTCTCTCATATTTCTAAATTGTGGTGGTTATTCAATTACGTCATAGTCATTCTCTCATTTTTCTAAATTGTGATGGTTGTTCAATTACGTCATACTCATTTACTCATATTTTAAAATTGTGGTGGTTATTCAATTAAGTCATAGTCATTCTCTCATATTTCTAAATTGTAGGATTTATTCAATTACATCATAGTCATTCTCTCATATTTCTAAATTGTGGTGATTATTCAATTACGTCATAGTCATTCTCTCATATTTCTAAATTGTGATGGTTATTCAATTACGTCATACTCATTTTCACAAATTTTTAAATTGTGGTGGTTATTTAATTTAGTTATAGTCATTCTCTCATGTTTCTAAATTGTGATGGTTATTCAATTACGTCTTACTCATTTTCTGATATTTTTAAATTGTGTTGGTTATTCAGTTAAGTCATAGTCATTCTCTCATATTTCTTAATTGTGATGGTTATTCAATTGAGTCACAATTATTCTCTCATATTTTTAAATTGCGGTGGTTATTCAATAATCATGGTCATTCTCTCATATTTCTAAATGGTGGTGTTTATTCAATTTAGTTATGGGTACATATTGCTGATAGCTGGATTGTAACGACCCCTATTAATTTTACAGTGATTTATTTAATTTTATGGCAGTTTCGTGTCATTTATAATAAGGTTAACGATGCTTTACCTCAAATCGGTGTGCTAATTAAATTCATTAAATGCACCTGTTAATATCGCTTCACATGTAAAAGGGGTAATGAAAAAGCATTTTGCGTATCTGCACCTTGAAGTGCTTTTACAACATATTTATTAAAATGTAAAATATTACCAGCGAACAAATGAACAACACCTTTCCCATGAAACCTCAGGTGATCATAATTCATTTAGATTAAAAAAACTTGCCTATTTTGAAGAAATAAAAAAAAACTGTTTTTTCTTGTTTAACGATGAGCTCGTATAAATGTCAAGACTTTTTTACTTATTTACAATACATTATAAAATTCTGAGTTAATTTTAATTTACTCCTTTTTCACTTTTCACGATATTTTAATTTTTTGTATCCGTCTCAGAACAGACATCGTCTAGTGAGGCGAGTAACTTACTTGCTTAAGTTTATTTTATCTCGACAAACGCTGTGGTTGCCGATAATTAAAGTAATTCAGCCAATTTGAGATTTTTATTTAACCACATATTTTTCTTGATTTAATTAAATGAATACAATATAAGCGCAATAAAAAAAAAAGTTACGGTCGCATCTGGGACTCAAACCCAGGATCTTCGGCTTTCCGAGCCGCATATTGAATGAAAATGAATAAATTTATCCAAGACACTATTCAGATTGCATTTAGTTCTGGTTGAATCCTGCAATCATACACAAAGACAGCAGCACAAAAAGAAGATAATTTTGGTAGTTCTTAGTCAAAGTATGATACAGTTAAAAATGACAGAATCGGATAGGAACACGTTCACTCAGTGGTCAGAGCTGCAGCCCGGAAAGCCAAAGGTCCCGGGTTCGAGTCTCAGATATGACCGAATCTTTTTCTGATTTTTCTGTTTCAGATTTTTGATTGGGTTTTGCTAATATTGTCTTCATTTATTTAAATATTACAATCTGAGTTAATACTCATTTAAAATATTTTAAATAAATTAAAAAAAAAATCTTTACTTTCTTAACATTTTCTTGGGGGGGTTTATATAGAAAATATTATTTTTGTAGCTAATGTATTGCTTGACATTTCTGGTTTAAATTGATATTATTACGATGACGTGTAAAACTTGTGTGTACATATTTAAAACATTTGGATGAAAGCTTTATTTTTGCATTTAAGTTCACAGAAAATAAAACCAACCACCCAGCATCCCCAAAGATGACATAGACCCTGAGGGAAATTATTTTGTTCAGGGCATCCTTTCTGGAGCTAATGAAAATAAAAAAGCTCTGACAGCTGAGAAACTGTGAAAATGAAGAAAGGTGTGAGATAGTAGAATTTTACAACAATGTGTTGTGGCTATGACGTAATACATGTTATTTTGGCATTTTAACCGTAAAAAAGATAGAGCCGTGTTCCGTTTATCGAGAAAATTAATGTTCACTCAAGAACTGCATGAATTCATCGCAAAATAATTAATTAATTCAGCAGCCTTGGTCTGTTCGGTGATCACTTGATCAATACTAGTCCACGCTGGTGTATGTGGCACAAACTGTTTGTTCACTTTCTATAGTACCGATGGGAACAGAAACACTTATATATTACGGCCTGGGAACGCACAAGACGAAGGGGGCCGGAATTTCTTCACCGCCGCTTCCGATGTTCCGGTAAACGTGAGAAGTCTCGCTGACACATTTAAAAGTTGCAGGCGACACATTTAATAGTAATTAAATTCACAACAAACGATAGAGAAGTTTGATAGTAAAACCTTCCTGGATTAATGTTTATGGTGTGATGTTAAATGATACAGTGACAATTGTTTCATTTTGTCAAAACAACAAACCTGTTAAGGCGATATACTCTCTTAAAGACCTTATTAACCTTTTTAAAATTCAAATAAATGAAATATTTCTGAGCGCATCCGAAATAAAAACTTTTTTGAAGGGTGATGAAGTAAGCTTTAAATTTTTTCCATCCGAAAATAAAAACTTTTTTGAAGGGTGATGAAATAAGTTTTTAAAATTTTTTAACTCAAAAGAAACATACCATTTTTAAATATAAAATTTTTGAATGCAAATATAAAAAAATTGCTCTCTTTACGTTTTTTAAAGAAAAATTACAGATAACGAAAAAAAAATAAAGCACGTACATGTTTTATAACGCAAATGTATTATAAACGTGTAAAAATATTTAATTAAAAATTCCCCAATTTTAATTTTTTTTTTCAATTTGTGGTCGGATACTTTGGTTTGATAAAGGTATAGTTTTTAATTATTCTGGGGCTAAATTTTAGATTTGATTATAAGGCGAGGTGTTTTCTTTTCTAAAACCGGTTTAGATCATATTTCTAACCATAATAGTAAGGGATGCACAACGATTTCCATGAGGCATGAACAAATTAGCCTGAGGGGTTAAAATTCGAGGGAAATCTATCACCCCTGGTGAAGAAAAAACTTAGTTAAAGTTAGCTAAGTTATGAATTGTTTTCTAATCAGATTTTGAATAACTAAATTTCCGGTTCCTTGACAGTCGATCCTCCCGACATACAATATGCAGTCGGTTTAGAACAAAATATAACTAACTTACACAAAATATAACTAAGTGTCCACGAAAGGGTTTGCAGAGAGGATGCACCTCCGAATAACAAAAGTATAAAACATATTTTCATTCAAATGCATCAAGGAAAAAACTACTTGTCTAATACTAGCGTACAAGTCCAAAAAATGACAATGTAAATAAATTCGTTTCATATCTATACCAACTTATTATTAAAGCTATTTGTGAAGTCGGTTTTACAACGGTCAGTAACCTTATCATAGAGATCTCCATTGTATTCAAAATTAGTAGATTCTTGTATAAACTTTCAATACAAAATGTGAAAAAAAATAGTCAATTTTATATAACAAGACAAATCATAATGTATTATGAAAATGATACAATCTCCCCAAGTATTCCACATTTATTATTTGCCAGTTATTAACGTCACCTCACTCAACTTTCGATAAGTTGATGTTTATTGCTCTTATGAAAAATCTGCTAATTGACATGTTTTACTTTTAAAAGAGGTTAGTTGAAAGATAAATAATAAAATTTGGGTATTGAATTTTAACGTGTGATCAAAGGCCGCGGGTTCAAGGCCCGATGAACTTAAAAAAATATTATTTTCTTTCGATGTGAATTTTATCACATTCTCAATTTATTCATCGAAATAAAAAAAAATTATAAATATTTGAAAACTATCAGCTTACTACATACATCTTTTGAGTTTTCCAAAAATAAGTTAAATGTATTATGGTGATTTGTTTTTGGGTTTTTTGTCGTGTTGCGAGTCATCCTTCTCAAGCCAATTTTTTTGCTGATGATGAAGATGCACAACACGGCATAGTAAATCAAGAATGTATCACAATAATACTTTTGGATTAATAATACTAATACGACCATACTTTTATTTATCTAGACACAAGTAGACTTTAAAACTCTGTAATAGTTTTGCTAAATTGACTATCTAACGAACAGTATTAATACGATAACGTCTGTGTGGTTGAATAATAATCCGTAATAATCCATACGCGTCGCGCCACAAATAACATTGTGTACGTGGAATTTCAAACAAAGCTTGCAATTCGGCTTTGAATTCAAGAATTCGTCACTTGATGCCATCACTTTCGTCAGCAGGTCGGATGGGATCGTGTCCCCCCTAGGTATAAGTGCTACGAATTTGTTAATATGAAGTATTTCTCCGGATATGGAAAGATTGAAGGTAAAACATAATTGAATCTAGCGGCTATACATTACATTTGACGTCATTGTCTGTCTCGGTTACTTTGTACCGGTGACTATCACTCGACGACAGCGAATCCGAGGAACAGACTATTTTTGAAACTTAGGGTTTTTAACTATTAGTTTTTTTATTAATCTAAGTCTCTGTTCACATTTAAAACTACGTATTATTTTAATGCTTTTGTTGTTTTATTTTCATTTTATTTATCGTTCTAATTTTTAAGTATTTCCAATAACAGTGAAACAAACAACTTGTAAAATAAAATGTAAAATCCATTAGGGCGTTAATAAATAAGTAAAAACATCATCAAATTCACTTTATCGAACAAACTAGTCCAAGATAAGTTTTGCCAAAAATGATTTGCTTAAAAAAATGAAAAATAATTAGGAGAAGACCATTGCCCAATGTATAACCAACCTGAGTGGAGATACTACCAAAATAAAATAAATTAACCACGCCACAAACATTTAAAAAAAACTCTTTCAAAAAACGTAAAGTTTTCTTTAAGAATTTTCCAAAGAATAATTGCCAAGACTAATCGGAAAATAATTTTCAAAAATGGAAAACTAGAATTTTCAGAAAAGAGCCACATCAATTAAAATAAAACTTAAGAACGAAATGGCCACAATGCCATGAAATTCTACAAATTTTATTGTTAAGATGAACGCTGGCTGTAGGTAGCGTTTAATATTTAATTAGATATTTTCACTTTTGTTATGAAGCAAGTAGAACATGTTCCCAATTTAAAATATTTTAAAGACAATACGTTCCTGTCTGATTGTGTTCAGATTAAGCAGTTACCTTTATTTTACGGTTGAAAATTAAACCGTTATTTTAAAACAAGATAATTACTGGTTTTCCTACTTTAATGGGTATACATTTGTTTTATTTACTATTTTATCAAAAACGAATATAATACATTCACATTCAAAAGGCATTAATAAATATATCACCAATTGATCGCGCAATCATAACATAAACCCACTACGAAAAACTATTACACTAAGGGCAATTCCTTGCTAACATAAAAAATGTATTAAATTTCTTGGAATGATGTAAATTATAAAAGCATAATCTATTAACACACTGTTTTTTTTCTTTTTATTATTACTTATATATTACTCACCCCCCCCCCTCCCCCATACACACAAGCCCTGCTTATTTATGGGGGTACTTCAAATATAATTATTATGTATTTAATAACTATATGATATTTATTTGTTATTTATGTATCTTTCTGAGACTAATAAAAAAAATATATTAGATTTAAGAATCGTTCTCATCTCAGGCGAAACTACTTACTGATATTCCATGGACCTACGTAATAGGTACCATAAACATGAAAAAACTAAATTTAATATACCTTTTACTTATAGCAAAATGTACAATGTGTAAATAATATAAAATAATAATTAATTTAACTTATTTCGAAAACAATTCATAATTCTTCAAAAAGTATTGTACCAACTTTAAAAATCGATGTTGATTTAACTTCCCACAGAAGTCGAACCCCCAAACAGGGTAAAATAAGTGATAGTCGTTGTGCCATTTATTGTCTTGCATTTATAAATTTGCCGGAAAAACAATGGAAGAAAAGCAATAAAATGAAAAAAAAAACATGGCTAATATAACACATACAAAACTTATTTCCCCTTAATTTATTTTTAACCGTGACTGATGTCAGCCCGCTAAAGCCATCTTCAGACTCGTACAAATAACTCTTATTTTACTGTTAATATACATAACATATGGAGGAGAGGGATGAGTGTAGTCTACAAGGATTTAAAGTTTTTTAGGTCTAAAAATAAATTAAGTTGAAATAAGTTTTATATGTGTTGCATTAAATTATTATAATGGAGTTCCACCACGAAGATTGTCAGCATCAAAAATGGAAATATTAAAAACATTTGTATTTTCTTTGATTGCTTAAAAATACCTTTCATGAGCTTGAAAACCACCGTCTCAATTATAGATCTATCTTGCGATACGATTTTCAACGATTGTTTTAATTAAAACACTTCTCATAAATTATTATAATCACGCCTCCGCCTTTACGATTACATCACTATCAAACACCAAAATGTCTACTACTTCGTGCATAAATGAACACCGACGTGTTCCTTTTTAAATATAACAATAATTACTATTGTTAATACGATTTGTATCGTAAATCTAATGTAACATCAAGTCCTGAGTTATTAAAATTCAAGTGATGCTTCTGATGTTGTCTTTGTCATGTTCAGGTTGGCTGTAACTTTATTTGATATGTGATAATTACGAGTTGATTGAGCGCCATTGTTTGATATGCGCGCCGGTATGTACCGAACATGGGTAACTGTCGAGTGTTTGATATGAATAATTTCCCCGCTTAGTTTTAAGTGGTGTAATCTATTAATTTTACCTGCTAAGTACATAACCTAAGTACAAAAAATAAATGTACGTACTTATAAACAAAATAAAATAAAAATTATGATTCATATGAATACATCAATTTTTTTTTAACTATTTTGAAAAAAAATCAACTATGGATTGAAAAAAATGATACATAAATATTCCCTAGAAGTGTAATCTAAACCTTTTTTTATAAATTGGCACGCCGACACACCCACAGCATACTTTTTTCTCTGCAATATCCATTTGTCCTCTCTTCCTAAGTTTAGTTAGGTGATTTTAAAAAATTAAAACGAAATATATGTCGCACATCCTACAAGTCGTTTGTCAAAATTTTCTGTCACGTTTTATCACCAGACGTATTTAAGTTAGATCGTTCCATAAGCTGTCGCTAGTATCTTTTTCGACGGGACCGCTTGTTCATCATTCATTTATTTTACTCGTAAAATTAACTTTTTTGACTGCCGACACTTTTAAATGGGATGTGCAATATTTAAAGAATGTTATTTTTGAAGTAAAACTTCTTGTGATTTGAAATTCGGATGAAATGGTAATGAGCAATACAGTTACTACGAAGCGTCAAACTGCGCTCATTGGCCACTTTGATTATGATCTCACTTTTCAATGCTCCTATTGGTTGACATATAAAACGGAAATGACGAATTACAGTACCTAAGAAGCGTCAAACTGCGCTCATCGGCCACTTTGTTTATCATCTCACTTTTCAAGGCTCTTATTGGTTGACATATGAAACGGAAATGACGCATTACAGTACCTACTAAGCGTCAAACTGCGCTCATTTGCGCTTTGAATATGACCTCACTTTTCAATGCTCCTATTGGTTGAGAATGTGTGGCAAGGGTTTCACTTCAACCGCGTGTGAACTGCATTATTTTTTTTATATACGCAGACCGGTTTCAGAACTCAGGGCAGGCATTGTATTTTTCCATGAGGAAGGAACAAGAAAATCAGAAGTTCAAAAAATTCAAAAATTCAAAGTTTAAAAATTCAAAAAAATCAGAGGTTGCAATTCCGCGTGTGGTAGAAGTGAAACCTTCAGAAAACTAAGGTAGACAAGAGTGGGGAGGCTACGAAGCACCGCACAATGAGGAAACCGATTATTCTATCTCATTCTCTCGCAGCCTAAATCATACAGAAGTATGTGTTTGTCTCTTTTTTTATATGAATACCGCACAAAAGTCCCAACTGCTCCCGTCTGAATCCAGTGAGACTATGGCATCCCCAATTGGGGTATGTTGTGAGGCTAAAGGTAGTGGAGAGGGGATGGAGACAGGGAAGAAGAAGGTGGGAAGTACCTGGCTATTCAGATCTGGTCACCAAACACGGCTAAAGCCATTTCAAGCAACGTTTCAATTCTGAATTGTGATCTTACACCAGGGCGATACTGAGAGTATCTTCCACTCTAGAAAGTGCCGCAAATATACTATATAATATTTAAAATGAATAAATTGTGAAATAACACAAATTAATCAAATAAAATTTATTTGCCACGCCGGGATTCGATCCCGCGACCTTCGGAATGCGAGTCAGGAGCCTTACCGCTGGAATACGCCGGCCGTCTCTTGTTAGTGTCGCTATTTTTAGTTTCATCGAGTTTTAAATCGCAACGGAGTTAAAGAAATTTTCACTTCAAAATGCTGTGGTTCTAACAAAGAAATGTTGTTTCATTTATTTAATATCTTTCCGATCAACGGTCCCCTTCATTTTACATTACAATTCCATTACAAGAATACCACAATTTGACCCAATGTACAATTATTCTTAACAATTGCAATGATGTTACACTATCAGATCATTCCACGGATGGCAGCCAACAAATCATCCAAAAAAGCTTTACCTTGTTTTTGCGATATGGTAAAGAAACACAGGAATACAGATATACAGACTGGTCCGTTAGCAGCGTGAGAACAGTACTAGACAGAATAGAGGCAATTCTTCTGATTAACACTTTATATGGCATAAAATCACTATTCTATTTACAAACTGTACTCAGATACCTACATGAAATGTATGATCGTATGGAAATGAATCAGTCTTTAAAAAAATTAAATATGAACATTTTCCCACAATTGTTTTGAAGTAACTATGTAGTGAGTGTTGTGATATTGGTCAATGTTTGGAAAAGAAATTGTGTTTTATTAAGAAACAAAAAGATAAACGAGAGGATAATATTAGAATGATTATTGGTATTGACAAAGATTTTTCTCGGTAGAGTACTTATGAACTAAAAAGACTTGTGAGTGTGATCAGTGGCACCATGATTTTTTTTGTTTGGAATTTCTGGGTTATTGCTATTTTTCAGTTCACAAAGTCATTTTATCGAGCTATGGGTTTTGAAAGTATTGATTTAACAATTTGTATTTTCATAGGAGAAAAATAATAAAATTAAAAAAAAATTGTTTTAATTGCTTATTATTTATTAGTATTTTCCCTTAACGTGTTCTGGTATATTGCTCTTATTATTACGACAAAGTGATTTGCTGTGTTTGGTGACTTAGCAGGGTTCATGGGGTGAGAAGCCGGTTGAGGAAGACCAGTTCATCTCTCCACCTTTCGACCCATTGCCTTGCATTACAGTGGGAGAGATGGACTCATATGTCCGTTACTCCTGCGCATACTGACCTCCAGATTCCTTCCTACCCCTGATAACTTTTCCTTTCCAGAACTTCCTCTCTATCTCTTCCTTTTAAAAACACCTTCCACACATCATCCAGAGAGACGTCATAAGTCTCGTGGGTAATTATTTTCCTCATGGCCCCCTTAAAAAAACGTGATTGTCGACATTTAAAAATCTTAGGTGAATAAATTAATAAATTTTTAATCAATTTATTAAATTATATTAATTTTTGAAGGCTATATACATTATTGTAATACCTTTATAATCAGTAGCATTAAATTAGGCGCTGAGGGCGGTTTTTGGTTCCGCTTTGCCCAATTTAAGCGTTGGTGACTATTTGCAGAGCTTTGCCCAGTTCACCTATGTGTCAATTTCTAATACTCTAAACTTCTAAAGAGTCTTTCATCTGCTTTCAAAAACAGTATTTTATTTCGAAATAAGTTCAAACAGGGAATTTATCTCGAATCGAATGCAAAATGCGAAATGCGAAAATATATTTCGCGGAATACGCACTCTGATAGTTCACATATCACGATAGTAACTTAGTCACAAACTTCACGTACACAAGTGGTTTCCATACGGCGCGGCGTCAGATATGTACTCGAAGTCGGGTATTTAAATTTCAACCGTACAAACGCTAGGGTAATAAGAAGATAAGTATTAAGTAAGTTTTAAGAAGAAGATAATATTAACAAATCACAATAATAATCTATTATAATTCTATTATAATTATTATTATTGTAATCCATACGGCGCGGCGTCCGATATTATGTACTCGAAATAGGGTTCTTAAATTTCAACCGTAAATCGCTAGGGTATTAATACTATAAGTTTTAATAAATCTAAATAATAATAGTGTTCTATTCCAGGGTGGGGGGAGGATAGTGCAATCCCACACGTCCCATAATATAAGTTATACATAATTACACAGTAAATTTTATGTAAATGAACAAGAACATAGAATAGACAAAAAAAAAATTGTAAAAAATATATAGTAATAATGAAACATAAAACAATGAAAAAAGACAGAGAAAATAAAAAGGGAACAATCGCAAGTGGAACAATTTCCTTTAAAATATTGTTTTTCTAATTAATTAATGAAATTTAATTTAAATTATAGTTAATAATAAATTTAAATTTCATTTAAAAAATATATTACTGTATTTTTGCAGTCGATCAATAATTGCATAATAATATAAATATCAATAAATACCGTTCTGCAGATAGCAGCTAAATGTCTATAGTTAATAATAATGCGGACTCACTATTTGTATAAATGTCGGTTTGATTTAATCGCATTAAATCACTATTAGAACGGTCTTGACGTGCGGTATAGTTAGTAACTGTCTACAATCGAAACCACCGCTCAATCAACTTAGTACAGAGTACTGTAGACACATTAAATTGCAGATATCATTCATGTATAACGGTAGATATTCTCGGTATAGCCCCGTTCAGAATCGAAACTTTGCTTCAAATGATTTGAGCCGTGTTTGGTGATCAGATCTTAAGTCAGATATTTTCTAACATTCCTCTTTCCCATCACGTTCACTTCCTCCCTTTATTCAGTTTTACAATGCACCCCGATCGGGGATGCCTTAGTCCTGATGCCATAGTCTCCCGGACAATTGGAAGCAGTGAGGACTATCGTTTATTTGTATAAAACCCCATACAGCTGTAAGGGCCTTCGCTCACGGAGAAATCGAAAACTGGTTGACGACTCATTTCACGGCAAAACTCAACTTTACGATTCCAGTAATTATATCAGCTTGTTTAAAAAAAAATTGTAAAGAATTAATGAGCCTTAATATATAATTAATATTAATTTATTTATAAATCTCCTGAACAAAATCGAAATTTTTCTGCTCTGACATATCGCAAATTACTCGAAAACTTGACATGTCATGAGGACATGTCAAGTTTTGTCATGTCTTGTCATGTCAAATTGTCAACCAACAACCTGAACCATGCCAACCTGGCAACTGAAACGCGCCGGTCGCAGCGACTAGCACTGCGAGTTGCAGCATTGACCTTTACAACTGGTCTTTAACAAGTTGCCTGTGTGCGGCCCGTCAATGAAATTCGCAAATTGCTTTCCTGTGGATAGCGATTGAGTTGTCAACTGTTTCTTTCAGTTGCCCCGTGGGCGGATGGACTTAATGCAAAATTAACACGATAAAATGATTTATTTTTGAGATACTATGCCGTGATGCGCTACTTCCTTCTTTAGCCAACGTTTCGGGCAGCATTGCAGCATCCATCATCACATACACATCTGCTCTGATGATGGACACTGCAATGCTGTCCACAACATCAACATTTGCCAAAGAAGGAGATAGCGCAACAAGGCACAATACCCCCAAAATAAATCTGGATAATACTTTTGATCATGAAAACCTCAAATCATGTCTAAAAATATTAATCATATTTTACCCAGAATTAAGAAAATAGCATTTTCATTATTATCTAATAATTGTGCATTTTTATTATTATCTAATAATAGCATTTTAATTATTATCTAATAATTGACGTTTTTACTATGAGAATTTGAACCCGCTAAACAAGTGTACTGTCAGGGAAAGTTTAGTTAAAAAAACTGCTAGGTAACTATCACAGACCCGTGAAAATCACGGTATATTATAATTCCTAAAATTTTCAAAAAGTCACTTAAATTAAAAGGAGAACCGAGTTCCAGAGATCATTGAAACACAGGTATGCAAGACGGATACAACCGAAATTTATTTGATGGTACCTACAACAATAAATTGAAATATTCTTAATATTAGATTAAAAACATTTTTTTTCAATTTAATGAAGTCACAATAAAGCGATAAAAGTGTACCTTTGTTGAAGAAGTTTGTGACAATGATCTGTCATTTCTAAATATCGAAAATGTTTCTAAAATAGGAATCAATTTAATTGGCCTAAAAAGAGTTTAGGATTCGGAGGTGACGTAGGTTTCAATTGATTCTGAATGAAATCTGTTCAAAGTTTTAAATAAAATACCTGTGACCGTTTGAAAAAGAGTGTCTTTGGCGACAATCGTTTACAATAACAGCTGCTAATAATATAGTTGCAGCGCATTATGTATATAGTTGTAACATTATCAAGTCTTTCCTCCCGTTATAATGCTGTTAAGTTCAGAGTGAACGTGATTAATGTACGTGCTATAAATCAATAATTATTTACACTTAAATTCTATACGTCCTAACGTGATTGATGATTTTTGATTAATGATTATTAGGTATATTCGAAGACGTTGCAAATGTTTACATTCGAAAGCAGTATTTTTATTATTTTTTTTAATTTAAGCAATGCAGAAAACACTTTATAAAAAAATGAGAAAGTTTTTGTTGCTTTTGTTCGTTAAAAATTTTTTTACCATCCAAATTTTTGGTCCACTCACTGGATATTTTTTATTTTATTTTGTTTGGGAGACCATCAGTTTACATTAATAGAGCATGATAGTAATTGAGTCACAAAAATTGTGCCATTTACAGGTTTCCACATGGTATTATATGCAAGTTAAGTGATTTGAGAGATGATAATGAAAAACTACATTACATTTACAAGTTATTTATGTGAGAATAGTGAGGAGGTAGGATGGGGGGATCGGTTATGTTGAGGTATAGTAATAAAAATATTTTTTTTATTTTTTTAAAGTAAGTACATAGGCTGGTGGTTGCATTAGATGAGTGTCTATAGTTATTGTTATTGTTATTGTAAAGTATCGAGAGATCACCTGAGTGATTTTAAAGAGTGTTGTTGTGCAGAGTCAAAAATGTCAAATGTTTGATTTATAATGAAATGTGTTTGGTTTATACGCGTAGTGAAGGAGGACGATGAGAAATTAATATGCAGCACAAGTGGATGGAACAACATGTCGTGGACGTGCCGGACAACATGGCACGTTTGCTTGAATCAATTCGGGCGACGCCAAGAATTGAACAACTAAATAGCGTATGTGAATGTGGATGCATCATGAATTAAGTGCCATGATAGATTTGCGGGGCATTTATTTTATAGTAGGAAATTAGTGTGATGGTAAAAAATAATGATAAACAAGAATACTCCTCTGAGTATTCATAATCAGTTAATAATATGTTTGTGTTGTTCTTCTTTTTAACCTACATATCTTTTACCACTCTGTCACATTTCTACCACTCTGTAACATTTCTACCACTCTGTCACATTTTGTTTTAAACTATAAAAGAATTCTCTCTCGATCTCAGAGGGGTAATTGTAGCAAGGGGGGAAGAAGGCCTAAAATGCCTATTGGGGGTGACAAACACGAGCTGTGCGTATACCTTTTTCGAATGACAACCCACGTGACAGAATTAACGTACGACATAAAAGTTGTAGGAGACAAGTTTTTGATATTTTTTAATATACTTTATTAAACATCATTAAAAATAATAATTGCTGTTTTACTTGCTAGGTTATACCTTTTGGAGTTTAAAAATAGTTTTAAAGTTTATTTCATATCATTTTATTTCATTATATATCATTGTCATATAATTTTTTTGTAACATTATAAAATAAACACAAGTCGTGGTGGCAGAAGACAACTGTGATTTGTATGAAAAACCCTTCTATCACGAGGAGTTACAACTCTGTAACGTAATTTTTACTACAAAAATAAAAACACATATTTTTTTGAAACGCACACAGTCGTTACGTCTTCACTACGGTAGATTTTAAAGTTATTATAAAATAAAAATATTGGTAATTCTGTTGAATTTTTTTCCACTAACTGGTGTAGACAACTTTATGTAGGTTATAAAGAAGAACGACCTGTTTAACAGTGAGTTGATTCTTTACTCATTATACGAGTTTCTATTTCACAAATAAATCGTTTAGTTGATCGCATTTTTAAAGCCAAATTCAATGATTCAGATTGATACAAAACGATCATTATTTTTCAAGGTTAAACAGACGATATAATTTCAAGAATATAAGTGAAACTGTTTGGAGAGATCAATATTAAATAAAGTATTTATCACAGTTACAAAAGTATTTCGGCAAATAAACAAACGATTAAATTTAATAAACAAACTTTCAATTTTATCTGAGCATATTAAATATCCATTCAAGTCATTTAAGTTGGTATTTTACCTGGTATTTAATATTATTATTGGAACAGGTACAACGCGCATATTGCCCAGAATTGAGAATGGGTCTTCGAAGAAAAACGTAAACAACTATCAAAAAAGCCGATTACTGGCTTGTTATTTTTTGTTGATTGTTTTTGTTTGGATTTCTAATTCAATGATTAATATTCGTATATCTATTCACACAAATGTTGTCATATTCACGGAACCAGCTGTCAATGAAAAAATTTATTAGAATATATGGCCGGCGTGGTCAAGGGTAAAGGCTCTTGACTCGCAATTCGAAGGTCACGGGATCGAATCCCTGCTAGGCAAAAAAAAAGAATTTGGTTAATTCGTGTTATTTCACAATTCATTCTTTTAAATAATATATAGTATGTTTGCCTAGTGGAAAATGCCTAAGTCTCACTGGCTCCAGACGAAAGCAGCTGGAACCCTTGCGAGGTATTCACGTAAAAATTAAATATAAATCAATTCTGTCAAAAAAAGATTAAAGTTTACTTTTTCTTTAAAACAAAATATTCTATTTTAAGAAAATAATGTAAATTGGGGAAGAAGATGGGGAAGAACCTGGCTATTCAGTTCTGGTCACCAAACACGGCTAAAGCCATTTCACGCAACGCTTCGATTATGAATTGTGAAATTTCACAAAGGCGATACTGAAGATATCTATAGCGTGACAATTAAAGTATCAACCACTCTGGAACGTGCCGCAAATATACTATTTATTTTTTTTTATTATTAAATTGTGAAATAACACAAATTAATCAATTAAAATTTACTTGCACGTTTTTGGATTTGAACCCGCGACCTCCGAATTCGTAGCCAATATGTAGTAGATATTAAGCATTTCAGAAACCGGACTTAACTCTTTTTAACCGGTTTTTTCCACCGGAGAAGATGAGAGGCTTAGGGTGCAGGAGGTGGGGGGGGGGGGGGGGGGAAGTCTAAAAAGGAATCCGATCATTGACTGACTGACCCACATAATAACTTCTCAAGAAAACCAAGTCAAGCAGACACCACTTAGCAACAAGGCCAAACTCCCCAAAAAAATAAACTTGACTTTCAAAAGAATTTTGAATCTCTTTTACTAGGTGGTGTTGAATTAGCTTATACAACTTCGTCATTATGCCACTGCCTGATCCCGTATTGCATATTAACATATAATAATCATAACCTGTAGTCACCATAACACGCTGAGACCTCATTGTACTCTTAATGATGTGTAATTTGCCCATTTTTTTGGGTTTAATTTTAGAAAGTTATGCTCTTGGAAGTATTTTGGCTGGCGGAATGAACTCCACATGAAATTTGACATTGTTTTTCCGGTAAGATTAGCACATGTTTTAAACATTAGAGTTTGAACGGAAAAATAACAATTTAACTCTGTAAAATATTAGATGAATATAAGAAGGCATAACTAAAACAATGAAGCTCTTTTCTCTGTAAAAAAAGTGTTAAAAATTTAAAACATTTTATTTATTATTTATTTAATTTCAACGTTATTAATATACCATAAGTACTCGTACACATGTCAAAAAATCAAAGGAAACATATTAGAAACAGTAAATAAAGATTATAACAGATAATTGTGGCGTTTGAAAGAGAAATGACACCAGAGATGCGATAACATACAAAAATCTATAGTACAAATAAAACTAATATTGATTGAAAAGATTTGATACTAAAGCCCTCTTGTACCTAGCTTCCGTGCAGTTAAATAGATCTGCCACATCAGCATATCTATTAGTAACTTCATGTAATCTAGGTACAAGCGAGTGTTTCGTATACTCAGTCCGATTATTGTAGCATTTAAACAGGATTTTAGAACGGGTGGCTCTCGTGGGTATATGAAATTCAATGAGCTTAGTTAAATCAGGACTGTCTATTCCACCATTTACAATTTTGAACATAAATATTAAGTCGGATATAATTCTTCGATCTGAGAGTCTTAATAAATTTAATGTTTTCTTCAAGTAATTATAGTTTAGGCTTTCAATGGAAATGCCGAGTTTAAAATTAATGTGTCTTAGAAATTTATGTTGAATTTTCTCGATTGAATCTGAATGTATTTTAAAATGGGGGGACCAAATCGAAGAATTATATTCGACTTGACTACGCACTAACGATTTACCATGATTTAAAAATTCTACACTGTAAAGCTGACGCGTTTAAATGTGTGTATTTGTGCATGCCGATAGTAAGTAAAAAATATTTTGAAATATTTGCCAGCAAACCCCTCTTACCGCAATTACCTCTTTCATCAATTATTGTATTTCTGAAGTATATGTGAAGAGTCAGATTAATAGAATAGTATGTAAGAAATGATGTATGATTGTGAATGAGGTAAAGTGTGTGCCAAGACCGGGTTGTTTGGCGGTCCGTCCTCTCTGGCCACCTCTGCTTAAACGTCGTGATGGTTAGTTTTAGCAAATAAATTCAAAACATAGATGTAAATCATTTAAATTTAGACTCGTGGTTTTGGTATAATTTAAATATAAATATGTATTTTTATGGGGTAAACTGTGAAAAATACTATGTACCTAAAATATATAACCTTTGTGCCAAATTTGGCGACTTAGCAGGGATGCCCGGGTTGGGGTTAGGTGAGTTTGTCAGGATCTTGGCAACGGGTGCGTCCACCCACCTGCTGCATTGCAAATCGGATCGGGAGAGACATGTCGAGGAAGATCTTTGGACCTCTCCATCAAGCCTCTCTCGGAACATTGCCTTGCACCGCAGTGGTAGGTATAGATTCGTACGTCCATCACCCCTAGATTCCTACCCATCCCTTATCTTTTTTTCCTTCCCAGAAAACTACCTCTCCTTCCTTTTCCTAAAAAGATAGTCCACCCACCATCCCCTAAGATGAAACAGGCTCTGACAAATAGTGTTGAGGGGTTTCTAAAACATGCGTAGCACATCATCAATTATAATAAAGTTAATGAGACTAAATAATAATAAATCTAATCGTTATTTTTATCCATCCAGTACATTACTATACCAGCAAGGATCACTTTAAAATTATTTACATTTACCTGTACGTATAACGTTAGAGTAAAAGAAAGAAGAGATAGTGTTCCGAAGGAGTGTGCAGAGAGGATGACCGCCGAATAACAATAGTATGAAACATATTTTCATTCAAATACATCAATGATAAAACTACTTGTCTATATACTGGATTTACCAGCGTATAGGTACAAAAAATCGACGCTATAAAATCATTACGAAATGTACACCAACTACGTAATTATTAAAGGAATTTGGTGAAAAATTCACAAGAAATATAATTATTTTTGAATTATTATAATTTCGGGATCCAATTGTCTGGGGATCAACGTAGAGAAACCCTGAATTATTTTTCCGATTAAACAACGACAAACCGACCGATTTTTATTTACTAAGTTATGAGAAAATTATTCGGTTTGAAATATCAGTCAATTCTTCTCTAAAATAATGTGTTACTTTTAAATTAATGTTTGATTAATTTTTTATTGTATTTTAAAAATTATGTTTTTGAGTTTGCTATCATAATAAATCTTGTTTTAATTATGAGATGAAATATGACGTTGAGAGCGTACACTCTCTTATCTTCCACGAACTAGTTGGTATGTACCTGCATATTTGCCATTAAATCATCCAATTAAAACGTTCGTCAAATTAATCACCTGAGATTTTGAGGCCTTGATTTACCGCCGCGTTGGAGAATTAAACTACCTTTAAATTTATGCTCGTTGAGTTGATTTTGGCCTAAATCTCTTAAGTGCCGTACGATGTGGTTAAAGGGAGTTACTTATTATGGTCTCATAATAAAGGTACCTACCAACGATCATATTAAAATACACACAATATTCTATGTGGATTTTAGAACATTAGGAGATAATAAAAAAAAAACTATTTTAAAAATTAGGGTCCTTTGTTTTTATTTCCTAATATTTTTTATTCATTTACATTCATTTCATTCGACGCGTCGTTTATCATAAAAATTTCATTAAAACCGACTAATTTTTCTTAAATTTAAAATTCAGGATGTTTTGTGCACACTGTTTACGGTAAATAGAATATTTTGTATGGCAAACGTTTTTCACATGATTCTAAAATTTAAATTTGAGACCTAAATATCTAACCAAACTGAAATTTTTTTTTTATCAAAGGTTTAGCAAATATATAGTACAAGTGTGTGCTATTTTTTCAATTTTTGTTATAAATTATGACATATTGGTCATTAAAAATTCTCTTTCTCATGATTTTAGAGGAAACTTTGGAACTTTTTTGTGAGTTAATAGTCATTATTAAAAAATATTCTTACATTACATGCTGAGTTAATATATTGAAATTGAATAAAAAAAAAATATCATAGAAAAACGTTTTTTGGGTAGAAATTTTAATTTCCGTTCAACGGATTTGTGTTGAAGACGAAATTAGGTGTAATTTGAATTTATGCACATAAAAAAGAAAATTATTCTTATTTATTAATTTAATAATTTACTGTTTCATCATATTTTTATATAGAGAACTAAATTATTTTAAAAAATATTTGCCAAAGTTGCCTCTAAAATCACAAAAAGTTGAATTGAAAAATGGGAGATATTTGTGTCGGATTATTTAGGAAACCGAATAAAATATTAAGGGGGTATTCTAGTCTAGAGGCATGAATTGTAAGTGTTTTTTCAGGTGCAACAAAAAAAAACCAATAATATTTTTACCAACTTCTATTTTATGAAATATTTATTTAACATAAAGGATTCCATTAAAAAAAGAGTCGAACTAAAAAATTAAAAATTCAGAAAGTTACAGGGTATTGAAGAGGGGGGTCTCAAAAAAATGGCGCGCCCTGGTTGACACGATTGCAATCCTCCCAAAAAAAAATTGTTAATCTAAACAAATGTGGCTATAGCCCGAACTAAGGAAAAGTAAAAAAAAAAAATTCGCAAAATGGCGACTGTCTGAAATAAAAAAGACGTTTTTTATAGTTTTTGTACCAGTTTTTTTGACTTTGCAAATTTTTTAAAAATAGTAAAAATTGAAATTTTTTCATAGTTCTAGTTCCCGCCATAGAAGAATTTGTAGAGAAGGCTCACACCAATTTTCAAGTAAATTGGTTTACTAGAACTTGAGATATCGTGTCAACCGCCTCGAAAAAAGTGGTTTGGAGAAAAATGGGTTTGAAATTTTGTTCTTTTCAGATTTTGGTTGGATTCCGTCTAAACCGCGACATTAAAATGGTAATAACTTTTAAAATAATGCGAATTTTGACAAATCCTTTTAAGGACATATTTTTGAACATTTGAACCTTGGAAATATGAAGAAAGAAAAATTGTTTTTTATTTTTTCTAGACTAGAATACCCCCTTAATGTGGGATATATTGTGCATGATAGGAAAAAAATTTCATTAAGTGCATGATGGAGAAACATAATGGTGTAAATAACTAATTTTGGCCAAGAACGTCACATTGGAGCATGCAACGACGATATATTATGCCTTTGATGTGGGACGAGTTACCGGCATCCGTATTTCCTCCTTAATTTAATCCTGACCTCTTTAAAGCTCTGTAGTAAACGATTAAAAAGAAGACAAAGATTACTGAAGGTGATTTGAAAGCGAGATATGTAAATACGAACGTTAGAGGGTGTGCGCTGACTAAAATAAATTTAAAAAAATATATAATTAAATGACGTAAGCGAATATTGTGAAAATATCATAAAACACGATTTATTTCAAATGAATCAAAAATTTCTAAGTAGCATTTAAAAAAAACATCGAAATTTTTCGGTGACCGGACAACTCAGAATGAAACCAACTCGGAACCACCTCAGAAAAGTAATTAAGAATGATGAATAAAATGATTAAACAGGTTAAGTTAGGTTGGGTAAACCAATTTTTAGGTTATGTAAACTAATTATTCATACTTATCACATATTAAATAACAGAACCGATTTATTTTCTCATCGTTTTCAGAGTATTCTTTGCGATTTATTTAGGTTCGTCATAAAAAAATGTAATAACACGTTAGGTTTTCATTAGAGAAAATGATTCTCTTTCCACTCATTATTATATAACACCTAAGATAATGCCGGTCAAATTCACCATATATGCTACTACCACATAACCCGTTTTTTGAACGTTTGCAAAAACGAACGTTTTACGAAAACATCTGTTTGAATTTCAAAAGTTAAAAAAACACTCATCTCGTAAAACACCTCAAAAGCTAAGATTTCCAATAAAATGTAAACGTTACAATCGCCTGACACGATCAAAATCATAAAAATTTGTTAATCCATCAATTTCGTGAAAAAATTGGCGGCTTTTTTATAATTTTTTACAAGACGACAAAACCCACGGAGTAACTCGTAAAAAACGCATTAAAACCAGTGAATTAACTCGTTAAATCAATTTTATTATTATTTTATAGAATTTGACAGTTCGGTAAAGTATCGGCTCGACTCGGCTTCGAATCGCAAGTTTAGCGGCTAGTCGGAACGGGCGGCTCGGGCCTCGGAGCCGAGTCAAGTGTCCCCGATTCGGAGGCGAATGTCGGTCAGAGCCTTGACCGCGGCTGCTTGACCTTTTTCGTCGGTCAGTTCCCCGACACACTCACACACTCGGCCGCCCGACATGTGCTCAGGGGTGCACTCGTATTTATAGATTAAAACATAGAATAAAGAAAAACACAATAAATATCACGTGGGCATGTTTCGTCATCCAAAAGTCTGAACATTCTTTAAAACTGTGTTTCACTGTCAGTTAGTAAAAGACGCAGAACACGTTGTAAATGAGCTAGATACAACTAGGTTTTCAGTCAAATCTATTTAAAAGACTTTTATATAATTCTTCTTTATTTTATGGATGAGTGAGATGAGTTATTTGACACATTTTTACCTTTCTTTTTGAGTTATTTCAAAATTTTCTAGATTGATGGGTTTCTTTCTACTAAATTTGCCTTAAAAATAATACAAAATATCGTAAATTTGAAAAACTGATGTATTTCTTAGTTGTCTTGTGCAAACAAAAGAAATGTATGGAATAAAAGACATAGCGTTTATGGATATTTCACAGTTCCGTAAGTCATTCAAGTCGTCAGTCAATATTTAACACAAAATAAACTTAAAAATGAAAAAAAAATCAAATTGTAAATACCACCTATTTAATCAAAAATATATTCGTCAGGACAAAATTAAAATTAAATTAAAAAGTGATTTTTAATATAATCCTAACAGTTATTAACTAATTTTATCCTTAATATTGGTTTGGAAACATTTTGATAATTTTTATTAAGTAAGTGGTGTTTTACAAAGTGATTGGTTTTAATTTATTTCTTCAAAATAGGCAAATTTACTTTGTGGCGTCATCATTAATTTAATGAAAAAATGTTTTAATTTAATTAAAATAACTCCACAAAGTGAATTTGCGAAGATTGAAGAAGTAAAACATAATAAACAGATTGATTCCAGTTCAGAATATGAAAGATTAGCCGTAGAGCATTAAAATGCGATTTGTATTAGAAAATTCATAATTACAGGTAGTTTGAGGAAGATACATATTATATAATGCGAGTCTTTAGACAAAACAAGCAAAGTATAGGGCCAAATCAAACATCGAGAAACTCGCCTAGCAGTCCAATCCGCCTCTGATAAAAGCTCAATTGACCGATAAATTCCGTATAACCAAGACACTATATACACACTTACAAGTAATTGCGATAGGCAAAGTCGAGGAATTTTGGATCATTGATCCATCCGCTAAATCAGGTTGAAATAAATCTATTTGGAAAACCTTTCAATTAACTAGTAACATGTCTGAATCTGCCATTTAACTTTTAATATACCGTTTATCGTGATTTTTATTAATCTCATCGTGTGGGTTACTGAACTCAAATCGGCTGTATTAGACACAAATTAGCAGTGTTGTTATCATACAGAATTGTTGTACTTGCAGCTTGAACTTTTTGTATTTCTTCGATCAGTTTAGTATTTTGACGAATTTCTCGATTACGTATATTTTAAAGTCTGAAATAATCTAGAAATTAAAACATTTTTCTTTTGTTGCCTTTTCAGTATTTGATCAATAAAATATAATAATTATAATGAAACAATCTTATAAATATATTCCTCCCAAATGCCAAGGAGGAAACGACGAAAATTTTGCAAAGTTTTGACTTTGACGTAATATTTTGTTGGTTTATTTTGTGCTATCGTATATTTTATTTACTGAAACACATTTCTCGAACAATAAACTATGCATTAAAACAACATTACTTGCGTTTATTTGATAAATTTAAAGGTTTATCGATCTTTTTCACGACCTTCGACGCTCTTAGTTTGACATCTCAAATCCCGGGAAAAATGAGAGGTCAATGTCATAGAAAAATTTTATAAATATTATTTCGAGTGGCTAGATGTGTTAAAAATACATCATTCGTCAAACACAAGAATGCCTTAAGCGATTCTTACCTTGTTCTTCATACGTTTTCTTTATACATAAGGGTTAAAATCGCATTCCAAAATAATAAAAAAATTGAAGATTGTAGAGTGTGCGCCGGCGCACACCCGGCAATGGACCTGTGTTATTTGTTTATTGCAATTTTAATATTGCAAAGTGTAAGAATGATTAAAAAAAACAACTTGATACATTTTTGCATGGAAGAAATTTTAACGTTAAAAGGTTTTCATGGCAACCTATCACAGAAAAGACGCGAATTGTACATTTTACTTGCCCTGCTATTTGTATAGTATATCTGTTGAATACACAAATAGAATCATCTTCTTACGTGCCAAAATAATTATGGGTACTTACATTTTACCTTCGAGAATAGTTTCTAAGATTCAGAATATCTTTTTAACAAATCAATTCAAGCTACAATATTTAAATGTACTGCATGAATAGTTATATTATTAATCTTTTAGAAGGAAAGTGAACACAGC
The DNA here is from genome assembly GCA_936435175.1 of Glyphotaelius pellucidus. Classification (NCBI taxonomy): domain Eukaryota; kingdom Metazoa; phylum Arthropoda; class Insecta; order Trichoptera; family Limnephilidae; genus Glyphotaelius; species Glyphotaelius pellucidus. Next base: position 17,512,432 of record OW386552.1, read on the forward strand.
ATGTGAAGGGTTCCTGCTCAGGTGGGTTCAATCATTTGCTAGCTAAGTCCTTCATTATCACAAAAGCAAATTTTTCGGAAGAAGAGGTATCCTCTGTGCACACCTCTTTTAGTTAAATCTATACTATTTCCTTCAGAACTTAACAACAGATTTTAAAATAATAATCGAATTTTTTGAAAACCTTCAAAAATACTAAAGGGGCCATCCTTAATTACTTAAGGGAGTGGGGGGGGGAGTAGAGAAGTGTGACATTGTGTGACATTGTGTGACAAGGGGTATGGGGGGGCCATCAGCTCTGTGATGTAAAAAATCTAAATGATTAAAATGCAAAAAAAATTTAGATGTTAAATTGCAAAATATGTGACGTCACACTAGGAGGGAGGGGGTCTCGCAAATGTAACCATGTGTGACAGGGAGGAGGGGGGGTCAAAAAATCATGAAATTCGTGTGACGTAATTTATGGATGGCGCCAAATGGGTACCTACTTTTGGCAAAGAAAGTTTTTTTTTACTTGTTATTTGCATTTTCATTTGATCGTTAACAATAAAGCAATAATCGTTTATTGGTATTTCATTACTTATGTGAGTACCGCACAAGAGCCCCAACTGCCCCCAACCTTCTGGATCCAGTATGCCTATGAGCCAGTATGCCCAATTAGGGTATGTTGTGAGGTTGACCTTAGTGGGGAGGGTAATGAGATGAGGCAGGGGAAGGTGGAGAAGTCGCGTTATTCAGATCTGTCACCTAACACGGCTAAATCCATTTCAAGCAACGTTTCGATTCCGAATTGTGGTCTTTCACCAGGGCGATAACGAAATCAAACTAATTATAAAATATCATAAATTAAATTTTCACACGTAGCAAACACTTTGTGGGAATACATAATTAACACAATGATATTACTTTGTTTTATTCCACTTTATTATTTTCTTCTCCAACCGGTTTCGGTTCGACCTAAACCTTCATCAGGGATGAATAAAAATATACTGTTTTTTTTTATTCGTCCCTGATGAGGGTTCAGGTCGAACCGAAACCGGTTGGAGAAGAAAATAATAAAGTGGAATAAAACATAATATCATAAATTAAATTTACTTAATTTTTTATTTTCTTGAGTATGTGAAACAAAAGAATATGTTATTCGAATATAAGTAACCGTATTGGCATTGGTATTTAAGGAGAGATTTTTTTCACAGAATCAATAAAAAAATTGTTGTACTAATATGTTTGTACTCCTTACCTACTAAGCAGGTGAGTGTACATTATCGCTCTATTGTGATAAGAATTTATTATGTTTTTTTCCCATCGACTAAAGCGCCGAGAATTGTGTCAAATATTTTCCACCGTCACAATTCTTCAGAACTGCGGAGAAAGCGAATCAATTGATTAAATTACCGATACTGTCTCCATGCGAAATTGTGATGTCACTAAATCAAAGACAGATGAAAAGGTTTCCATCGTTCGTACTGTTGGTGTAAAGTCAGTCGACAAAAGCTAGAAAGATTAAATGAAGTTTAGAACGGATTTATTCGTAGTTATACCAATAACTTAATAAAGATATCTTTTGTATTTGTGATTTTATCTGAAATTCTGTAACAGCAGATATCGATTTTATTAATGAGATAGAAATAGAGTATAGAAATAAATAATGAGAAAATAAAAGAGTTTTTTAATCAATATCAACAAATATATCATCTTAATTAATTTCATTTGTGAGACTGTCTGTGCGTGATTGTAACTATGATTCAATGAACTCGGAATTTTTTTAAATTTAAGTGTTATTGGAAAAAATAACATTAACATTGTGTCAAAAATAACAAGCGAAAAAGTACTTAACAAATGAAAATTAAAATTATTTTAATTCTGTGTTTCTAAAGTGCATTTCTTTTGTTTACATTTTTTAGATTTAATCTTAAAAAGTAAAGTCAGATTTAATGATTTTTAAAGGGTCTGAGGTTTTTTTATTTTAATGAAAACCTTGTTTACTTACTTTCTAGATTTAGAAACATAATATCCCGTGATTTTTTTACGAGTTTGCCCTTGTTATTATTCTAAAAAGTAAAATAAAACGTTTTCATTTTTAAGATTAGTTAAATGTTCATAACATTTTTTACTTTCAATTTGGGGGGCGGGAATGGGTACCGCCGCTCCGGGAACCTTTATTGATTAACCAACACATCTGCCATAGATCACCCCAAGTGGTTCGCTACGTTTGGTGCTTTAGTAGGGGTCCTAGTTTCATGGGGTGAGATTTGTTTAGGTCTTGGAGGCGGATCACCAGGACACACATAACCCCAGATTCCTACCAACCCCTTAAACCCTTTTCCTTCCCAGAACTCTCCCCCCTTCCTTTTCTTAAAAAACCCTCCACACAGCATCCCCAAAAATGACATAGGCCCTGTGGTAAATTATTTTTCTAAGGGCCTCCTGTGTGGAGCTCATGTAAAAAAAATGTACCAAGAAATAAAATTTTCACAAAATTAAATACTGAGGGATTGGTACGTGACTTCGAGAGATAAGATTTTATCACATGGTCGATAATCCGGTAGGTAGGAGGATAGACTGGTAACCGAATGGAACGAGCTTTACAAAAATAGTTTGAGTGGAGTGATAAAAAACTAGAATAGTTTCATTTATTACTCTGAACCTTGAAATCCTAAATATATTAATGTTATCTTAGTAGATACTATAAGAAGAAAGAATCAAAAGATATAATCGAAACAATTGCAATCAAACAAACATCATTATGGTCATAAATTTAGAACAATAACCAAATAAACTAAAGTTGTTTTTTTTTGTTATTTGGCTCAACGCCGAATCTGTGCCATTAGCCATTAATGAAACCGATCATACAAAAGTATACCATGGAATAAATTACATGATACATAAAAACTCCGTTATGATAATCTCGTCTGGGGAAAACGAATCTTGCACGTGAATGATTTGATTTCACACATAAAATATATATATATATATATATATATATATATATATATATTATTGTCATAAAATAAACAAATGTGGGTCATTGTTCTGCCTAAAGTTCCGACTACTACTTTCACGGCGGCTTCTCAAAAGACTTCATGTTTTTTTTAAATAATATCGATTGGAATTTTGATTGACAAGCTATGCGCTTGATGTTAGGAGCAATAAATTCAACGTTTTAACTCGAAGCATTATCGTTACATTTTTATGGGGGCTTTATGTCGATTATCTTTGTAGCATCCCTACATCCGCATAATAACACATCGCATTTTTTGTAATGCTGGGGATTAGTAGATGACAACCTTTTTAATAGTAGCTATAAATTTTATAAGTGATTTTAATGAGATACACAGTTTTTATTTGTGTTTGTACAGTCATGTCGAAATTTCTGCCTAACCTTACCTCACCTAACGATTGTCACATTTCATCGTTCATTATTATTAAAATATGATCGGTAAACAAATTTATGTGTTTTTTTTAACAATATATTTTTTAATTAATGTTGGTTTACCGCACAAAACGTGTGTGCTACATAATTTGACAAACAAATTCAAATGCAAATTTTCAGCATGCGACAACTTTTGGAGGGTTCCCTTGAATCTGTAAATGATTTTCAGGAAGAAGCGTTTTTTATCTTTGGGTAAAACAGGTAATTATAATGCTGTCCTTAATACAATTATTGCATAAATAAATATTACAATGAATAAAAAAGGATAAAAATACATACCGAAAAATAAACAACACAAAACGGTCCAATCCAGTGGTTGAACAGCAGCGTTTAAATGTCACCTTTTGATAACAATTAAATCAATGTCAATAATTGTAACACCACAGATAATAACTGCAAAAAAAACTTTAATATTTTTTTATAAACTCGATCAAAAAGTCAATGTCCTTTATCAATCACTTTCAAATGTCGATTTTCGAATTGCACCACCGAATGTCGATCGTAATAACCGTCCAACACTAGTAAGAGTACGGTGCTTTTCCGGCGTCGCGACGTCTTGTATGATGTGAGGTTGTAGTGAGTTTGTTGGTGGTTGGCACGCTCGCCGCGTTCGAGATTCAAAACGAGAATGACAGTGGCACCTGATAGCGGCTAAGCCTCCGCTTCGCCCCCCTCCCCTTTCTCCGAAGGCTGTATTCTCATTTCTCCGTCGAAGAAAGCCCCCACCGTCCCCTTCACCGCCCCCTCTCCCTGCAGATATACTAACAGAAGATAGCGACACTCCTTTCTCATGACATTGATTCCATTTGAGGCACATGTGTATGGGGAGTACTGATAAAGAGTCATTATTTTGTTTCACGCAATTTCAATTAAATACACAATAGTTGTAAGTTTTTATTGATTTCTATTTAAGCTGAGTTTGTAAATGATTATGGTTTAAATGGAAATTATAGTAAGTTATATATTATAAAAAGCATATTATAAAGGAATGTGTTTAAGAAAAATAACACAGTTTTCCCAGAACTCCTCTCTAGGGTTTCTGCTCTGAGATGGCCTGAAGTAGTTTTTATTTTATACTAGTGAGTACCCGGCGTGCGTTCCAATGCCACATACAGAAATTGTTTCTCCCTGCGTTTCCTTTCCCATGCTTTCCGTTCCCGTCCCCGTTTCCCTTTTCCTCCCACGTTCCCTTTCCATCTTCTTCCACTTCCAACCCTCGTCTTCGCTCCCTCCTTCTCTCTCTACCGCAAAACTATATAAAATACATTCATTTTTCAAACAACTCACGCGCCACCTGTTGCAATTTTTTTAAACAAATTTCATTGTACCAGAGCTCACTTTTATAAATAGGTACATTTGCGGGTGTGCGCACAACAATTCACCAAAGTGTCAACGCAATCGGAGCAATGATAAAAGAAATAATTACATAACCCTAGAGCTCACTACTATTTACAGAAACTTTCGCGGGCATGCGCATGACAAATCACTAAAGTTTCATCGCAATCGGATGAATGGTTTAGGTTGCGCACAAGGAACAAACAAAGAAACATCCATTTTTATGTATATTGAGATTATTGCATTGGTTATCTAGATGTTTTTACATTGTCTTCATAATATTTGCAAGATGATTATCACCCAGGTTTCTCAGCCATGCTTTGATTTTAGTTTTAAATAAACTAGTTTTTGTAATTTTTTTGTTTGATTTGTGTTTGTGTTTCGCATCATAAAATAAATATAATATTCCTCTATTCAAAAGGGTGACCGGATAACTCGGTATGAAACCAACTCAAAACCATCTCAGATAATTTAATTAGAGTGATAAAAAAAAACACATATTAAAAAAAAATGGTTAAATAGGTTACGTTATCGGCTAATTTAAAATAATTTTTTTCATGGCTTTAAATGACTTTTCAAGGAGGTGTTGAGTTGATTTTATTCTCAGTTGGCATGGAACCATTCAAAAGATGTATTAAAATTATAAATAATAACATTTTAGCTTATTTTTTAAGGTTTAAATAAAACATTTTTTTAATAAAACTTTCGTACTTTAAAAAATTATTTAAAAAAATCGTCTCTTAATAGGTAGAATATATCTTTTAACCTTTGGATGATTTTGGTTTAAATTTTTATTGATTTTTTTATGTAAGTATAGCACACGATTCTCAACTGCTCCCAACCATCTGAAGCCACGAGACTACGTCATCCTCGATTATTGGGGTATTTTGCACATTTGCTTAAAAAAAAATTATAGCATGCTTAAAGTGACGGCCTCCGTGGTCCCGAGGTAAGACTCTCGACTCACAATCCGAAGGTCGCGGGTTCGAACCCGGCGTGCGCAAATAAATTTTATTTGATTAATTTGTGTTATTTCACAATTTATACATTTAAAATAATATAAAGTATATTTGTGGCACGTTCCAGAGTGGAAGATACTATCAGTATCGCCCTGGTGTAAGACCACTATTCAGAATTGAAACGTTGCTTGAAATGCTTTAGCCATGTGTAGTGACCAGATCTGAATAGCCAGGTACTTTCCCACCTTCCTCTTCCCTATCTCCTCCCCCCCCCCCCCCCACTACCTTCAGCCTCACAACATATCCCAATTGGGGATGCCATAGTCTCACTGGCTCCAGACGGGAGCAGTTGGGACTCTTGTGCGGTATTTCATATTAAAAAAATGATATACTACTTTTTTTTTTTAAATGAGTCATGTTTGTTTTGTAATACATTATGCACTTGTTTCCGGTTCAAATAAAATGATAACCAAAATTTTAAGATAGAAGTTGAATATTTACTAAAAATTTATTAAATTATCATCAATATATTAATACGTGAAGCCAAAACTTTGTACCCCTTTTTACGAAAATTGCGCGGACGGAGGAGTATGAAATTTCGCACACTTATAGTTTATATAGAGGAGGAGAGCAGAATGCTAATATTTTTTTAAAATTATGCATAAAAATAGATTAAATCAATAACAAAAACATTACACACACTACCGTGTATTTGACACACACACTCGCGTCTTTACTCTATTGTTTATTGAGTCTATGGTCAAATTGAGAATAGATTAATATTGTTTGTCTTTAATATTATTTGTCTGTGGTCTTACCGAATGTCAAACATAAAAAAAACATTACAATTATGGTCGAATTTCGACCATTGGGCGACCAATAGTTTTAATAATTGGGTCAATAAAAATCTGGGCGCCCTCTTTATTAATCTATGCGTCGTTATCGCGGTCGGGTCTCAGCCATAAAGTATTTAGTGAAGGTGCAGACCATCGTACCTCAATTATCATTGAGAGAAAATGAACAAGTGCAAACATCAATGATTTTTTTACCTTTAGTACATCGCCGTACGGCGTGTTGATATTTCAGCCATATTGGCGTGATAAAGGTGATAAGATTAAGTGAAGTTTCCCCTCGTGTAAGTTGAACGGATAATCGGAATTACAGGTGACCTTTTGAGAAGGTGTTATCAGGTGCAAGCCGAGGAGATACTCGGGATCATTGTGACCTTTTGCAAGTTGTTATTATTTATCTATCTTTAATACTATAATGGAAGGGAGAGCGGTTCTTAGGAAAATTGAAATTTAAAACAATATAATAATTATTGTTTATTTTAAATGTAAATTGTTCTTTTAAGCGGAAATCGATTTGCGAACAGTGAACCCTGGCAACCTGAAATCTTCATTTATGGACTTAATGTTTGTTAGAAATTAATATCAATTGTCTCTCAAAATTATCTTTTTATATGCCACATCAAAACTTGCTTGGAAATCATGGAATTTGCACATCGATTTTAGTACAATTTTCTACTTAAACATAATTAGTAATATTATTTGACTGGAGTCTATCCATGTTTCTCTTTGATGAAACATGTATAACAGAATGAAAGATTACAATTTTTGAACTCTTGGTGGGAGTGATCATACAAAGTTGCAGTTAAATGTGCGGGTAAGTATACCGCTGAAGGGTCGATTGTAATCTCTCCCTCTTTCTTATAAACGATTATGGAACGGAAAGAGAGATCATATCAAAGCTCTCGGCGGCTCCGAGGATGCTCAGATGCTTATTTGCTCTCTTGTACTTGGCCGCCGAGGAAATGTGCGAGAAATCGGGCGATCATTACTTTAATTAGGTACGCGGTGGTTCAACATATATTGACGAGGAATAATTACTTTAATAATGTGAGATAACTTAGGACAATTCGTTAGGTCAAAGTGAAAAGGTTCTAACTGCTCTAACCAAAGTTTGAAGATAAGATAGATCAAATTTTTTAATTATTTTTTTTCATAATTTGATAAACTGTCTGTATAGTTTGCTTATGAAAATAGTTTAAAGAGTAATTTATTATTTTCATTTATTATATTTGGATAACAATTTATTTGCTGTACCAAATTTTTTTATTTTTTTTATTTATTTATCTATATACAGTATGTTTACATTGGGTTTTTCGATGCCTATCTCACTAGGATATACCTGTGTCGAGACAGGCTTAGAGGTACATAAATTAACATGTTTAAGGAACATATTTGGTAGTTAGAAGAATATTTAAGGTTACATACAAATTACATTTGGAACCTTTTTACTGCTGTATTTCCTGAATGCTCCTCCTGAACCAGGGCAATTCTTAATTTATAAAAATTTATTAATTTGAGAGGCGGGTATGGGTACCGCCGCCCCGAGATCTATTTTTGCATAACCAACACCTCTGTTGGTTATCCGAAAAAATCAGGTCACCCCCAGTTCTCTAAGTTTGGTGACTTAGCAGGGGTGCCCGGGTTCATGGGGTGAGGTTTGTCGGGGAATTGGCGGCGGATGCGTCTGCCCACCAGATGCTTGGCAGGCTGATTTGATAAAGAATAGTTGAGAGAGTCCTTTTGACTTCTCCAGCCTCTCTACTATCTCAGAATATCGCCTTGCACCGCAGGGGAAGGGATGGATTCACACATTCGTCACTCCTGGATACATTGACCCCCAGATTCCGACCTACCCCTCATACGCTTTTCTGTTCCAGAATTTCCTCTCCTTCCTTTCCCAAAAAGACCCTACACACAGCATCCTCAAAGATGAAATAGGCCCTGAGGGGAATTATTTTTTCAGGGCCTCCTGTGTGGAGCTAACGTAAAAAAAATCTGGAAGAATCTTACATTCTAGAATTATTAGCAGTGCTCTAATGGGTATATCTTTTATTTTCATATCAAAAAACTAGGAAAAGTAGGGCATATTTCGGGATATTGTTTACACGTAAATAGGTGAGAGCTCATATGTTTGTATGTACGAGTAATGTGCCCCTCGGGCGCTTTGGAACATATATGCACCTTGGCGATGTTTACGCTAGGGAAATTACGCAGTAGAAAACTCTATTAAATTAATCTATGCGCCATTGCATTTTGATGAAAGGATTCTATTGCCGAAAATCTTGCCGATACACAGATCATAGAAATGCAAGTATGATCTGTAGCAAGCCCTTTGTCTTATTTCACATGGTTGTTGTCAAACGAGTGGAAGTCTGAAGAGGCCGTTAGCAGATTGAAACCGGCCCGGTGTCCAAAAAAATGAACGAAAGAAAGATTTTAATTAAAATTAATCGTTATCATAATCGTATGTAATGAATAATCATTAAATTTACTTGCATGTAGTAAGTCTGAGCAAACATCAAATTTATAAAGAAAAATCGTTAAGTTAATTCCTAGTAATGCGTACGTCATGAATCATAATTATCGACAAATCTCCAAAAATTTCTCCAGTCCTAAAATTGAATAATATAATATTATCAACTATTGTTGATTGCACTAATCTTCTAATAAACGAATAGTAAAGTATAATATCAATAATAAAGAAAACGTATAATATCAATGGTAAAGAAATATAAAAATATAGCATCTGAAAAACCAGTGTGTCATTTGCGTTCAAAATAATATTTTCTCCTTTTTTTTCTTAAAAGAAAGACAAACATTCCCGGGTTACGAATAACCCAACAATACTTGACAATCTCCTGCTACCACCACAGTAAGCCGAAAATGTTGCTTGAGTAGTGACGGAGGACTTAGACAGCGGAGGAATCGAACACGCAATGCCCGGATGGGACGCAAACGCGATTTCCACTCAACCACTGACCGGTCGTAACTATATTTTTCTGAAAACTTGTCAGATAAGTAAGTATGTTTTCTGTGTTTCCATGTCAATTCAGAATCAACTTAAGTCAAACGCCTTTGAAAAGTCTTAAAAAAATTAAAAACTATGATTTTTTTTTTTAAATAGCCCATAACCTAATTTAACGTAACCTATTTAACCAATTTTTTATATATTTTTACATCACTTTTAATGACTTCAAAGGAGGTTCCGAGTTGATTTCATTCTGAGTTGTCCGGTCACCGTTTTCTGTATCGGTGTGTAAATAATTCGACAGAGCTCAGGAAAAAATTCATCACTTTTAATGGCTTTTCAAAGGAGGTTCCGAGTTGATTTCATTGAGTTGTCCGGTCACCGTTTTCTGTATCGGTGTGTAAATAATTAGAGAGCTCAGGAAAAATTTGTATAGCGCCCTTGAGGCGATTTTTCATGAAAACGGCGCGATAAACATTACCATAATGTTATTACCACTACTTCTATAGTTATTCAATATAAATGACTCGCTGTGAAAACGCAGTCAATTATGCAATATCTAGAGATTAAAATTGAAATCTATCACTGCATTCAGCCTCAGATTATTAAACGGGAAGTACTTACGAAAATATACACTATGTCTACAATTATTTTTTATCGCAGTTTTATTGATAGAAAATTATGCAATATAAAACAATCGTAGCTGTCTTAAGAGAATTTTTAGGCAGTATAACTTAAGACAATATCGTGGAAGCACTGTTAATTCGTATTCAACTTTCGCGTATATCACGTAAAATCAAAATCACATAAACATAGGTAGGGTTCAGCAACATTGGTGATGGTATAAATTTTCTGCACCCATATTTTTTTGTTTTTCATTTACCGTAAAAATCCATTGCATGGTTAAATTTAAAAGTAAATAAATTACATAGATAGATTTAAAAATAAGTTTTGTCTTTATATTGGCTTTTATCAAAAAGATGACGTTGTTCCCCAAACAGGCTTTCATTTAAGATTGTTGACTCAGAGATGCCGACACAATATTCTTAGATAAAGGAGTAGGAGGGAGGTAAGTAGAACTCCAAGCCAGGTGCCTTATTACATAGGCAAGTCAGACACTTGCAAATGGGTCTCACCACGCCCAGCAACTGGACATTACTTAGCGGTGATGTTTAGTTGGAGAAATCAGGCTCTTTGAGAGTTAATGTCCCCCTGAAGATGCGCAACGCACGTCTCTTTGTCTCACATTCCTCGGTCTACCGCCTCCTCTTGCCTGTACCCCTAATAGGCTCAAGGCGGAAGACGGATGACGAATGAATACCAAATGGACAATTACCTTAACGGTTGTATCAGCAAGGATTTGACGATTGCCACAAGTGCGTAAATGCCAAAGTGAATTTAAAGACCTGATTTTCTTTAATAACTAGCATTATACAAATTAATTGTGCGAAGTATTCACTATTTGATCTCCCAATTATGAAATTCACAATTATATAATCGAATCCATACAAAGAAAATTAACGCGTGTAATTGCTTATCGCGAAGGTTTATCAGATCAATTTGGAAGGTATAACGACCGAATTCTTCACTATAAACTACACTCTTTGACAACCAGATGGAAACTTTTCGATCTATTATATATATAAAAGTATACATGCATCAGTTGATACACCAAACATTTTATCCCAAATTAACATCAACACACCATCAAGAAATTCAACAAGGAGGATGCAAGTCATTTTTTATATATCTACATATCACACAAAACACTGCTCTGATAATGAAATTGACATTTTTTATGACCCATTTAAACACTTCAAAAAATACATTTTACCATCAATCATATAAAGCTGATATTGTGATGAAGCCCTTTACCTACTTAATCACTGTCCCGTCGCTCAGGTGCCAATAATAGTTGGTGATACTTTTGTATTCTACCTTTGACTCATTCTTGTTTGTCATTCACTTTTGCTTATTTAGGTGATTATTTTTTTTATAATTTCTGTTATACACTGTATTTAAATCATCCATGTTTATACATTTTAGGAAAACATGTCTGTTTTATGTACTTTAAAAAAAATAAAAATAAAAAAACAAATAAATAATATTGATATTAATACACCCTTCAGTATTGACGATATAGCATTTTACTTTATTCTGTCAATAACTAATTACTTCAACCTAAGGTATCAATCAGAATTTGTTCTAATTTTGATTATTTTTGCCTTTTTTTTTTAATAACTTAACAAGTAAAACCTCTGTATTTAATATTTAATCATTGAAGATAATATAAATGACTCCCAAAAGAAAAATTTGAAACAGAAAAATTAAAAAGTATCGGTTGAATCTAAGAATTAAAACCAGGACCATTTAATAATTACAATTTAATCTCCCCACTGAGTTAGGCTATATTATTGACGGTGACCGGACAACTCAGAATGAAATCAACTCAACACCTCCTTTGAAAAGCTATTAAAAGTGATTCATAAAAAAATGGCTAAATGGGTTACGTCAGATTAGGTTTTTGGGTTCTTTTACAATAAAAAAATTTCATAGCTTTTAATGACTTCTCGAAGAGGTGTTTAGTTGACTTGATTCTGAGTCGTATGAAATCATTATTTTTATACAAAACATTTTTATAAATAAAGGTAAAATAAGTATTTTATACCAACGACAGCAAGAAATGTGGCTCACTTATCAGGCACAAAAGTTCCTCTTTTCTGATAAGATATTTCACCCGAGTTCCCTCCCTCCCTCCCTCCCCCCTCCCTCCATCCTCCCACATTCCATACATTCATTCCCGGTACATTCAGTTTTCAAACAGTTTGCGGGCCACTTATTGAAATTTTTTTATACAAATTTCATAATGCCAGAGCTCACCAGTAGTAAAAAAAAATTATCCAATTTGGTGGTCGTTTGGAAGTTATGCGCGTACAAACATTTCGGAAATTCGTTTTCATTTATATAGATAGATATTAACTACGACGCCTGAAATAAAATTTCCCGCAAACAATTCAACATCCTTTCCACGGCAACGATTTGTTGTGCTTTTCTTCTGACGTTAGCAATAACTCGCTTTTGTTAGGAACGGAAAACGTATAATAAATATAATAATATATTAATATTTATAATTTCGTAACGCCTGAGCTTACCATTATATACAGCCTATATTACTCGCATATAATGTAGCTTTCTCTTGGTGAAAAAGTTTTTAAAATCGGTTTAGTGGTTTATGCGTGAAAGCGTAACAAACAAACCCACAGAGTTTCGCATTTGTAAAATTGGTATAGAAGTACAGATTAACCTGAAGGAATTTATTTGAAAAAACATAACTACCTGTATTCAAATGAGTTTTTCAAGCGCTCATAAATCAATGTAAGCAGATGGCAATAATTTCCCTTCGTCAATAGGTGATCCACTTTGAGTTGCCCTATAAAATGCAGTGTTGCCCACACAAAATAATTAAATATGTAACTGTGGCAATAAATTAATTGAAACTATTCCCTAAATTAAATTAACTCCGCTCTAAATAATAACAACCTTGATCCAAGAACTGACCAAAAGATAAAAGAATCATCGAGGCTTTGTTGCTTGTTTTCGGAGCGAGTGGAACTATGACATTCCTAATAGGGGTATGTTATAAGGCTGAGTTAAGAAGGATGTGGAAAAATTAAGAAGTACTTGGCTATTCAGGTCTGGTTACCAAACGAGATTATAGTCATATCAAGCAACGTTTTGATTCTGAATAATTAATAGTGAATAATTCTTAATAATTAATAGATTCTGAATAATTAACAAATAATAGAATTAATTCATAAATTCACCAGAGCGATTCTTGGAGTAAATGTCCCTCTGAAATGTGCTGCAAATCTACTAGTAATACTACATTATTTATTCAATATAAGTTAGAGCTAATATTTAATATCGAAAAATAAAATTTCGTCCACGGATGCCATTTGCAATATAATTTTGAAGTTTATAAAGTTAAGTAGGAAATAAAAGTAAATTAAAAAATAAAAATAAAAAATAAATTTAAAAAAAAACAGCTTTAGAAAAATAGTTCCATTTGTTTAAAAAATACAGTTTAATATATACAGGTAAATTGGTTTAAGTTGACTAAAATAGTATTGGTGAGTACCTTCGTATAAGAATCATATTTTTATACATATATACCACTTATCGTACGAAAAGTTTTTGCCCTTCATAAAATAAGCTGATTTGTTTGCATGTAAGTTTTGTTTTGGGAAGCTTAAAATTTTGGAAACGTGTTGTAGGATGATTGTGAACATTTACAATGTAAATAATATCAGAAAGGCTATTCCCTAAAATTTGTGATAAGAAATTGTTCTCCCGCGAGAAGTGCTGTCAGATTTGTGTGATTTTCTATTATTTTCTGTTATTTCTATCGGCCGATGTCACAATTTCAGCTGTGAGCTGTTACGTATTTTAGTTTGGGTCGTTTTAAATACGAATTTCTGCAAGTATGCATGATTATTTATTCATTTAATAGCTGTAGAAAATCACACAAATCTGACAGGACATATCGCGGGAGAACGATCTCTTAGAGAATAGATCTTCAGGTCACATATATTTAGGGAGCACGTTATTTTAAAGTTGTACGTCATTGTTAACGTGTGACATACGTTGTTTAGTTGTCATCATGTTGAAATTTTGTAACATATTTAACTAAAAATATTGCATTTCAAAATCCCCCTATCCCCTATTTTGTACAATAACAATAATTTAAATGCGGAGTTACAAGAATATTGTATGCAAGGCGCGTTGTCTTGAGATCCAAGTTATTTCTGATCCTTTTAAAGACTTCAACTTTTGAGAAGTTTTCTTCGTCAAGTGTTTGTCGAATATTAATTTATCACCTTGTATTACTCCCAAATATTTAATAATGCTAATCTTTTCTTTATTTATGTTATCAAATTTTAGTAAAGCCTGCTCGTTTTTACCTTGGCTATCCACAATCAGAAACTTTGTCTGAATATTATTCTATTTTAATTTCTTTTGGTTTAACCAAACATTTCGTAATTGTAAGTCAATTTTATTTCTTAACGTCACCCTATTAACTTTTACTGGCAATGTATAATTATGTATTATCAGCAAATAATTTAATGACACCATGCTTGTATGGAAGTCCCCTGCTTTTAATTATTTGTTTGCAGTCCCCTGTTTCCCCGCAAACACCTAAGATACAGGGTACGTATCAACATTCGTCGATTCCATATAAAATTAGACCAGTAATTCAATTCGTCAATATTTTTTTATGTTTCATTCTTCAACTTCCAAATTTAACACAAGACTACGACTATGTATTAACCTGTAGCTAATTATTATGAAAACATTTTTTTAAGCTATTACAATATGGCATCCTCTATGTGAAAGAATGTGACACGTACAAAAAACTTGTCTTCTAAATTTGAAAAATAGTGTCGTTAATAGGTACGAAATCGTCGGTAAGTATTTTACAGGTTTTTCCTATTAAGTTTAATGCGCGTACATTTTTCAAATATTTAAAAGTAATATGCCGCCCGTGGACGTGTTCGCTCTATATAGTCGTCACAGTCATAATATCAATTCATAACACTGGTAGAGTCCGTTCTAACATGACATGTAGATGGTATGTATTTCTTATTATTTTATTATTCGATTCCTTGCAAACCCTGAGGAAAAAGATAGTCCTCATGGCCCAAGCCATCTTTCAGGATGCCATACGAGTGTTTTTTTAAGCAGCCGCTACCCGAATTTTTACCGATTTCTCACATACCTCCCTTAAACATTTGAAGTTTTTAAGCTCTTAAAAAAATATATGTTACTTTTGAAGACAATATCTAGACAAGTTTTACACCGAAACGCAAATTATATGAAATTCCCTTGATAGAAAAAAATCGCAAATTATGCTCCGAAAATTATTATAAACACATTCATTTCACTCATTTTAGAAGTTATATGAATGAAAAATTCGCAATGTTTTTTTAAAAGCTATTTTAGATGTTCCCCGTGAGATTTTTGCTCAACTTTAAACGAGTCGTGTTTTATTAAACATTTTCACAATTTTCGCTTCAATTTTACCGTTTTAAAAATTAGCGTGTTCTCTGGAACATTCGTAATTACTTATCTCTCCATCTTCTTTTTTTTGAGCGGGGATACGGCGTCTTAAGAATTAGAAATAATAAATCTGGGTCTCAGCTCAAGTTATAAGTAGAAAAGAGGTTAATAAATATTTCCATTTTCATTCGAATTGAGATTAGGTACTGAAATTATATTGATTTTTTTTAAGCTGTCCGGAGATAGTAGAACAGTGAACTCTTTACATAATGTGGGAATGAA
Organism: Glyphotaelius pellucidus; assembly: GCA_936435175.1. Taxonomy (NCBI): domain Eukaryota; kingdom Metazoa; phylum Arthropoda; class Insecta; order Trichoptera; family Limnephilidae; genus Glyphotaelius; species Glyphotaelius pellucidus. The sequence goes on from OW386552.1 coordinate 17,528,314, forward strand.
TAGTGAAGAATGAATTGTGAAAAATTAATTGTGAATGATGAATTGTGAAGAATGAATTGTGAAGAATGAATTGTGAAGAATGATCTATGAAGAATGAATCGTGACAAATGAATTGTGAAAATGAATTGTGGATAATAAATTGTGAATCAAATTGTGAAGCTGAAAGAAATGTGAAGGGAAACAAAATTGTAAGATTGAGGTTAAGGAGTGCTTGTTTCTTTATATCTGGTACCTAACTGAACCTTTCAATTCAATTCTGAATATATATATTGATATCACAACTTATCCTGTTGAGCCAGTTAGGTATGGTATGAAATGAAATTAACTTATTTTGTTGCTATCTTCCCTGTTCATTTAATAACAAAACTACACCCTACTAACAACATTCTCTCTAAATCTCGTTTCACTTCTATACATCATCATTTATTACGCCCACAAATACACTCACGCACACACATACACTTTACACTACAGATGTTACCCTGTAGTTACTCATTGTACATAAAATAGTGGTTTGCTAAGTTTAGTGATTTAGCAGGGGAGCCCGGGTTTATGGGGTGAGGTTTGTATAGATCTTGGAGGCAGATGACCAGGATACACTGAACCCCAAATTCCTATCCACCTCTTAAACCCTTTTCCTTTCCAGAACTCTCCTCTCCTTCTTTCCTTAAAAAAAACCCTCCACACAGCATCCCCAAAAATGACGTAGGCCCTGAGGGAATGTATTTTCCTCATGGCCTCCTGGGTGGAGCTCATGTAAAAAAATATATCATAAATAAGAAATTCAAGCAAACAAATTATTGGTACCTACATATTATCAAATATTTAATATTTTTAATATTGTATCACTTCATTGTAACCATTTAGGAACTATCTTATTTTTGTATTGTAAATAAAAAATAAATAAAAATCGCATAATTCTTTCGGACGAAGATCTCATTTAGAGCAAACATCGTCTGATTTTGAAAATCGATGGTTACAAACTAACTAAATAGATTAAAAATACAATGATTCACCTAAAAACATCTGTGCTTTTAATTTTCAACCGTGAAAATATTATTACAATAATATTATTAAAAGTGATCAAAATTCCTATCAAACTGAACTCTAATCTGGAACAGTCTATAGGTACAACATAATAATAATGTATTCAATATTCATTCGAGGTATTTATAATATCGAACTAAATGATTTCAACGCGTGGGTAAACACCACGCGCTCTCCACAAAACCAGATCTGTCCAAAACGACAGAACGAAAGTACGCCCAAATCAAATTTGGCAGTCGGCATCGGTTCCCACGAACGGGTCCCCAAATCGTCCCAAATCTAGTTCCGAGAGCAGTGGCGTGTTCTAATCAATAGCGGCCCCGGGCGCGGTCCACATCGCCCAGTGCCCATTGCCCATTGCCAAGACGGCCGCATTGCTGAAGTGTTACCGATGATTTGCGGCCATTTGGAGGTCCACTTTTCGAATGATTGCAGCCACTTGGTCCACCGACGTATTCCAGTTGGAACAGATTCGTGAATTGAGTTGAAAAGCGGTGTATGTTTGAAAAGAGTTTTTTTTTCATTTTTAAACTACTTAAATTATAATGAAGCTACAAAGTGAATTTGCGATTATTAAATATACATATAGATATATGTTGATATTTAAAAAAATATATAAATACAATTAATAAAAAATAAAAAATTTAAACAAAAAAAAATTTTAGACTCCTAGATCCCACGCCAGTCAATAAAAACTTTTGGTTTATTGGACAGGAAGTTAGAAAAAATTAAATTTACATTAATCACACAGACAAACGGATATACCTTCTTAATTTACTACTACATACCTACTATCTTACTACTGACAATTTAACTAATAACTAAGTTTATCAGAAAATGTAAGAGGAAAGCGTACAAGAATGTGAAGATTAGAAGGTACGTGACTATTTTTTTGGATCTGCTTATGAAACAAATCGAAAGCCATTTTAAGCATTAATTAAATAGGTATCGCAACTGAATTGTGGGCATTCTGAAAGAAAACCTGCAATTTAGGGACAAAATTATTATGCCAAGTTTGACAGATTAAACATATGTTGTGATAAGTATAAGAAGCTCTCAACTATTTTTAAAAAAATGTGTTTTCTTGAAGTTGACTTACACAGCTATTCTTCGCAGATACGCAATTGAAGATAATGTTCTTATAAAATTTTATTGAGTTCTGAATCTAGACGCAACGCATGCCAAAGGAATTTAATAAAAAAAAATGCAAATTAAAATTACAATACATGGTGTGATCTGAACAAAAGTTACGTTTACTTACGTTTTAATAGATATTTTTTAATCAATTCGAAGAATGCTGAAAAACTTGGGTAGAAAAATGAGATGGGGGAGATAAAGGTACAGTTTAGTAAAGATAGTGATTACTTCCGCCATAGGTCACCCCAAGTGGTTTGCTACGTTTGGCGACTTAGAAGGGGTGCCCGGATTCATAGGGTGAAGTCTGTCCGGGTCTTGGCTTTGGATGCATCTGCCCACCAACTGGCAGGCCGGAACGGGAGAGGCTGGCTGAGGGAGACCTTTTGACCTCTCCAGTAGGACTTTTTTGAAACATCGTCACGCACCGCATACCTTTTTACTTCCCAGAACATCATCTCCTTTCTTTCCTACACAGCATCCCTAAAGATGACACAGGCTCTGAGTGATTTTTTTTCCTGCGTGGAGCTGTGTGAAATAAAAAATAATTTATTTAAACACTTTGCAGACTGTCAGGCTGGGTGTTAAGATACCTGATACTCCTGCTGGTAGGCATGAACCACAGCTTGAATGCGTCATTTACGCGCCTTCTCAATAAATGCAATACACATTTGCCCTTTGCAAATGCAGCATATCTCTCTCTCCGATGGCGCTAAAGCCCATATCGAGCCTTGGCCTCTCGCAACATTCGCCTCCAACTCCTCATGTACTCAGCAGCTAACTTCCAGTTTGTTATCTGGAGATTTCGTTTGCTGGGTCCTTTCCTAATTTCAGTAGTTGTCCGAGGCTCTGTTTTAGGTTTCGTAATAGCGTTGCTTTTACAGGGAGGGGTTATTAGCCTCTCGCCCAACCCCCTACTAGGAGGGCCAGGGTTTTCTGTAGGGGTTTCCATCCCTTAGCTGAGGGGTTCCGGTTTTGTGGCGCCACAGACTCGCCTTTCTCCCTCTCTTGTCTGCTATGGCTTATGATATTGCCAGTGGCCACATTGCCCAGGGCTTGCGGGGCCTAGGAGACCACTCGTGGACGCTAGGAGCAGAACTATTGGTAGTGTTGCTGTTGGAATGCAACTATGGCATTACACGGTATTTGAATGACACATTTTTCCCAGCAAGAAATGTGTCTCCGTGACTCTTCCAAACTTTAAGCCCCAAATGCAGCATATATTTGCCTTTAAAATGATTGCCATTTCTATATTTAAAGAAAAAAAAAACGGCATCTTTTTTCTAGCCTATAACAATGTCCGTTGCAATAATGACGTCCACTGGTGACACTTTTTAATAATGCATGCAAAAAGACGCCAGATGTTTTTTTGTCCCAATATAACATATTGGTTAGTTGAATGATTCCTGTACTGTGTTGGTGGGCTTTTTAAATTTACAATCATTTCCTTTTAAAATATGATGCACCACCAAAAATTCCTTGCCCTATAAAAAAAGTTGTACAGTTTTCTAGAAAAAGAATGTGACTGTATATGTGCGACAACTTCATTTGAGTTGTCGAGTACCTACCTGGAGTGTGTTAGACTAGATGTCACCCAAGTAACAGGTAGTAGAGGCTGAATTCTTGAGATTGAACCCATTCCAACAGGATGCGATGGCCACTGACTATAACCAGGTGTCGCTACGCGGAGATAACCTTTTGACAAACGGCAGCGTATCCGGATAGGTGTCCATTTCTCCACTGTGATTATTGTGACTAGTTTATGGCAGTTTATCAACATTTTAAAGTTCATTAGAGGTCTCATTAAAGCACCTACTTGTATAAGTACATCATGTATTGAGTCTTGGATATAAGAAAATAAAAATGTATTACTTGTTCATGTACTATGTATATGGCAGAGAGATTTGCAAAGAGCGTGGCAGAGAGTTTATAAAAAAAAATATTAGAGTTTTTTGGTGAAATGTTTTATGTGTGATACATGATAAGTCTGTATATTTGTAAAGTGTGTTACCTGGGATGAGGTGGCAACAATGTACAAGGTAGATTACTATGAGCATGGCAGATGTAAGGAGTAGGTCAATGATTTTTCAAAGAAAATAAGGTATTTTAAGTACAAAAATATATTAAAACAAAAATGATATCCTAACAAAAACAAAGGCTGTCTGGCATAAGGCTTGCTTAGGTTTAAAAAGTACATGTTGATACCGTGGTAAGTTGAGATGACGCATGATGAAATTTTCTTTTGTAAAAAGAATCTCACATCGTGAGAAGGGCAGGACTCCGGAGAATTGGCTCTCAGCTAAAAGGACTCTCCAGAAGCAGTAGAAGCGGATGATTCTCGATACCAATCATCCCTCCAGGATGATTTCCAGACAGCTTTCAAGATGGCGAGTATGACGATCAGAATCGTAGCGATCTTTAAAAAAAGGATCCGTCGTGTTGCGGTCGAGAGAATCGCCCAAAACTCTCGGCTGTTGCACAAAGAATGGCTGGCATTGTTTTCAAATCTGCTGATTTGAATCTGTGCAGGATCAATAACTATTGCATACCAAAATATTGCAGGGCTCGTAATATAACCAATGCCCAAATGCCAATGGGCAAGCACTAGGAGTGCCACACACCGAGACCATAAATAAAGTGTGTATAAGAGGATGCACACATCTTGTTACAAATACTTTTATGTAACATGGAACTATAGTTTAAGGAAGGTTCTTCTATGTTGAAGAGGAGAAAGAATGAAAGATGGTCAAAAAGAGCCTGACTCGTCAGATCTTGTCATAAAGCCGATTAAATTCTGTCAAATGACTGTTCTACAAATTATCCCGCCAGATGACGTGGTACCTACCCACTACATAACTATCAAAAATTTGAAAAAAATATTTCTAAAATTGTATTTCTTTAGCCGAAAAAATAAAATTGCACCAACATTGTTTAGAGAAGTGCAAACATTGTCAAAAATAAAAGATGTAGTAGATACATCCAAAATTTTGAAAATTCCAACCTCAAATGTCGGAAAAATCTGAAAATAATTTAAGCAGAACACTTTTAGCAACTCTTCATTATTATCGCTGATTAGAGTAAAATATTGTTGGCTTGTCATTTGATATTAGTATTAGGCTAATTGACAGACGACCAATATTTAAACAGATGTTTTAGGTCGAAGAAATATCTGACCATATGGTGTAGGTATATCGTAGTCAGTCAATCGAACCACCGGCTAACCTACTGTCTCATTAGGGCGACTGCTAATATTGACCATTTAAATGCTGCCGACCAGAACATAATATAGTCACAAATCCAACTAAAGATATCAAATAATGCTAAATGAAAGGACAAACCTAAAAAATGCTATCTTCGACGATAGTCAGAAGTTTAAAGTTAGAAAGATTTGATAGCGAAAATTTTTGAATAGTTTTCACAACAATACATTTTCGCAACAAAAGCAAATAATCGAAATGTTTTTAATGATTTATTACGAGTATTACACACTCAACCTTGGTAAATATATTTTTGCAACCAATAATTTCTGTAAAGAAAAGCATTCAAAAAGCTTCCCTCAGAATATACTCTGATGCTTTTCTACAATTTTTTTTTTTTTTTTTAATTTATATTTAAGATAAAAATAAAGACAGTATATTAATAAAACAATAAGTATCCTCACTATTTTTCATTAATTAACTTTAACCGCTGAAAAATAAACATTTACAAACATATTTTACGTATAAATTTAAGGGGGAAAAATATAAGATACTAGCTTTTCCCCGCGGCTTCGCTCGCATGGTATTACGGGAAATTACTGTAGCGCTTGCACTTATCAATTATCTCCCCCCCCCACCCCACCCCCATCCCCTCCCGCATTCCATATATTCATTCCCTTACATTCAGTTTTCAAACATCTCGCCTACCACCTAAATTTCATAATGCTATAGCTCAAAGAAAAAAAGAATTACTTATCCATTTTTGTTCATTCGTTCGGAATTTATGCGCTTACAAACATTTCGGATGTTTATTTTTATTTAAATATTTGGAAGTTCGTTAATGTAATAAAAAATTACACTATTTATTCAGTCTTTATAATCGTTACGAATTATATTTTTAATGTAGGAACTGACATTTATTCCAAAACAGAAGCTTGTCCAAAAAAATAAAACATTCTAATATTTGAATTTTCTGAAGCAGTAGCAATCGTTTCCATGGAAACGATTTTTTTCTGACGTTAGCAAAAATTTGCTTTAGTTAGCGACAGAAAACGTATAACAAATATAATATATTAATATTTATAATTTCATTACGCCAGAGCTTACCATCATATACAAAATATAGTCTGCGCATATAATTTAGCTTTCTATTGGTGAATGAATTTTTAAAGTCTTTATATTGTGTTATGCGTGAAAAGGTCATAAACAAACTCGAGCAGTTTCGCATTTATAATATTAGTATGGATTATTTATTTTTCAGAACGATGTATATAAACCAAAATTTACAAACAATGTTTATAAAAGTTTAGAGGGAAAAAATTACGACTTTCTTTCCCTGAAGCTATTTTTCAAGAAACGCTTTATGCGTTCCAACGATTTTTATCATTTTTTAGTATTTTATTGCATTTCGAAATACGAAATGCAATAAAATGCCTCACCCTAGCTCATAGATTTATTATTTGTATCATGAGAAATTTATGTCACTTAAATACATTAATATTAATTATTACTTTCACGCTTGTTAAATCTTTCACCTTTAAATTTTCTCGTTTTCATACTTAATACAAGTCATTTCTGTTAGTAGAAGTATTGGCACCTAACCTTCATTCATATTATATTTTATCTGTATTTATAACCATTTTTTAGCCATTGGAACACTTGTCTGTATGTTTAATATCGAAAAGGGTATAAAACAGACCCTGTTTATATCATTTTAGGGTCAAAATAATAAACCCGCGGTGAAATAGCGATTTCACGCACAATAAAAATAATTGCGAGCTTTGCATTGATTTTATTGGACGTCGATTAATTAAGCGGGAGGTAATTTAAAATCCTGTTCACTTTTCACCTACATACATAATGACAATCATATTGGGAGTTGGGAGGTTGCGGCGTTTGCATTTATCACGTGCAGGTGTATGTGAGAAAGGCAAGAGGGGACAGTGAAGCTTAAGTAAATTCTTTAACAAAAGTGCACCAATGAATCTAACTGTTTTTCGTATTTGTTTCATTGTATATAAGTACACATTTTGGGGGTTGTGTTATTGGAACTATTTAACAATCGAGAGTTTAGTTTGTAGGTACTACTATGTGGAGTGGTTGTGCTGGGTCTGTTTAATAATCGAGAGTTCAGTATCTTTTTCAGGTTGCAAAAATTGTTCCAAAAGAAAATCTCCTCTGATCCTTTGAACAGTTTTGCAAAGGCTCGAACTTAAAAGGCAAAAACTCGAAACGAAAAAGCGACACAAGACAGAGGCAAGCAAATACATCTATAGGATTTATCCTGCGAAAGAATGAGATAGATTAATCGTTCTCCTTTTTGATCGGGGCTTTATAGCCTCCCCACTATTGTCAACTTTTGTTTTCTAAAGGTTTCACTTCTACCGCGTGTGAACTGCACACAAATATTTTTTATAATAAAAATTCTAAAATCTAGTTGCATCGAAAATAGTTAAAGTTACTTTTTACCTAAAGTTGAATAAAAGTTACATTTTTATCATTTCTTACAAAAATGGGTTGTTCCAACTTCGATTAAATAAAAGTTAACTAAATAGTTACAAAAAGGTATTTTTATTTAACCATGTTGAGATTTTGGTAAAGTTGTCAGCTGTCGTCCATTAAAAAGAAACGAAATTTTGTTTCAATAGAAAATAATGATAAAATATGTGTCGACAGCCCGGGTTTTGATAATCAATTGATTGGATTATTGATTAGGTGGGTTTTATTGCCAGATTTCGGATCAAAAAGTATGATCAGGCAATTAACTTTACTAATTGCCAACAATGTCAATGAGATCATTAGATTTACAAACAAGTGTTTACTCAAACTTAAGTAGGTACCTACACTTCTCCTGTATTCTCTCTAATTTATACAGAAGAGAACAAAATAAGTTTCAAATTCTCCAAAACAGGGCAATGAGAATAATACTTCGACGAAATAGATTCTCAAAAGTAAATAAAATGTTGAAGGAACTAAATTGGCTAACCGTGAAACAGATGTTGACCCTGCACACGATGATATTTATCCATAAAATAGTGAACAACATGTTACCAAAATACTTCTCAAACAAAATTATATACAACAAAGACATTCACAGACATAATACAAGGACTTGCAAGGAAATCAGACTACAAAAAAAGGACAAAACGAATACGCAGAACAGTTTACTATACAAAGGGATGAAGTTATACAACACTCTACCAGAAACTTTAAAGGCCGCACCAATTGGAAAGTTCAAAATTTATTGTAGGAGATACATAGAACAAGAAAAAATATAGTTTGAAATATGAAATGATATAATTAATTAGGAAATTGTAAACTTAAATGTACAATTTACTAAAATAAAACAAATAAATAAAAATAAATACTAGAATTGTAATATTTCAATAAATGCAACGGCAATTAAAACAAAATATTTTTTTAATCATTTCTGATAAGAAATCATGATGTGTGATCACCGTGGACCAGGTTCTGATTCTATTGAATTTTTATGTAACGAAACGATGCAAAAATGTACAGGAGACATCTCTGGGGTGCATAAAAATATTGTTTTGTGTATAATAGACAGGGTTAGCACAGTAATAATAGCCCGCCTTCGGCAAAAATATAATAATATCATCATTCTACAAACGTTATTGACGTTTAAACTGCAACTGTGAAATATCAAATAACCTCCATAAACTCGAAAAACGTCAAGAAATCGCCCCGATTCGGATAGTGTTGACAACCGTTAAAATAAATTGTGTGCTTATTTGTATTTAAATATATCAAATCCAAGGAAAATTCGAAGCGATTTCGATAGCAACACTGGTAACTAACTATAAACTAACTTTTTTTTTTGTTATTGTTTTTGGGGTGTTATGCCGTGTTTCGCTACCTCCTTCTTTAGCCAACGTTTCGGACAGCGTTACAGTGTCCATCATCAGGGCAGATGAGTAAATGATATTGGTGAGAGTGTTTACTTATGTGTGTCGAATCGATACCGTGCTGCCAGCTCCATTTCTCTACGAGCTGGTGTTAGAAAACATTCAGCATGGTTTTTTGCGTTTAGCTTTGGTGTAGCCGTCAATTACTGGATACCAAGAACTATTGAGCTTAGCTCCGTCGTCTCTGTTAATATTGATGGGGTTTTTATGGATTTCAATTGCCTCCGTAATTAGGCGTGCTCTATAAGTTTTGGGTCTTCCCAGGACTTCAGGAACAAATCCAAAGTAATGGCCGGTTTCGATTAACAGAGACGACGGAGCTAAGCTCAATAGTTCTTGGTATCCAGTAATTGACGGCTACACCAAAGCTAAACGCAAAAAACCATGCTGAATGTTTTCTAACACCAGCTCGTAGAGAAATGGAGCTGGCAGCACGGTATCGATTCGACACACATAAGTAAACACTCTCACCAATATCATTTACTCATCTGCCCTGATGATGGACACTGTAACGCTGTCCGAAACGTTGGCTAAAGAAGGAGGTAGCGAAACACGGCATAACACCCCAAAAACAATAACAAAAATACTTTTTGGCCGTGAAAACCTAAAAACATACCTATAAACTAACTTATTTAATGTTGAGCAATTAAGCACAGTTGCACTGTGCTTAATTGCAGCTTAAATTTAGTTAAGGCTTAAACTCGGTTTAAGTATTTAACTTTAAGCCTTACTTTAATTATTTTCGATGTAATTGGCCCTTACTTATAGGTCTACAAAAACAGAATACACGATTTTGTGTAAAAATTAAAAAGCTTTCTTTTGGCTCTGCTGAACAATTCACATTTTGCCCTTTACAGCATTTAAAATTTGCGCGATAGATGTTATTTCCATTAAAAAAACATTATTTATTGTGATTATTTGTTGGGCTGTCTCGCCCGGCTTTTCCCCCGCGACCCGGCCCGAAGAAGCCCGCACTGGCACTGTCTCGCTTCGGCCCGGAATGCCGTTCCCCCACTTACGTAGCCGGACTCGCCGCGGCCGTCAGCACCGTCCGCTGTCTGCTGCTGCCCGATACCCACAGTCTCCTAACACACATCAGCCTACCTTCACTCGGCTTCTTTCACACACATGCATCGCTGATCTACCGCACGCCACAGGCAATGGGCCCGACTAAAATATGCGAGACTACTCGATTTTTACTCAATTAAAAAAATATTAGTTGCATTTCTGTAAATACGTGAAAATTTATGTTATGCATTATTCCAGACTCATTTTCACAAAATTATTTTGACAAGGTTCATCAACGCTAAGGTGTAAAGCTGACCTATGACGAAATAATAAAATATATTAGGTATACATCTCTAGTTTGGTGGCCGGACAACTCAGAACCACCCCAGAAAAGTCATTGAGAGTGATGAAAAAAAAATGGTTAAATAGGTTACGTTAGGTTAAGGTTATCGGTTATTTTAATATTATTTTTTTTCATAGCTTTTAATGACTTTTCAAAGAGGAGTTGAGTTGACTTTATTCTCTGTTGGCATGGAACCCTCTAATTTATTTTATTATTTACGATATTAGTTTATAGCAAAGGTTCTCAGTAAGGGCAATAACGCTCCCTTGTGGGCGTTTGGAACTTTCAGAGGGGCAGTAGAAGACCCAGAGAAAATTAGGGGGCGTTGAAAAGGCACAGTGAGGGCGGGGGCAGGTAAAAAAAATCGTCTAAAAAGGCGCTAATCGCGTACTAATAATCTAACGTGTATTATTATTATTCAGAATTTACCTTTATCATGAATACAAGAAGGAAGAAAGTAACAACTCGGTACTTAAAATACAAAATAATTGCTTTTTTAACTTGCCAAATAAAAAGGTATAACAAGTAATATAATAAGTAAATTATTGATTTTGGGATAGGTAAGCCCCCCCCCCCCCCCCCACCCCTCCATAACTAGTTATGGTAAAAATAATCAGTGTGACAATAACTGTTTCAGATAGTAAGTAGAAAAAATTAGGGGGCTAATTAGAATTAAAAAAATAAGAGTGCAGTTCAGACACGGTAGAAGCGAAACTTTTCCACAACAATCTCAAGCCTTGAAAAGTGAGGTCATAATCAAAGCAGCCAATGAGCGCAGATCTAGGACCTAGCGTCATTTTCGTTTTATACCTCTACCTGTAGGAGCCTTTAAAAGTGACATCATAATCAAATTGGCCAATGAACGCATTGTGATGCTTCGCAGGTGCTAATGCAATGAAAATTTGTGTTATTTCACTATTTATTAATTTAAAATAATAAATAGTATATGCGACACGTTCCAGAGTGGAAGATACTAAGTATCGCCCTGGTGTAAGACCACCATTCAGAATTGAAATGTTGCTTTAAATGGTTTTAGCCCTGTTTAGTGACCAGATCTGAATAGCCATGTACTTCCCCACCTTCCTCTTCCCTATCTCTTTCCCCTCCCACTACCTTCAGCCTCACAACATACCCCAATTGGGGATGCCATAGTCTCACTGGCTCCAGACGGGAGCCGTTGGGACTCTTGTGTGGTAGTCCATATAATATATTTTTTTTTAAAAGCGTAATTTTCATCCAAACTCCTAATTACCAACGCCGCTAAAGAAGTTTCCCTTCAAAAAAACTCAAAATGGGCGATGGGCAAAATAAGGTTGAGAACCTATGGTTTACAGGATCTAAAACACAGCATGTAACAAATAAACAATAGAAATAAGAGAAAATAATGGTTAGACTTACAAACTAACTACACTTGAATATAGCGTTGAAAATTTGCATAAAAACCTAATAACAGGAATATAATTATTTCCCAACAAGGTTTTGACGGAATACATGGTAAACCTGATGATGACAAGACTATTTATACAGGGAAGTTCTTGACTTATTTGACCAGTGATTCCTAAGTGAAGCATACTTGACATTTTTACTTCAATTAATGTCAGGAACCACTGGTTAAAGTACGTCCCTTAACACTCTCTGTACAAAGGAAGGAAGGCATATAATATTATTTCTTATAATAATTCAAGCAATACATTTTAAATATCGTGCACAATGGGTTTGTTTTAATAAAATGTATATTATATGCAAATGCTATTACGTCTCGTCAGGTTAGTTCTCTGATTAGTTCCTTTCCATAACTTTCATTGTAAAGCGTGGGAAAGAAAGGAGTGAATGGAGAATATATTATACTAGTGAATTGTAGAAGAAGTCGGGAACCCCCGGGAAGACACCTCAATCAAGTGAATCACGTGTCAAGAGTCAGAATAACAACAGAGGATCATGTTATCGCTCATTACAATTTGGGAGGCAGATATGAGTACCGCCGCCCCGAGAACCATTTATTGGGCAACCAAGTCTCCTACCATAGTTTACCTCAAGTGATACGCTACGTTTGGTGAATTAGCAGGGGTTCCCGGGGTTACTGGGTGAAGTTTATCTAGATCTTGGCAACGGATGCTTTCGGGTTCACGTACTTTGTGGCGGGCCGGATCGGGAGAGACTGGTTGAGGGAGACCTAACTTAGACCTCTCCAGCCGAATTCTTTTGACCCATCAGTTTAGATCAGGGATGGATTCACACATCAATCACTCCTGGACACATTGAACCCCCAGATTCCCACGCTCACACCTTTTTCCTTCCCAGTACTTCTTCTCCTTAATTTCCCTAAAAAGACTCTCCCCACAACATCCCCAAAGATGACATATGCGGGATTTTTTCCCCTAAGGGCCCCTGTGTGGAGATAAATTGAAAAATATCTTTTTACGCAATTGGTGAGCACGAGCATTTCATATAGACAACATGCCTGTCCAATCCGTTGGGAAACTTTTCAATGTTTTTTTGTACACTACTGATAAATACACATTATTTTCAAATAACTCTCACTGCGACGTTTACGTTTTAGAGAAACGATCAAATTTCACAAAAATAGGAGACACAACATTAATTTAGACACTCGTGGGAGTGCCTACATAATATAACACATTATGTTGATTTGTAAACTGTTACTGAATTTACATTAATAGTCCAAATGTTAAACGAATAACAATCATGAAACGTCAGGAAAACGGTCGCGGTGGTGTGAGTCACAAGCATCATGAGATATCTAAAAAAAAAACTTAAGTATAAAAAAATGGCATAATTCTCCTTTTTTAAAAAAATCTTTTAATGATAAAAAAAACAGAGTGCAATTCACATGCGATAAAAGCGAAACCTTCAGAAAACTAAAGTAGACAAGAGTGAGGAACTACGAAGAAATTTTTTTTGTGAAGGATGATTTTTTTCGTTGAATTCCAGTGCACCTTTTCCTATACATTTGGTCATCTTATAAGGATTTGTGTTTTCTTCTTCGGAATCGTTAGACGTGTTTTATTTTACCTGTTCATTTTGGAGTTGTTTGAAGATTGATAGTTGATTTTAAAAAATGAAAATATATATTTTTTAAATTTCATAAGATTCATAGGTTTTAATAGGTTCTAGACCAAAGGAAACTTGAGTGGAACCGTGAATTTATCGTATTATACTGGAACCGAGTACCCGTGAAATAAATAAATATTGTATTGCTATCTCATTCTCTCGCAGGCTAAATCCTATAGATGTATGTGTTTGTCTCTTTTTAGTTTTGCTTGTTTCCGTTTCATCGAATTTCAAATCACAATCATCGGGAATTGTGCCAAACGCGTGCCCAACAGATGAACACGGTCGACTTTGAAACATGAGAACGGGTTGCTTCGACTCGTTCTTGTGGTCAACTGCTCGGCTGTGGAACGATTTGCCGGCCTCTGTGTTTCCTCCTTCCTACAACATGGGTCTCTTCAAGCCTAATGTTCATTACTTCCTCTCCTCAAAAAACCCTCCACACAGGATCTCAGATGACGTAGGCCCTGAGGAAAATTGGTGTGGAGCTCATGTAAAAAAAAAAAAAAGTTTATTGAATCTTTTCCAAGTTAAGATGCTGATTTTATGGTTATTCCATGTGTTTATTTGGTGTCAGCTGCCAAAGATCCAACAAAAAGTAAATCATGAGATATGACTATGTCTACAGCAAGTCTAAAAGATATTTTTTTGCCTTCCAAAAAGTTATTTTTGAGACAAATTATTTAATACTTACTTGTAATCAGCCTACAATCCCATGATTTGATATATTTTCGTATTAGAATAGCTGATCTTTACATATAGTAAAAAAAATATGTTATGGGAGAATGACCAGACAAAACTGTCATTTTAAATCAAATTCTGGACATGTTGCCTTTTTCAACAAAAAATATGTAATTTGATTTGGAAAGATTATTTAGGTAAGGTATGTTTTAAATTTTGAAAAAATATATTTCATTTTTTCTATAATAAGGTATACCGTTGGCAAATGTGTTAAATTTTCAAACAAAATGTTGTTTTTTAGAACACACACTTCAAATCATAAAATCATGCAATTAAGTAAATTATCTCGCAAGGCTACTTTCCAGGTTATTTTGATTTAAATAAAATCATTTAAAAAATCCACGCACTTGTTTTCGACGAAAATACTTCAGTTTGTATATGTTTTTATGTAGATGTTCGCAGAAGGAAGGGAACATGGTTTCGTTGTATTGGTGCGCCACAGAATTGCCGGGACGAGTCAGCGCTACGGAAGGTCGGAAACAGTCTCGTCCAGGCTGTGGCCCTGTGGCAGGACGCGCCCTTACACCAAACTTGGAGAATTTACCTAAAGCCTTCGTAGTATACAAGTACTAAATATGTTTACTATTATATTTTATTTTCTATTTTATGTAATTATTTATTTTAATTTTATAGATATTTACGTTTATATTTATGGCTGACAGAGTTTATATTTATGGCTGACAGAGTATAGCACTCACCGCTCTGTTCAGCTGAAATAAACAAACGTATTATTATTATTTTTCTTCCCCCGACGTTGGCGATCACTCTGAAAAATGTTTCTCTATCTTGCGCTGCCCAGAATAGCATACAGGGGTGCGTTGGACCTCGTCCCTCGTTCATGTTTAGTTACATTATTAATTTTGCAGATCCCTCTCAAATCTATTTGTGCCTCCCCCAATGATATGTGCAGGATTGAGGCTTGATCAGGCGTCCTTAACTATCCTTTGGCTCTGGATTCGAGTCCAAAGGTGTCAATATATTTTTCTGATTTTTCTGTTTCCAGATTTTCGATTGAATTTTGCTTATATTGTCTTCATTTAATTAAATATTACAATTTGAGGTTTACCTCACAAATTTAAAATAAAAATATTAATGTACATTTAATGAAGAAGTAAGAAATTTCTAATAAATTTTAAATCGAGATTAAAAAAACTTGCTGTTCGCTTTTTTTAAGCCAACATTTTCAAATCTTTAATAGGTTAAGGAATATGTTATTTAAAGTTTATTAACAACATGTTTGTAATTAATTTATTCATTCTGACGATGAGAAATTTATCTAAACTTTTTGAATAGAGACGATCACGTATAAACATAGTTTATGAATACCTGTATTATCTACAAGGTGAACACTAACTCATAAATTTTGGATAAAAGATGTAGAAGAAACCAGCATAGATGGCGTTTTAGTCATCTACAAATTAAGGCAAGTTGACAAGGTAAACAAATCATGTAGTGTTTTATCTAGATTTTCTCAGTTTAAACCGTTTTTATCTAGACAGTGCAATAAAATTGTGACCTAGACGGGCACAGTCTATCTACCGCACGAGTTCTACAAACTTCATGTTCTTATGGTGTATATCGATAATTTAGTGCTTATCAACATATTGTACTAACAAAAGGCTGTAATAAACATTAAGGTTCAGTTCCTGTGCTTTTGTATTTATTATTTCCGGCAATATATTATTTTATTTTCTAAATGTATAGTGCTGCATGTGGGAAAAGGTTCACCCAAATATTTCTAGTAGCCACCTAATTAACAAACTAAATGCCTCTCTGTAAGAAATTTCATTTATCGTGTACATTAAAAGACTCAAAAAGGTTGCACAAAAGGATATATTTCAAATTAATGTTTTTTTTCGTAATGTTATGAAAAAATATATGTAATAAAGAAACACCACGTGGGTATTTTATTACATATTCTTGGGGTTTATTATATTTATCATAAGGCGAAATTTGTGATCTCAATAAATACAGCGTAGAACTGTATTTATACGGTTTTGAAAATCGGAATTAATTTTCACTTTCACAAATACAATATTTCGGAGATGATAATAATCATATTTATTCCAGAATGTGGGGAGATGCGTGCAATCCCAAACAAAGGGATGTGGGGGGATATGTGCAATCCCACACATAAGGATGTATGGGATACGTGCAATCCCACGCATAGGGATGATGTGGGGGGGTACGTGCAATCCCACACATAGGGATGTGGGTAAGTGAAATCCCGTAGAGAGTATAATAACATCGTTAATTACAGGGATTCATGTAAGAACATATTTATAATTCAGAATATACGTAAAACTAAGCAAAAAAGAATCTGAAACTTTCTGGTAACGAATTAAAAAATATCACTCCGAAATATTTATAATCGTAATATATAAAAATGAACGTTTCTTTGTTCGTCACTGTGTCGACCCTAAACCATACGCCCGCGAAGGTTTCTATTTATAGAGCTATGGCATTATGAAATTATTTCCTGTACTCTTCATCCAATTGCGATGTGTATTAGGTGAGTTGTTTTGCACACGCCCACAAAGGTTTTTATATATACTGATGAGCTCTGGCACTATAAAATTTGTGTTAAAAAAATGCAATAGGTGGTGCGAAAGTTGTTTCAAAAATGGAAATTTTATATATGGAAGGAGGGAGGCAAAGGAGATTCCCTTAAGGGGGTAGGGGAACAAAGGTGGGGGGTTCACAGGAGGGGGGACGAGGGAGGAGAGGAAGACAGGGAAGGTGGAAGAGGTACGTGGGAGGAAGAAGGTTGGAAAGGTGGAAGGGGAATGCAGGAGGGGGGGAGGTCGCGGGGTGGAAGCGGAAGAGGGACGAATGGGATAAGACATTGCAACGCATGTCGGGAACTCGCTAGTGAATTAATAAACAAAACAAATAACAATTTATATTAACATATGTAAAGAAAAAGTATTGTTGTGGTGTCGGTTAGAATGAGAATTGTTACTTGTTTTGTTATTCTATGATTTTATTGTAAAGTGTCAGTTTGTTAGAAGAAACCATAAAAATAAAGTGATATAATAAACATATATGACTTTTCTTCGTTACACAACTTATAGTGTTTTATTTATCAATTAAATTAAGGAATTAAACCTCTGTATGTTATACATATTTAACCATTGAAGTAAATTTAGAAAGTATGTGTGTAAAAAAAAAATGATCAATTAGCACATAATAAATATTTAACGATCATAATTGTAACCAAAATAATATTCTTAAACCTTGGTTTCTAGTCGGTTTCTAGGCAGAGGAAATATTTTTCTTCCTCAGTGCGGCTTGTTTGTAATTGCAACTAGGTTGTTGTTATTGTTAGGTTAATTTATTATTTTTTCTTCTTAAAGAAATGGTTTCGGAGGTAAATCCGATAAAATAACAATTTGTTTTATCTTGTCTAGTTGAATATTTGAGTACCCCTCTCCACTGCATGTCTAACGGGCCAATAAACTCGAATATCGAGCGAAGCGTTCACCACTAAAAAAATGGTTAATATGAACAACTTTTATATGATACACAAACCGATCGGCAAATGGGAAAGATAGTAGAAAAAAAAACTTGATATGTAGGTCATATAATATTATACACTAAATAATTTGTACACAGTGTACGGAAGTTCGCGTTCTAACAGAATATTTATATTTTACTTTTTCGGCACTATTTTGTGACCATTTGGTAGTCACATCACTGTTGATGCGCTCTAGTTATGAGAGGTTGTTTCGTAAGAGAGTCAGTTTGCATTTTTTTTGTTTTGTTGTTTATTGCGCAATTCATTTAAATACTTTTTTTTTGCTAAATGGTGCTCTAAAAATTTAGTTTTTATTAAGGGGGGGGGTAAGGTTTTAAAGGCAAAAAAGGCATATTTTCGTGATTATTTTTTGGAGATATGAGTAAAGTTAGTTTATTTATTTTATACTAGCTGGGTTGCTCAGCTTCGCTCAGGACAACATTCGGGAGTTTTCTTAAATCTTTCACACTGATATTCCCGATTCCCTATTCCTAAAAATTCCACGACATACTCCGCCACTCCTTCCAGAACTTTCTAGAGCTCTATGAAACCTTCTAGAACTTTCCGGAAGACTGTTCTAGAAATTTCAAGAGGACGAAACGTCCAGCCCTTACATCTTCAAAAGCACGCCCTTTAGGTTAAAACGGGAACCGTCATCCTGGAGGGTAAATATAGATCTACTACATCATAAAACTCCCTTGATCGTACCGGGACTCGTTTCTGAGTTTTTGCGGACCGCACGTTTTTTTGGACTTTCTTTTATAATATATATTGATTACGCGGTGAACTCCATAACTCGATACCGAATGATCTGAATAAAAAAAAATAAATGCGTTTTGAAGGTAATAAGTATTCCTAGGTAGTAAGAGAGAGTTTTTTTTTTTATTTATTTTTGGCTGCATTTTGAAGTGAAAAACGCGATTCTCGCATAAAAAATTCGGTGAATTTGTTATTTAATAATTTTTTTTTCCATTTTATAATGGGAAAAAAAAGTTTAAAAAAAAAATCTCAATGTTAGAAAATCTCTCTGTTAAAACATCCCTAGTATGTATGTACTTTCGGTATGTACCGATTTCGGTATGTATTAATACCTATGTATTTTTTGTCCATGCATGGATTTGAACCCTCGATCTCCCAATCCAAAACTAAAAGTTAACCGCTTTTTCAAGCAGACAGTCAGATTACCAAAATAATTAGAAACACTTAATTATTGTTTTGTGAGTAGCTGATTCCCGACACCATGTAAAGGTGGCTTACACCAGATAACAGATACACTGAAACAATAATTAATAGACAAAATCTATTATTAGCTTCTGCATGAATTTAAGTCCCTTTCGTTCGTCAATTAAATAAAATTAGTTGAACGGGATCCGAGAGATAAATGAAAAGACGTGAATTCCGAGAAGAATCGAAGGAATGTTGGTACAAACATTTCGAGCCTATTAAAAAAATATCCGGAGAAATTTCTCTGCAAATATTTGCGTGACTCATCCACTGTAATATTTTTTGCACGTAGCTTATACCTCTTAATACTGAAAGTTCAAGACGTTAATTATAATAATATTATTACATAAATTTCAAATAATCATTTGCCACTCACAGAGGATGAACCTCCGGACATCTTTGTCTTGGCACACAATCTTTACTTCATTCGCCACCACTTGCGCAAATTAATGAGAAACATTTTTATTTGCTTAGGCTTAGATGTTAGGTCAGATGTTGAGTTAACTCGGGTTAGATTACGTTACTTTAAGTAAGATAAGGTTTTGACCAAGTAAGGTAAGGTTCTTACGTGTGTTTACGATCTTGTAAACCTTACCTAAACATTCAAAACGATTCCGGAAAACCAAAAATCCTTTCATTAACATTCATGCATTGTCTCGTAGATTGAAATAACCTTAAAATTACCTTGAAATAACTCCTGTGTATGTGGATACCGAGTCCCAACTGCTCATAAACGTGAGAAGCTAGTGAGCTCCGATTAGGGTATGCTGTAATGCTGATGGTTGTTATGAATGAAAGTAGATGGGGAGAGGAAGGTGGGAAGTGCCTGGCTTATCACATCTGAACAATCAGCATAAATATAGTTTTAGCAACATTTGACGGCCAGCGTAGTCCAGCGGTAAGGCTCTTGACTCGCATTCTGAAGGTCGCGGGATCGAATCCCGGCGTGGCAAATAAACTTTATTTGATTAATTTATGTAAATAATATACAGTACATTTGCCGCAGGTTACAGAGTGGAAGATACTCTCAGTATCGCCCTGGTGTAAGACCACCGTTCAGAATTAAAACGTTGCTTGAAATGGCTTTAGCCGTATTTGGTGACCAGATCTGAATAGCCAGGTACTTCCCACCTTCCTCTTCCCCATCTCCTTCCTCTCCTTGCTACCTTCAGCCTCAAACATACCCCAATTGGGGATGCCATTGTCTCACTGGCTCCAGACGGGAGCAGTTGGGACTCTTGTGCGGTATTCATTAAAAAAAAAAAAAAAAATCTACAATATTCTGAAAGTATCTACATTCTATGATAGTGGTCGGTATCTACAACGATATGTCTCTTGCTGAGTTGGCATCGCGTTTGGATCCCATCCAGGCGTCGCGTGTGCAATTCCTCGGCTAGCTAAGTCCTCCATAACAACCTAAGCAACATTTTCCGCTTGTGTGGCGGTAGCAGAAGATTTTCAAATATTGTCTGGTTATTCGTAACCTGCTTATGTTTGTCTTTCTTTAAAAAAAAAAACGCTGGACCCTTTTGAAGTATTTAATTAACTTAATCGTATCTTATCTTCACAGGGCATCCATGATTTCATCTTCCATTCACTTTTTGCACATTGTAATATAATATGTATTCTCAGAACACTCAATAACTTTACCGAAATATTTCTGCGAATTTCTTTTGATTGATTATTTTCGCATTTCGCAGGTGGTTACTTTCGCCTTCGCGGCACATAAAACAGTGGTATAGTTTCCGGTACTTTTCCAACATGGCGAGCATTTTCGCCAGGAAACAAGATGGCCGCTGACATAATTCACGGACTCCTCCCTCACCTACCGCCAGACCTGCTGTTGGCAGTTAACGGAACTATTTTTTACCGCCTTTTCACACTACCTCTCCACAACACACAATACGCATACGTTCTATATTTCTTCAATAAAATATTTTGCCATTTGTGTGAATAAAATTAGACTACTGACGTTGTGAGTTTTTGCTATAGGAGATAATATTGAAATATTGGTCTAACTCAATCACAGTTTGTGGTTTGTTTGTTTTGACTTTTGACTTTTTTTGAAAACAATACCTTTACAATAAGCTGTTAATAATTCAGTTTTATAACAGCTCGCGTGCCACATAAATTTCATAATGTGCAGTCGTTCGGAATTTATGCGCTTACAAACATTTCGGAGATTTATTTTTATTTAAACATGTGGAAGTTTGTAAATATAATAAAAAATTACACTATTTATTTTACAGTCTTTAAAATCATTACGAATTATATTTTTAATGCAGGAACTCTCATCTGACATTTATTCCAAAACATAATGTTGTCCAAAAAAAACAAATCATTTTCTAACTTTTGAATTTTCTGGAGCAGCAGCCGACCAGTAGGTAGGGGCCTGAGTACCTACCAGCATAGAGCCCACAAATATATCAAAATCGTTTCCATGACAACGATTTATTTTCTGACGTTTGCAATAACTCGCTTTTGTTAGCGACAGAAAACGTATAACAAATATAATATGTCGATATTTATAATTTCATAACGCCGGAGTTTACCATTATATACAGCCTATAGTCCTCGCTTATAATTTAGCTTTCTATTGGTGAAAGAATTTTTCAAATCATTTTATCGTTTTACGCGTGAAAGCGTCACAAACACACTCGTCCAGTTTTGCATTTATAATATTAGTAAGGATTTACAGGTTTTTTTAATATTTGTCAAATTTTTTTGGTATTAAAGATTGTTTGAAAGATTGTGATAATTGTCAATACTTACCTACATTTTTTATAGTAACCCCGTTTTATGGGGAAATCCACAACCCAAATTTAAAACAACCAGGAGAATATGTGATGGTTATTTTACTTTTAATGTCGTGAGTCTGTTGGACTATGGCATCCCCGATTTGGGTTTGTTGCGTGGCTGAATAGGTTAGGGAGGGGAGAGAGATGTGGAAGAAAACGACAGTGAATTACTTAGCTGCCACTAAAGATGGCGAAAGCAATTTCAAACAACGTTCCGTTTCTGAACAGTGGTCTATCATCAAGACGCTAATGACAGTCAGTGTCTACCACTCGATTTTTAAGGATTGTGGCGGGTTAAATTTAAGAAAGTGATCAGAAAAAAGTGAAGAATAATTTGAATCCTAGGAACATGGATTGTTCCATTTAAAACATCTTTTATATTCAGACTTGATTTACCTCGCAGGGTTAAAAAAAATAATTTTTAAAAAATGTTCTGCTCCATAATCTATCCGAAATATAACGTCACCCGTGGTCGAGGGGTACCTTTCATAGCTAGCAATCCGCAGGTCACGGGTTCAAAGCTCGGCATGAGCAAGTACATACATAGCATATTTTCGACACAGTTCAGAGTGAAAAATACTCCCAGAATCGCCATGGTTTATTACCACCATCCAGAAATGAAACGTTGCTTGAAATGGCGTGCTTAACCGTGTTTTGTGACTAGATCTGTATAGCCGGGTCACCATCATCTTCTTCATTTCCCTCCCCTCCCTACTACATTCAGCTTCACAACATACCTCAATTTGGGAGGCGAGAATGGGTACCGCCGCTCCGGGACCCTTTTGGATAACCACCTCTGCCATGGGTCACCCCAAGCGGTTCGCTACGTTACGATTTAGCAGGGGTGCCGGGTGATTTAGCAGGGGTGCCGGGTTCATAGGGTGAGGTTGTCTAGGTCTTTGAGGCGGATGGTCAGGACACACTGAACCCCAGTTTCCTACCCACCCCTTAAACCCTTTTGATTCCCAGAACTCTCCTTCCCTTCCTTTCCAGAAAAAACCCTCCACAGCATCCTCAAAGATGACATAGGGCCTGAGGGAAATTATTTTCCTCAGGGCCTCCTGTGTGGAGCCCTTGTTAAAAAAAGGGTTGCCTTAGTCTTACTGGCTCTAGACGGTTAGGAACAGTTGCGTCTGTTATATAAAAGACAACAGATTTTTTTTCTTATTTTTTTTTAATTTTTTCGAAAAATTGTATCAATTTAATATATTATGTAATGTTTGATAAGAGAAAACAATGACAATAATCTCTCTTTTTCAAAGTATGGCCACTTAAATACATATTTAATTAATGATTAACGGAGTATCAAAGTGGAAAAATAGACACGCAATTAAGATACATGTGAAAGGAGTTGACAGTCGATAGCTTGATTCAAATCTGTTTAGAATATTGAGAACAGGAAAAAATTGATTTATTAATTTCTTAAATTTTACTGGTGCAGTGACAGCATAATATATTCAGAATCGAATTTTTCAACACTGCATTATATTCTGTGGACACGACCATACATTAATAAAAATATATCAAACACCTACACGGTACAAGCTTGTCTACAAAACATTCTTCTTAAATTTAATGTATCACGCCTACGAATAAAATGATTAATACCAAAGCAAGTGACAAATTCGGTATAAGATGAAAGAAGCCTTTATATTTTTTGTCCGTTTAGCTTTGTCGGAATCCGGCTGTTCTGATATATTTCTTTGAAAAATATGTTTGCGAATTAGAGCTGGTTCACATTACGCTATCAAATATAAAAGATCATAGCACGCCAAATAACGCTCTCCATACAATCCCTCCAGACCGTTAACACCTAAGCGTTTTTAAGCGCAGATCAATCATAGACAATACACATCTCAGACGTAACCGCTCCAGACGCGATATCCCAGAAGATAACTCTCCCCTTCTCCGACTAAAACAGGAGAGGGGGTCATTGTAATTACGGAGCTGCCTAGACCCGTGGATGACAGACGTCAAGTTGACAGATTTCAGTACAAAAAATATGCGTTCGACTGACCCCCTCTCCTACCACAGGAAGAAATATTTGATAGCCTCGTGTGAAAGGACAAAAGATAAGCGCTCGCGAATCAACAGATGTCTGCTCGCAGATATATAGCTCAGTGTGAACTAAGCATTACACTAAATTATTGCTACACATTATTTTTTTTAGTTTGACTTTTTTTTATATTTTTAACTTTTGTTTTACAATTATAATTTTATTGTTCATATTTTTTATGTGTGAATCCTTACCAAACCGACGCAAAACAAAAATAAATCCCCCTCCCACTGCGGTGCAAGGCTATGGATCGAAAGAGTCCGACTGGAGAGATCTAGATTAGGCCTCCCTCAATCAGTCTCTCCTGGTCCAGCCCGCCAACTGCGTGGAGGGCATTCGCTACCAACACCTAGATCAGGGTTTCCCAAACTGTGTTCCGCGGAACACCAGTGTTCTGATAGGGGTTCCGCGACAATTTGTCGGAAGAACTTCATTTAATGTATATTCATATTGCAACACTACTGATATTATTCACATGAAATTATTATTTGTATAATTTATTTAGTAGACCCTTCCAGGTAGAAGGTAAACCTTTAATGATTTCTGGGCGAATTTGTCAGAAGAGTACCACAATTTATCAAAACAAGTTATTATTGTTTTACTTCCGTTTTCCACAACCTATTTATGCGAAAAGGGATTTCCTAATTATGCTGCAACGAAATCAAAGTGCAGGAACAGGTTCGAAGCCACACCAGATATTAGAATCCAACTTACCAAAGTTGGGCCTGATATCAAGCATAAATGCATTTCACGGACTCGAAATCATCAACCTGATTTATTCATTCCATTTTTTGTTTGTTTGTATTCCATTTTTTCGTTTAGATTATAAATACTCGTATGAAGACAAAAAATTTTAATATAAATAATTTTAATGAATTTATTTAAAAACAAAAAAAGATAATATAAATGATTAACTATTTATAAATAATGAGCTAATAACTTTTCTTTTAATTTTTGCTATTAGAAATTGTCCAATCTAAACAATAAGCCAAGTGTTCCATTAAAATTTGGGAGTTTGCAAAGGGTTCCGTTGCGGAAAAAGTTTGGGAAACCCTGACTTAGATAAACCTCACCACATGAACCCGGTCAACCCTGCTAAGTTGCAAGTGGGAGTGTTGGTATTCAACAAATGGTTCCCAGGGTGATAGTAGCTAGAATTGGTCATCGTTTCAATAATTGGAAATTAAATTAAATATTTACATCATGGTCGCACATGGTAGAGCCGATTTGGCAGGAAGAATTTGCTTTCGTTTATGAAGAAAAAAAAAAGTTTTAAATTATAGAAATACTTATAAAACTTTTGCCTATTTTTGTACGCAACCAATCCCATGCAAAATGATGATTGCTAAACGGGCAAAATGACTACTAAACGCGCAAAAATGATTGCCTGGCCAACGAGCTTGATTCGGCTCAAGTGTCCTACATCTACGCTATGATTGATGAAGCGAATACTTGTCTTTCTTTGTGAACCGACATTAAAAACTGTGCTCATCATTTGCAAGATCGTAATTAAGTTCAGTGTAATCCAAGACACGCCGTGGGAATATTGCTACTCTGCATACAAAAGGAGTGAATGGGTATTCGAAGAGCTGTTTTCTGAAATTATCATGTATTTTATGTATCCGTATTAAAACTAAGGTCGTCGCTACTATGAATTCAGGTCGCAGAGTGAGATTTCGGGTTAATCGGTGTTGTGGTACGTAAGCTCTATTTTTATGCATATAATTAAATCATTGAAATCATTTCTGGTTTTACTGATTTTATGCATTGGATGGCTGTCTGAATATGTCGTATATTAGAATTTTATTCAAATCAAAATGTTCGAGTACTCTTCGAATATGAGGCAGTAGGTTACAGACTTCTAACCAATCTCTGTATGGGTTCAAATAATGAACTTATTTACAGTGTTAGGGGCCAAAACAGGAAATTACACACGTGGGAACTAATTCGTTAGCACATACGTATTCTTTTCTCACGTATCTTCTTGTTTTTAAAGGTTTTCCGAAAACACTATATTTCAATAATAGCTGTGTAGATAACTGTCTTAAAACTACAACAAAATTACACTGATTGTTGGGCCTTCGTTCATGGCAGTCCCTCCACTCATAGTTTCTGGAGTTGCCTCGCCCAGCTGTATCTGGGGCGGCCCACTGGACGTCCACCCTCTGGAATCGCACTCAGTATTTTCCTGGGAATTCGGTCATCAGACGTTCTTAGTACGTGTCCAAGCCGTCTCAGTTGCGATTTTTCTGTGAAGAGTAGCAGTGGTTCAATGTTCAGATCGTCTCGAATCATCGAGTTCCTTATATGATCCCATTTTGTAACCCCTGCCACTCCTCTCAAGTACCTCATTTCGGCAGCTTTGACTCTAGAGTTTGCCGTAAGTGAGCGTCGGGCGGTATATCGTTTTAAAGACTGCTATCTTTGTCTTGACGCTGAGCTCGGCCTTCCTTATCACTGAGCTGTAGAAAGGACGCTACACACCGCTTGCCGCACTAATTCTTTGATTGATTTCTCCGTCTTGCCATCCATCGCTGGAGAATTCGACGCCGAGGTCCCTACCCCGAGATAATTGAATCTGTCACCTCACCAGTTTTGCGCGCAAAACACCACAATGTATTTTTTTAATCTTTTAGAGTACATGTGTGGGTACTCTAAAAGATCAATCTGTATTTTTTTGTCTTTCTATATAATAATATAAAAAAATGAATGTACAACAATACTACCTACAAAAAAACATGAACACCTCAGCACAGGTTCTCCTAGTGAGGTGTTCACAAATAATATAATATTTAAATGATAATTCTTATGGTATGATTTTAGGTTTCCACGGCCAAAAGTTTTTTTGTTATTTATTTTTGTGGTATTATGCCGTGTTGCGCTACCTCCTTCTTTAGCCAAAGTTTCGGACAGCGTTACAGTGTCCATCATCTGCCATTATGCTCATTTGCCCTGATGATGGACACTGTAACGCTGTTCGAAACGTTGGCTAAAGAAGGAGGTAGCGCAACACGGCATAACGCCCCAAAAATAAATAACAAAAAAAGATAATTCTTATTTTTAATTATAATCTGTTAACTGTGTGTACTGTGACTAACAAATATGTTTACGTAAACAATATGTGCGGTACAATATTATGATGTAGATACTTAAATATCTGATATTCAGTACTGACGCCGTAGGTGGAATCACAGATGGTGGGACACAGGCGGAACCGCGTCTTTGAGAGACTCAAAGACGATGCTGTATTTTTACGTATGACGGCATAATAAGACTATTAAAACATGCGAAAACCTCAGCACAGGTTTTCCTATTGAGGTGTTCACAAAACACTACTGCTAACCTATTTACAAACACTAGGTACATTTTTGTTTTTGCTTTTTTTATCTTTGTTAACTATGAACATCATCTCTGAACATGGACCAGAATAGAAATAAATAAACACGTAAAGCCAAGTCTATTGGAAGCGTTTGCATCATCGATATATCTGGTCGATGACTTGCATTGGTCTGGTGACTTAGGTTGCGTTGTATAACCATCTATCTGCTCAGATGTACTAATTTTATGTATTTCCGGTTTTTACACCGATTTACGTAATTCTTAACATTAATTGTATACTTTCGTACTAACGTAATAACTTTCTGGGCTAATCTTAATCAAGATGAATCTTTAATAAGTTATAACTACCCCGGGTGACATGAAAACTGTGACTTAAGTTTGAACTTCTGTACTGTTAGCAGCATATTTAAATATTCCCGCTTCACACGTTTGGTTCGCTCATCCGCCGCCAGAGGTACTGCTAGCGCCTCTGGCGGCCAACAGGGAAACTACTCCAGCTACTGCGGTCGGTAAAGGATAACTACCAACAGAACGGACTACCAACGGCTGTGAATTGGAATGGTGCAACGCGATGTTGTTGATTATTGGAAGTTATTATTGTCATGTACCGTGGAGACAATATATTTCATCATAAACATTTATCTAGTTTTATTATTGCTAACAGTACATATCTCTATCAAAGTTAATGCAAAACAAGAGTAAGAAATAGACGCACGGTTTGGAAATATTTGGCGGATGAACTGATAAAGTAGTATCGAACAAATTTATGAGTGTAAGTGAATGGTGAAAGAAGTCGGGGACGCCTGACGAAGACCTGGCAGTAAAATCACTTTTACTACAAATCGGTCAACATTTTGAATATCAAACTGTATATTATGAATATCTATGAACTGTATATTATGAATATCAAACTGTATATTTGTTATCGTTTCGCTGAAGTTAAACTAAAATAAAATTGTCGCTTTCTTTTTTACAAAATATAAGCATAAATTTAAAAAAATATTTTTTTTTTTTAGAAATGCATGTAAGAAACAACTTTTAAAGAATATGTTATTACGGCTACGGTTATCTGTAACAGTTTTTTTTTAATTATGCGTTTCTAGACGCCTTTTGACAATCGATTTTTAAGCCTATTACTAAATTCGTTACTATATTTGGCTTCCACTTAAGAGTCAAATAAATTAAAAAAATATGTGTCGAACGAAGTTTAAATGTGAATGAAGTAAGATCGATCAAAAAAGAAGTGTGTGGCGGTCCTCTCTGCCTATTCTCGGGAAACGTGATGATGGTTAGTATGTTTGTTTTTATTAAAATGATTTGAAAAACAGTTAAAATCATGTTTTAACGCTTGCCAAGCAATATTAGTCAGAAAAAAGCAGTGTCTTGTTTTTGCGGCGTACATAATGTGGATAACCCATTGGTCATAGCTGTCCCTCTCAGCACTGCTGGTCTTTATAAAAACGCCCTGAAACAGTTAACGTTAGTTGAACGAGAACGGGTCATTTCTACTTGTTCTTATAAGTATTATTAGAACAAGTTACTTGCTTAAGTGCCCAATATCAACAATTCTACTTTATTGCTTTTCTCGGGGTTCAATCAATTTGTATCCATGTCTCGGATGCCGGATGCTAGATACTTTAATGGTAGGTATAAGCGTTTGCTGACAACTTGCTTGGACAGAGTTCTTTTTCTTTCCTTTGCGATTTTTAAAAATATGACTACATGCATTTCTAGATCAACTTAAAAGTATTTTGAGTCCACATAATTTTCATCATGAGTTAAGAAGCTTCTTTTTTATATAGTAACTTTACAAATTTTAAAATATAATTTGATAATGAGGAGTCACATTGAGTGAGGCACCCATTTTACAATTGGCTAAAATTCAATGAAATGATTAAATAAAAATAAACAAATTGACAACTGAAACTGAGATGAAATACAATAAAATGCAAAAAAAGAACCATTAAAAAACTACTACAAAGTAGCTACAAATATATCTACAATTATTCATAAAAAATATATCACAGCCTGGATCAAAAACAAGATATTCACTTTACTAAAAACATTTTAACACCTAATCAAAAATATTTCATTTCTTCAAAATTCGCAAATTCACTTTGTGGCGTCATTATTAATTTAATGAAAACAAATAACTTTGTGTACACGAATATAGTTTTCGAAACATGTTGATATTGTTAATTAAATGGTGGTGTACACAAAGTTATTTTTTTTCATTAAAAAAATATTTCAACTCAAATAAAGAATTAAAAAACTTAATTTCTGGACACACCCTTCTATTTTATTCTGTGCTATATATTCTTCTTTTCCAAGGTTTTCCTGAAGCACACAACACCTCAACCCCTGGTGAGGTGCTCGCGAAACGCCATAATATTTTTTTTAAACTTTTACAGTTCCTACATATCATCACGCTGTATTTTTTTGACCTTTTTTATAATATCTTAAAATATTCTTTAGCCTGACAATATAATTAATACACAACAATACTATTTACAGGAATACGTGAACACCTCAGCTTTGATTTTTCTAGTGAGGTTATCGCGAAATAATATAATATTTAAATTAAATGAGTTACAGTATGTAGCATTCTCATTCTTAAGCCGCGGCATTCCGTATTTCTACCGATTTATAACATATTTCTCTTGAACACTTCCGGTTTTAAAGTTCCTAAAAAAAATTATGTTATTTTTTAAGATAATATTTGTACATTGTCGAGCCGAAACGGTAATTATATGCCATTCACTTGATTAAAAAAAATCAAGAAATATGCTCTGAAAATTATTAAAAAAAAAATTTTCAGTTAATAAACTTGTTACAACTACGAAAAAATTCACAGATAATCTTTAAATGTAAATTAAGCATTCGTCGAGAGATTTTTGCTCTATTTTAAACGATATTTTCGCTTAATTATAATTGTTTTTTTAATATTAGCGCGCTTCCTCTTACATTCGTATTTTTATATATGAATTAAACTACGCATAGAAATACGCATACGTGTACGCATAGAAATGATAAACAATTTTTTTTATTTAAAAAGGCAGTAATAAAAAAAAAACTTAAATCGGCAAATATTATGAAGTATGATTGTATTTAATGAAGTGCGTATTTTAATGCATTGAAAAACTGTCATTGAAAAGATGAGACGCCATCCAGTTTTTTTCTGTATAAGTTATAGTTCTGTTTAAGTTATAATAAAATTTGTATCAAACGATCAAAAAGATAAACAAGAAGTTAAAACTCATGCAGAAACTTCTTATTTCTTTCATCTGGTGTGGCAATCTAATGTGATCATCTGATGTGGCCTGCCAATGTTTCCATCTGGTGTGGCAATCTAATGTGATCATCTGATGTGGCCTGCCAATGTTTCCATCTGGTGTGGCAATCTAATGTGATCATCTGATGTGGCCTGCCAATGTTTCCATCTGGTGTGGCAATCTAATGTGATCATCTGATGTGGCCTGCCAATGTTTCCATCTGGTGTGGCAATCTAATGTGATCATCTGATGTGGCCTGCCAATGTTTCCATCTGGTGTGGCAATCTAATGTGATCATCTGATGTGGCCTGCCAATGTTTCCATCTGGTGTGGCAATCTAATGTGATCATCTGATGTGGCCTGCCAATGTTTCCATCTGGTGTGGCAATCTAATGTGATCATCTGATGTGGCCTGCCAATGTTTCCATCTGGTGTGGCAATCTAATGTGATCATCTGATGTGGCCTGCCAATGTTTCCATCTGGTGTGGCAATCTAATGTGATCATCTGATGTGGCCTGCCAATGTTTCCATCTGGTGTGGCAATCTAATGTGATCATCTGATGTGGCCTGCCAATGTTTCCATCTGGTGTGGCAATCTAATGTGATCATCTGATGTGGCCTGCCAATGTTTCCATCTGGTGTGGCAATCTAATGTGATCATCTGATGTGGCCTGCCAATGTTTCCATCTGGTGTGGCAATCTAATGTGATCATCTGATGTGGCCTGCCAATGTTTCCATCTGGTGTGGCAATCTAATGTGATCATCTGATGTGGCCTGCCAATTTTTCCATCTGGTGTGGCAATCTAATGTGATCATCTGATGTGGCCTGCCAATGTTTCCATCTGGTGTGGCAATCTAATGTGATCATCTGATGTGGCCTGCCAATGTTTCCATCTGGTGTGGCAATCTAATGTGATCATCTGATGTGGCCTGCCAATGTTTCCATCTG
This sequence comes from Glyphotaelius pellucidus, assembly GCA_936435175.1. NCBI lineage: Eukaryota > Metazoa > Arthropoda > Insecta > Trichoptera > Limnephilidae > Glyphotaelius > Glyphotaelius pellucidus. The sequence continues at coordinate 17,559,939 of OW386552.1, forward strand.
GTGTGGCAATCTAATGTGATCATCTCATGTGGCCTGCCAATGTTTCCATCTGGTGCGGCTATCCGGTGTATTAATCTGACAAAGTAAACTGATTTGGTCATCTGATGTAGCCATCCAACGTGATTATCTGAAGTAGCCTGCTAATGTAACCATTTGGCGCGACCATCTGATCTGATAATCCGGTGAAGAATGAAGAATTAAGTAATAGAATCGGAAAAATGATTCTTTTACTTAATTCCCTGTCCCCTGAAAACGATATTTTTCAACTAAATATTAAAAAATTTCAAAACGCCATTATTACTTTATAATAAAATGTATGTTTGTACTTATTACTTTATATTGTATTACTTTATAATAAAATGTATGTTTGTAATTGGTTTTGGACTGTAAATGTACATTTAAAATAAAATAAATAAAATAAAAATAAAAAATAAAAGAACTGACATGGTCATCTGATGTAGCCATCTGAAGAGGCCAGATGACATGGCCATCTTATGTGGCCATTTTGCGTGGCCATCTGTTGTTGTCTTCTGAAGTAGCTATCTGGTATGGCTATCAAATGTGCCCATTTGGTGTGGCCATCTGATGTTGTCACAAGAAGTGGCCCTCTGGTGTGGCTATCAAACGTGGCCATCTGATGTCGTTTGAAGTGGCCATCTGGTGTGGCTATCACATGTGCACATATGTGACAGCCATATGTGTCATATCTGAAGTGACCAACTGATGTTAATATTTGAAGTGGCCATCTGTTGTGGCCATCAAATGTGCTCATCTGATGTGGCCAATTGATGTTAATACCTAAAGTAGCCATCTGGTGTCGCTATCAAATGTGCCCATTTGGTGTGGTCATCTGATGTTGTCACAAGAAGTTGCCCTCTGGTGTGGCTATCAAATGTGGCCATCTGATGTCGTTTGAAGTGGCCATCTGGTGTGGCTATCAAATGTGCACATCTGAAGTGACCAACTGATGTTAATATTTGAAGTGTCCATCTGTTGTGGCCATCAAATGTGCTCATTTGATGTGGCCAATTGATGTTAATACCTGAAGTAGCCATCTGGTGTCGCTATCAAATGTGCCCATTTGGTGTGGTCATCTGATGTTGTCGCAAGAAGTGGCCCTCTGGTGCGGCTATCAAAGTGGCCATCTGATGTCGTTTGAAGTGGCCATCTGGTGTGGCTATCAAATGTGCACATCTGAAGTGACCAACTGATGTTAATATTTGAAGTGTCCATCTGTTGTGGCCATCAAACGTGCTCATTTGATGTGGCCAATTGATGTTAATACCCGAAGTTGCCATCTGGTGTGGCTATCAAATGTGCACATCTGATTTGGCCAACTGATGTTAATATCTGAAGTGGCCATTTGGTGTGGCTATTAAATGTGCCCATCTGATGTGGCCATCTGATATTGTCACCTGAAGTGGCCATCTGGTGTGGCAATCAAATTTGCACGTCTATAACCATCTGATCAGGTCAGCTGACCTTGTCATCTACCTCGGTGAATAAAAGTAAGTATTGAAGTAACACTGATTAACATTCTACATACAAATATAAAATAACATTCTCAAATTTTGTGGTTTGAAGTGTTTTACCTATTAGCAGTCTATATTTGAAGCCAATCCAAAAACTAAGCTACAAAATATTTTAAGACTTCAGTATCAAAGACTTGGTACATTTGCGACTAAGACACATCTGGTGGTACGCCCTCGAGGTATCGTTAACGGACGAGTTATGATATTCAACACAGGCATAATAATAATACCAACATGTGCCTATGCACAAAAAATGGGACCACACCAAGAATGTTCCGTTCGGCAGTATTACAAAAGTAAAAAGTTGCCTTAAATTTTTCACGAAGCAAGAACAGTTGTTTTGATTCGACGCTCGTAATTTGTAATATTATGTGGCCGGCGAATTTAATGATAATATTGGCAAAACCGCCGCTCTCGTTCTGAATAATGCGAATGTCAATGCAATTATATCGGGAATCAATGTAATTTATTTACATATGAATTCCTGTGGCAGTAGTCACTAGCTGAATTGGTGATAATTACAACACAGTGGCTGTTCATCCGGTAGGAGATCTACTTTCACGCCGAGTCCGGAATGGTTAGATTTGATAATCAATTGTTTAGTTTCGATATCAATTAACTTGTCAAATCATTTCAAATAATAATATTTCTTTCACTGCTTATTAATATATTCGACAAAAATTCATTTCGTTTTTACGAATAAGACTCAAAGGAAAGCGGTAATGAAATTGTGAACAATGCTTGCTTCTGTCCGAAGGTTTTTATTGCATGTATCATTAAGAAGTGCGAACGGAGTAATGATTTTATTTATTTGTTTATTTATTTATTAATAGCTTTTCCCCGCGGCTTCGCTCGCATGGTATTACGGGAAATGACTGTAGCGCTTGCACTTATCAATTATTTCCCCCCCCCCCCCCACCCCACCCCCATCCGCTCCCGCATTCCATATATTCATTCCCTTACATTCAGTTATCAAACATCTTGCCTACCACCTAAATTTCATAATGCTATAGCTCAAAGAAAAAAAGAATTACTTATCCAATTTTGTTCATTCGTTCGGAATTTATGCGCTTACAAACATTTCGGATGTTTATTTTTATTTAAATATTTGTAAGTTCGTTAATATAATAAAAAAATACTCTATTTATCTTTCAGTCTTTATAATCGTTACGAATTATATTTTTAATATAGGAACCCTCATCTGACATTTATTCCAAGCTTGTCCAAAAAAAAAACGAATTCTAATATTTGAATTTTCTGCAGTAGTAGCTGACCAGTAGACTGAGTACCTACCAGCATACAGCCCAAAATTATATCAACATTGTTTCCATGGAAAAGATTTTTTTCTGACGTTAGCAAAAACTCGCTTTTGTTAGCGACAGAAAACGTATAACAAATATAATATATTAATATTTATAATTTCATAACGCCAGAGATGGTAAGCTCTAATCTGTAGTCTGCGCATATAATTTAGCTTTATATTGGTGAAAGAATTATTAAAGTCTTTATAGTGTGTTATGCGAGAAAAGGTCATAAACAAACTCGAGCAGTTTCGCATTTATAATATTAGTATGGAAGTATGGATTTAAGGAACATTAACAGTATTAGTAATACAATAAACATAAGAGGATGATAAAAAAAGACCAATTATTAACGGTGTGTTTTTAGGTTTTCACGGCCAAAAAGTATTTTTGTTATTATTTTTGGGGTGTTATGCCCTGTTTCGCTAACTCCTTCTTTAGCCAACTTTTAGGACAGCGTTACAGTGTCCATCATCAGGGCAGATGAGCTCATCTGTATAAAACTGTCCGAAACGTTGGCTAAAGAAGGAGGTAGCGAAATACGGCATAGCACCCAAAAAATAATAAAAATAAAAAAATAAAAAAAACAATTATTAATGTTCTCAGATAGGTATTTAGAAACAAGACTAACTGAATGTAAACTAGAATATTTAAGAAAAATGAAAGAAAAAAAGAACTAAGCAGCAATTAAAAAAAAATAATAATAGTACAAATCTGAATTCAACAAATGATAAACCAATACACAACAATAAAATAAGTGTGATTATAACTGAAATAGACTGCAAAATAATACATGAATATTATTCCAAAATAATATTCATTTATTATGAATGCATTGCATTACTTTGGAACTCTACTTTTTGAGCTGTTTACCTCGATTTATTACAAGCTTTCTCCTTTTTTTTTTTTTTTTTTTTTTACAGTTAATACCGCACAAGAGTCCCAACTGCTCCCGTCTGGAGCCAGTGAGACTATGGCATCCCCAATCGGGGTATGTTGTGAGGCTGAAGGTAGTGGGGAGGGGAAGGAGATAGGGAAGAGGAAGGTGGGGATGTACCTGGCTATTCAGATCTGGTCACTAAACACGGCTAAAGCTAATTTCAAGCAACGTTTCAATTCTGAATGGTGGTCTTACACCAGGGCGATACTGATAGTATCTTCCACTCTGGAACGTGCCGCAAATATACTATTTATTATTTTAAATGAATAAATTGTGAAATAACACAAATTAATCAAATAAAATTTATTTGCGCACGCCGGGTTCGAACCCGCGACCTTCGGATTGTGAGTCGAGAGTCTTGCCTCGGGACCACGGAGGCCGTCCTAAATATCTTGTGCAATATAAATCTCCATGCCAATCCAAATATATTTGTAAAAATACTATAAATGATACGTTCTTAGATTTTCACGGCCAAAAGTATTTTCGTTATTTGTTTTTGGGGTGTTATGCCGTGTTGCACTATCTCTTTCTTTCAGCGATGACGGACGTTTTGTCCATCATCATACACATCTGCCCTGATGATGGACACTATAACGCTGTCCGAAACGTTGGCTAAAGAAGGAGGTAGCGCAACACGGCATAACACCCCAAAAACAAATAACGAAAAAAACTATAAATGGTATTTAATATCTATGGAAAACTTTTCAAGTGAAGTGAGTGGGAGTTAAACTGTTGACAAAATAGAAAGAAAGAAAACTTCGGTGTTTTACCATAATCGCAAGACAAAATCACCCTGGCCAGCAGATTAAGTAGAACGCTATCAAAAAAAGCTAAATTGAAAGTATCTTAGAGAAAAATCAAATATAACGCTACTAGGAGAGCTGGCTAACGAGAAGACATGCGAAAGAAAATGGCAGTGGTGTATTTGTCAAAGAATCTTTACCGTGTAAGAAAATGATGCGTGGTATTCAAAGTCTGAATAATTTGTTCATTTAACTTTGTAAAGAGCCGCCAATAACAAGATTAATAAAACTGGAACAACTCCGCAGGGCAGGGCGTGTGGCAAGGTTTGAAGATAGCCGACAACTAAAGGGGATTCTTGAGATCAAGCCTGCTGAACAAAATAAATAAGGCTTAAACTTAGTTGACTGAATAATGTGGAGGTTAACACATTATTGGATATGAAGAGCTGGAAGAAGAAATCAGAAGGCCGGCAGAGGAGACAGTAAAGTATCCTACATGTGTTGGTGGACGATTTTACAAAGGACTGAACTTCACGTAACAATATTACGCTGCCAGAATTATACATGGATGAAATTACACGCGGAGAGAATAATTACAACTAATTCAAGTACATCTAACGAAAATCCGTTATTAATGCGCGTATATTTTTAAATGTTTAAGGGTGTGAAAAATAATTTTTATAATTTAAAAAAATAAAATTAGGTTAGGTTGGCTTTTTTGACGCGTGTAATTTGGTCCTTGTGTAATTTCGTTCGTATGCAATTCTGGCAATGTATTGGTAAATGAAATCCATGGATTTTATTTTGTAACGTAACCACCTTACAGGGAGCAAAGACCCTCCAATTAATATTAATACCTCGTTACAACTAAGTGGTGATAAAATTAGGTGAAAAATAATCGAATTTGCAAATGACCATCATTATTTTTATATTGAACGAAATATCGTCATATTATTTTGAGAATTGATTGATTGTTCGTCATGTTTTGTAATTATCTCATTCTATGTGTATCCATGTGAAAGATGTGGTGATGTTAAATATGTATGAAATATTCTAACTTTCACTTAGGTTTATATATTTCCTAACATGATCAAACTAAAAGCTTTTATGCTGTCCTTGAAATTTTTGTGTTTTTCGCTGCAGAAGAACACGTGTTCATTTCGTGCGTTGTCTAATTGACCTGGTGTTGAGATGTTTAAAATCGGTCCTATAAATAGTGGCGTACATTAATATTATTTAAAAGCACTTCTTGATTTAGTATTTTAAAGTTTTAATTGGAGAAGCACTTGTTAATTAATTGATGATATAGTAAGTTAAAGTTTGAATTGATGACATAAGCAAGTTAATGTTTGAATTGGAGAAGCACTTGTTAATTAATTGGTGATACAGTAATTTAAAGTTTTAGTTGGAGAAGTACTTGTTAATTAATTGATGACGTAGTTAAAACGTTAAAGTTTGAATTGGAGAAGCACTTGTTAATTAATCGATGACATGGTAAGTTAAATATTGAATTGAAGAAGCACTTGTTAATTAATTGATGACTTTGTAAGTAAAAGTTTGAATTGGAGAAGAATGGATTTTTTAAAATTATTTGATAACATTAAGTTAAAGTTTGCATTGGAGAAGCCCTTTTAATTAAAAGATGACATATTAAGTTAAAGTTTAATTTGGAGAAGCACTTGTTAATTAATTGATGACATAGTAAGTTTAAGTTTGAATTGGAGAAGCACTTTTTAATCAATGTTGCAGAATTTCGCTAATGTGGTTCTTTTAATAGCGATTCGGACTTCATTAATGTCGTGGATGTGTTAGAAATAGCTACGAAAGGGACAAAATCCCCACAATAAATTGCTGTTTGGTTTTCTATTAAGTGTTTGTGTTTTCTCCAGAATAAATAAATAATCACCCTGTCTCTGTCTAAGACGCAAAAAACAAACAAATGTTATTTGTTTATTTCAGCACAGAAGAAGTTACAATCATAACCAAATGCAAGAAAAGAACAACAATAGACGTTTAAATAATATATGTAAACTAGTCATAAATATTTGTTTACTATTTGTTTTCTTGACTTCTATTTTAAGCAAAAAAATTACAGTTTTTTAAACACTTCCAGTATTGATGGCCTCCATTGTAGAGGGGCAAGGCTCTCGATTAGCGATCCGAAGGTGGCAGGTTCAAATCCCGGCGTGCGCAGATAAATTATTTTTGATCGATTTGTGTTTACACAATTTGATCATGTAATATAATATAAGGCATATTTGCGGCACGTTCATTCCGAAGTCTCACTGTCTCCAGGGGGGAGAAGTTGGGACTCTTGTGGGGTATTCATATAAACAAAATTTCTGGTTACCTTCTGTCTCCCTCAAATTATTTAATTCCTTATTCCCGTGAAAGCTCAACTCAACACAGCGTCAAATTAACACACCATTGAAATGCGAAAAAAAGTCATTAAAGCCGATTAAAAAAACTTAAATAAAACCCAACCCTACGTAACCTCTCTAACCTAGATTTTTCCTCGCTTTTCATGACTTTATGAAGCATTAGTATTTGTACGAGAAAAGTTAATAAAAAATATTATTTAATCGTATAACGCGTTTTATATCACAACACACTCTACGTATCGAAATTTGGGCACAGAAATACCTCAGAATCTGGGCCAGTGGGCAAAATATCTCATACGTAAATAGTATCTTGGTCCGAGTCCGAGAGACTGCGGTCTCTGCGACGGGTCTACGGACCACTCAGAGGCTCAACCAAACTACTCCGGCACAATAAGAACACCGGTAGAATTGATTATACAGCAATTAACACACCACCTGATCGTACAAGAGGAAAATCTACGAACCACGTACAATGGCGGTTGGCAGCTAAAATTTTGGACATTTTTTTTCCTAATAATTTTATTTTTTAACTAACAAACTAACCATCACGCCGTTTCCCCGCTCAGTCTTGACACACACTCTGCCTCATCCAGTTGCATACATCGTCTCATACATAGTTTTTTTCTATCAATCTGACTCTTGACATGGCCCGATTCAAGTATCTAACTCACTTGATCCCTGACTTCTTCTACCATAGCGCCAATATTTTCCTTACACTCCTTTCTTCCTTCATTCGCTCTACGTGCCCAAACCATCTGACGGTCCTTTTCCCCCCGGTTCCTTTCTTAATCTTACTCATTGCGCTTACATCAGCCTTACATTCTTTGCGGATCTCCACATTTCTCACACGATCATATACGGTTTTACCAGACATACGCCTCAGGGATATCATTTTTACAGCATTCAGTCTACTTTCATCCTTCCTCCGCCAGTTCCTTGCCTTTCTACCTTAAGATATAAGTACAATCACACATCCCATACATGTAGTGAAAACTTGCTATTTATAAATAAGAGTAAAGATTGAAAAGTCACAACTACAAAAAAAAAAAAAATGAAAACGATAACGAAGAAACAAAGGAATGAAAGAAAAATAAAATAAAGAAGAAAGTAAGAAAAGAGGAAAGCGTCATTATATAATAAGTGAACAGCGTAAAATACCTTTAAATAAAATCATTTATTGGGTTCTTATTGGTCTATCGGATCTGAGATTGTGGGAGCCTATATCTTTCTCCAATATTCGATCCTGAAGACAGGGAGGATTCAGTGATGAGGAAATTCTGGAGTTGTTAATCCTTAACAGCAGTCCTGAAATTTTGATTCTTAATAGAGCTGCAATTCAGCAAATAAATCACTAATTACTTTCGTGATCGCAACATAATATACATACACGGTGACCGGACAACTCGGAACGAAACCAACTCAGAACCATCTCAGATAAGTCATTTAGAGTGACAAAAAATATACATAAAAAATGGTTAAATAGGTTAGGTTAGGTTAGGGTTATCGGCTAATTAAAAATCGTTTTTTGTCATAGCTTTTAATGACTTTTCAAGGAGGTGTTGAGTTGACTTTTTTCTCAGTTGGCATGGAACCAATATACACATTTCGAAAAATTTGTACAAAATTGTAGCCAATAAAATGGAAAAAAATAGTCGAAGATAATATTGTTAATTCTGAAATTTTAAATATTAGATTGACAAATATGACTTGATATGGTTTGATAATAGGTGGCAGGGGCCTAATTGGATAAGGCGAGAGGTTCTGGATTCGAATCCCAGTTGCAACCGTTATCTTTTAATTTTTCTGTGTCTTGTTCTCTTTCATATTTTAATTCAGATTATTAGTGTTATCTTCTTCTTCAACGATAAATTCAATATTTCTCTTTATCTCTCCACACACTTGCTTTCCTTTTTTATTATTACTCATGCACCATATTCATTAGGTCAATTCATAGATAAGTTAGCTTTGAAAACAAGAAGTAAAATTATTGAGGACATGTACATTTTTGTAAGTGCACCAGTTATGCTAGATATAGGCCTAATTGGATAAGGCGAGAGGTTCTGGATTCGAATCCCAGTTGCAACCGTTATCTTTTAATTTTTCTGTGTCTTGTTCTCTTTCATATTTTAATTCAGATTATTAGTGTTATCTTCTTCTTCAACGATAAATTCAATATTTCTCTTTATCTCTCCACACACTTGCTTTCCTTTTTTATTATTACTCATGCACCATATTCATTAGGTCAATTCATAGATAAGTTAGCTTTGAAAACAAGAAGTAAAATTATTGAGGACATGTACATTTTTGTAAATATGACAAAGTATCAGTCAAAAACAAAAGCCAATTATTCCACATAAAGCTTCCTATTAAGCAGCCGATAAAAATTCTCAAGACAAAGCGTGAAATGTAAATTATCGCTGCTCTAGGTGTCTAAATTCACGTAGAAATGATGGATGATACGAAATACTACTATTACTGTTCCGTGATACAATCTGGGCCCGTTAAAGTGTAACAACTAACAAAGCGAGGTATTTGTAGATTTATTACACGTGCGGACACGTGTTAATACACGTTTTTCAATGATCACAAATCTATCAATAATAATTACTAACCTTATTTTTTTTTTAAAGTAATTTTATATATTTGATAAAAAATTATCAGATTTTTATTTGTTTTAATTATTAAATAAAGTGTAATACAAAAATTATTTTATAACCGTTTTAATTTAGACTTTTATTGTTTGTTAATTATAATTAGTTTATTTATTTATTTATTTATTTATTTATATATTTATTTATTTATTTATTTATTTATTTATTTATTTATTTATTTATTTATTTATTTGTTTATTTATTTATTTATTAATTTATTTATTTATTTATTTATTTATTTATTTATTTATTTATTTATTTATTTATTTATTTATTTATTTATTTATTTATTTATTTATTTATTTATTTATTTATTTATTTATTTATTTATTTATTTATTTATTTATTTATTTATTTATTTATTTATTTATTTATTTATTTATTTATTTATTTATTTATTTATTTATTTATTTATTTATTTATTTATTTATTTATTTATTTATTTATTTATTTATTTATTTATTTATTTATTTATTTATTTATTTATTTATTTATTTATTTATTTATTTATTTATTTATTTATTTATTTATTTATTTATTTATTTATTTATAAATAAATGCCCTTTTTAGGGGCTTTTACATATATAGCATAGAAAAAACATTTTATTGTACATAACTGAACTGCCTCAATAACAATATTTTATATTTATTCAAAGATAAATTGAAGATGTCCACTGACTTGGTATAATTGTTTCCCTCAATTAGTATTCTGGGCAAAGAGGAATACATATGGTAGTTAGTCCCAGAATTTCTGCACTGAAATAATTCCTGACTTCTAGTATTACGAAGTGGAATTCGGAAGCTTATCAATTCAAGTAATACCGGACTATCAACTAAATCATTTAGAATTTTATATAAAAATACCAAGTCAGTGAAAATTCTTCTGACAATTTAAGCATATTCATATCGCTTAAAATTGTGTTGTAGTTTAACATATTTGCTCGAATGCCCATTTTAAAATTTAGAAAACGTAAGAATTTGTTTTGTATTCTTTCAACAGCTTGTACGTGCATATTATAATGAGGATTCCAGACAGGAGAATTGTACTCAAGTTGGCTTCTAACATAAGCAAAATATAACATTTTAATACACTTTATATTGTTAAAGTTTCTAGTTAGCCTAGTTAGCCTAGTTTATGTTTGTTGTACAGTAGGAAACCTTGTTTTTTTTCAATTAGCTCCACCTAGAGGATCCTGTGGAAAATAATTTCCCTCGGGGCCTACGTCATCTTTGGGGATGCTGTGTGGAGCGTCTTTTTACGAAAGAAAGGCGAGGAAATTCTGAGAAGAGTGTAAGAAGGAAGTAAGAGGGGTGGGTAGAATCGGGTCCAGGAGTGACGGACGTATGAATATATCTCTACCACTGCGATGTAAAGCAAGATTCCGAGAGAGACCTGCTGGAGAGCTCAACAGATCTCCCTCCATCAGTCACTAACGATCCGGCCTGCCACGCAGTTAGTGAGTAGATGCATCCGCCGCCAAGATCCGGTCAGACCTCGCCCCATGAACATTAGTGTGATCTGTATATGGCAGAGGCGTTGGTTATCCAATAAATGGTTCCGGGGCGGCGGTACCCATACCCACCTCTCAAAATAAATTTGTGTTTTTTGTGTGTTTTACAGTTGCGTCGTGGTTATTTAAAAAAATAACATTTTATTTCACGCAGTAAACAAGAGTTAAAAACCATTACGTTTAATTTAAATTCACTTTTGAATAAAGTACTTATTTGATTAAAAAACGCAGAATTTAATATATCCCGACACAAAATATTACGTGTTTATTGATTGTGATAAATATTATCCTTGAAGAAATATTATTATTCATAGAATATTTGAAAACATTATCTTTTCTTCTTTTCGTTTTTCTTCCAAAACGTACGTTCTCATTAACTATGCTCTTTTAAATTTGGAAAGAAAGTTATACCTACTGTTCTAATCAGCCTGGAATCAAAACCGCCAAGTAGCTTATCACGCAAATACACATGAAAAAAAAATTATGTTCATTTATTTTAAGTATTTTGGTTAGGAAATAAATAATATGAAATGCCGGCCTTCGAGGGGTAATACAAACATTTTTTTATTGACATGCAATGGCATAAAAATATATAGATTTTTTCAATTCTTTCAATTTTTTTAATCGAATAAAATGTGAAAAATAATCCGAAATCCGAGCTCATACAAGATAAGAGAATTTTAGCTGACGGCCGTCTAAGAGTGAGGATTAATTTTCAAAGTTAAAATTCAAGTTCTGTGAAAGTTCTATTCAAATTATGTTATTACTTCATCATGGGCCGGTTATTTCACGATACTTGGATAATAAAAGAACTTGAATAATACTTTCACAAATATGAAAATTATCTTTGAAATTTGACGAATTGTTCAAATTCTGCGAAACAGCCCGTCCTTGTTGCCTACGTCAATTTAAAATTTAAAATAAAAATTTAGGTCAAAATAATAATTATTCTGTCTGTTAAAATACATGCGTTTCATCTTTTAAATATTACAGAAAATACACCTGCATTTTCATCTCAGAATTCTTTAAGCGCTTCAGTTCAAGTCAGTCTTAACGAATGCATAATTAACGATGTATTTTATGTACCTGGTAAGAAAACTTAAGCTGCCATCCGTTCCAAGTCCCAATCCCCATAATCACAATAATAAAGCACTCTTATTACGAGCTTAAATTCATAACAAGATGTAAATGAGCCAATGAGCCCATTGTTTAAGCTTGCGGGGACTCGGTTAGCATTATTAGTGTGATGACTGAGATACTTTGATGATGTGAGCGATTGCGCGGAGACAGAGCTATGATTGGAGGCTGTATCGAGGCAGCATTGCTATTTGGCCTTGTTCTGTGTTCTGTACTCCCAATCATTATGCAAATTGGTTATAACGGAATCGAAGCGAGATGGGTGTAGTCAATCACCGAGCGAGTGTTACCACTCGTTGCGAATACTTTGGGAATGTTTTGAGCTTTTTTTAATGGTTAATATTTTGTATTTTGTACACACCATCAATTTTATTTTAATATTAAATTAAATGACGACTTTAATGATGAATTTAATTTGACGACCGGCGTAGTCCAGCGGTAAGGCTCTTGACTAGCATTCCGAAGGTCGCGGGACTTCCCGGCGTGGCAAATAAATTTTATTTGATAAATTTGTTTTATTTCATAAATCATTCATTTAAAATAATATATAGGATATTTGGGCACATTCCAGAGTGAAAGATACTCTCAGTATCGCCCTGGTGTAAGACCACCGTTCAGAATTGAAACTTTGCTTGAAATGGCTTTAGCCGTGTTTGGTGACCAGATCTGAATAGCCAGGTACTTCCCACTTTCTTCTTCCCCATTTCCTTCCCCTTCCCACTACCTTTAGCCTCACAACATACCCCAACTGGGGATGCCATAGACTCACTGGCTCAAGATGGGAGCAGTTGGGACTCTTGTGAGGTATTCATATAAAAAAAAAAATAATGAACACACGAATATATATGAGTTATCGACATCTTGGCGCAGTGGACAGCGCGATCGCCCGGAAAGCGAGAGGTCCTGGGTTCGAGTCCCAGAGATGCCAATATCTTTTTCTGATTTTTCTGTTTCCAGATTTTCGATTGATTTTGCTCGTAGTATCTTCATTTAATTAAATATTACAATATGAAACCCAACAATTTGAAAATCTCCTACTACCACTGCAGTGAGCTGAAAATATTGCTGGAGTCGTGATGGAGAATTTGATTAGAATAATTACGTATTTCCCATCTTACTAGGTGTGAAACGCCTGTGTTGAGATGGCCATTTAGAGAGTGATTATTATTTAGATTTTTGATTACATAATATTTTGAAAATGACAGCTTAAAATAAAATCAGTATTTTTTTTAATTATACAATTCAATTGTGAGAGTAAAAGATTAAGACAAAATAATTTTGAAGCAGTTAAATTTCAATTTGACAAAAAAGGCATAGCGATAAATGATAAGAAAAAAGCAAGTGATACTTAGTAAAATGTTCATACATGCAGTACATATTATACATATATACACACAGTAGACATAAATGTAAATATGTTATGAAATACTCCTGATGGATATGTTTATTGGAAGTAATCAATGATTTTACTTTTATATGAACTTTTGGTATGCGTGTTTTTAATGTCAGTAGGTAAAGAATTGAATAGCTTTGTAGCATTATATTTAAAACTTCTGTCCATAAGATATATTTACATGCCCAATATATGTGAGTACCTACCGCATAAGAGTCTTTACTGCTCCCAATACTCTGCATTCAGTGAGACAATGGCGTCCCCAATTTGGGTGTGTTGTGATCATGGAGGTACAGGAAGGGGATGGAGATGAGGAAGCGGATGAGCGTTGAAAAGCGTGACAAAGTATTTGGCTATTAAGATCTGGTCACCAAACACCATTAAAGCTATTTCAATCAACTTTTGACGAAATCTCTCGCAATATTCACCGATTTTTTTAAATTCCGGACAGCATTCCTCTGGTGAGCATAAAAATCCAAATCATGCCAAAAAAAATTATATTTATTAGTCCCGTTCATTTCAACCAAAGCATAGTCACCCCACGATTTAACCACTGTCTCAAAAGAAATTGACCTAAAAATGTTTTAGATTCACAATGCGACAATCTAGTTCAAGGACTGATCGCCCACAAAAAGTTGTAGAATCTTGATTTTACTATCTAGATCAATGAACCACAATTTGGTACCACTTTTACACGCATCCTTAACTAACCCGTGTTATTAACTACCGACATAATAACATGCATACGTGACTACTCACACTACATTAAACAAAGCTTTGAATTTTCTTTGAGAAGTAAATATTACCAACATTTTTTATACTATACCAGTTTCTACTGTGTGTACATCGCCAAGAAATATCACCGAAGCTTTCACTGAAATATTTTTATTTATTCCTAGCTGTTTCCCGTCATGCGTCGCAATGCAATATTCAAAAAAAAAAAAAAAATTCTCCCTGCATGTCCTTTTCCGTGCGTCCTCGTTACCCTCCCGCGTCCCCTTCCCCTCCCGCGTTCCCCTTTCACCTTCCCCGCCTTCCCTTTCTCTTCTCCCGCTCCCCCGTCACGCCAATCCCCCTCCCGCGTTCCATATATTCAGTCCTAGTACATGCCAATTTAAATTTTTTAAAAACTCAATTTGATAGGTGTAAATTTAAAATACAAATTACATATTTACGGCGGAACAAAAATTTATCGATTTTACATAAAATTACCACCTAAAAAGATGCATTTTTAACAATGTTTTATTTTTTATTGTATTTATCATCGTATTTGTAAAATAAAAATAGTAAAAATATTTTAAAAATAGTAAAAACATTGTTTTTCATTTACTCGCAAATAATTGCACAAATTGCCTCTAAAATCATGAAACACTAAAATCTTTAATGGCCTATATCTTATAATTTAAAGCAAAAATAAATAAAGTAGCTCACATCCGTACTAGATATTCGATGCATTTTTTGATTACAATAATTAATTTTCAGTTTAGTTAGGTATTTTTATCTCAAATCCAAATTTAAAACTTGTATGAAACTGGCTGAAATGGGCCGCTCATACGTTCTTTTAAAAATGATTTTCAAAAAATATATGAAATGCTTTTTGTTAAGTTCTTTCGGTTTTATTGAAAGACCTCACAAGGCTAAGACTCTTCGGCTAGGACTTCGGCCATCATCGTAACATTTTGTACCCAGCGGTAGTTGGTACTCTTCTGATATCCAACTCAGCTGCCATCTGTTGGGATACAGCAGAACTTCGTATTACAAACTACCTATCGACATCTATTGAAAGAAGCTGAAACTACATGAATAATCAATACACTACGATTACCTAAACTGGGGAAGCGTAGTAGGAGTTCATAAAAGAATTGATATTGACATTATTGTTGCAGTCAGAGTTAATATGATTGTGCCATATTAACATACAATTTTTCTTATACAGCGCCATCTATGATATTTATTTCGATTACAAATATAATACTGGTCTGTCTAGTTACTAGTAGATAACTGCTAACGTTATTGCATGTAGGTTTATAATCAATCATGACACCTGTTATTAAGTTGTTGTTCATTCGGCCTGAGCATGTGTACCGAAATTTAAGCATGATTCTTTGTTAAGTTACAAATTAATTACACACCTCCAAATATTATTTTATTCACGTAGACACCTTCCAAATCACCCACGTTAATATGTCCCACGATCGAGCAATCTGTTTAAAATCTACATATTTTTGCTTGTCATGAATGGAGATTAAAATTTTGTTGTTTTTCGTTTATATCTTTATTTGTATTAGTTATTAGACAGTATTATTTGGTTCTTTGGACGACGGATAGTTGTTAGCGCCGCGCTGTTAGGTCTTTGCAAATCTTTACATAGTATAAAGCGAAGTCACTCCCGCTGTCTCTACTCTTAGATCTTTTAAACTGCGCAACGGATTTTCATGCGGTTTTCACCAATAGAATTTCACAATTTGTCGAGGTTTTGTGTAAATTGCTTGAAATTTGTAATATATAAAGGGAGCGGGCTGGCAAGCGGGCGGTGCGGATTTAATATGTATGCAAATTAACAGATGACGTTGGTTATAAATATGTTATTTTTATATTCCTTGACCAACTTTTTTGCTTATTTGATTAATATGTGTTATTGTGAAATAACATAAATTAATCAAATAAAATTTATGTGCCACGCCGGGATTCGATCCCACCACCTTCGGATTGCGAGTCGAGAGCCTTACCGCTCAACAATGTCGATCGTCTACATAGCATCCCCGGAGATGATAAAGACTCTGAGGGAAATATATTTTTTCTCAGAGCTTCCTGGGTGCACTTTATGCAAAAAGAAACTAAACTAAAATAAAAACATCGATTTAATAAAATTTATTGCCGAAATGTATAGTGCTGAAAGTGGATACTTACCTAAATTAATTACTAAATGTTGGTAGCTACTTGGATTCGCAAAGGTTATTGGGGCTCGGATACATATGTCGGACCAAACTATATATTATCCGTGGTACAAAACTGTATATTATCCGTGATAATATACAGTTTTGTCTCTTAACTTCCAATAGTAAGATAATTTGAGATATGTCGGGTATCTTCCAATAAGTTGACGGTTCGTATGGTAACCAATTTGTTTATTTGGTTATCGTTAAAATTTACAATGAATATTAGACCGAACGGACGCCCTTACCAGGCTAGATTCTAAGTAGTTTTGTCGCTCCGATGTGCTGACTGAGAAAGCCTGCCCAATCTTGCTGAGCCCTTAGGCACGAACGGCGGTAGATGATACTCTTCTGATAATTAACTCAGCTGCCGTCTGTTGGAAACTGACAGAACTTCGTATTACAAACTAACCTATTGACATCTATTGAAAGAAGCTGAAACTAAATGAATAATCAGTACACTACACATACGTTTATCTATCAAAATTTGACATCAAGCTTGGAGAATATTACTCCGAGTTACAGTTAAACAATACACACGACAAAATTGTCAATATTTTACTTGGCTAATATTTTTTCTAAATTTTTAATTTTTAAACCAAATCATCGGATCTTTGATTACCAATAGGTTTACGGGGTATTTCGCCATCCTCCCCATAAATAATCCTTACGATAACGTACATTCTAGATTAATTAAACACGATTTACTGATTTAAAAAGTCTGAGTTTACTCTTCGGTATTTGAACCTATGAATAGTGTCTATAGTATATATAGGATAAGTTAGCCGAGTTTTTTTATCTATTGCGAGTATTTATTTATTTATTCATTAATATTCGTGATCGTGTAGATCAGGAGGATGGTGAAATACCCCCTTAATTTAATAAAGAATATAAGAATTTCTAACAGAAATAAAGTAAGAACTAAACACATCCTTAGCATACATTACGCTTGTTTTATTATTTTATATGAAACAATAATCCTTTGATGTAATATTAAATACGTTATTTCAAATTAATAATTAAAAACCGTGTCAAATATTTATCACATCCAGAGTTGCCTATGTGCAGGTGCAATTGGAGCAGTCGATTTGCCAAGGATACTCACAATAATTAGCGTATTTGGCTCAGGACTGACCTTTAATCGTTTTTTATCAAAAACGGCAAAGTAAAGAAAACTCTGTTATAACTGTATCATGATTTATTTTTGATGAAATCGCATATAAAAGTTTTTTTAAATATATTTACTGAAAATAACAATATTTCGAAACATAAGTAAATATATTTTAAGTAATCGATGACATAATTGATTTCCACTGTAGGAGTAGCAGTTCCGTATATTTATTTCAATGGTTCCCTTTTCATTTTTTATAAATATATTGTGGTATTTTTATAAAATTTTGCATACTTATTTTATTAAATAAAGTGAACAAAAAATGTAAAATGAAATAATTAAAAAATGCAAACAATATAAAGCAAACCAATGCAACATAAATGGCAATGTAAAAAAGCAATTTAAAATAAATAAATACTTTTCTACTGAACACGAAAAATAAATATTTAATCGTACTTTCAATATGCAGGTATTTTGTGAGCGCATATTTTCGATTACTCGACCTAAAATATTTTTCATCCAAGTTATCAATAGTTGTTAAAATTATTTCTACAACTAAAATATTAATTGTGTTTCAAACCGTACTTACATTAAAAAAACACGTAGCATCGTAATTATTTCAAATATTTTTGATAATTTAATAAAAAAATAAAAAAAGTTTAATTCGAAATATTTTTTTTTAATTCAAAGATTTTATTGATCTTTTAACTAATTATTTTTCAACAAATGAAAATTAATTGAAACGTGAAGTATACAAAAACTTAAACAAATCAGCTTAACAATTAAAAATAAAACAATATTAAACTAACATGAAATGTTCAAAAATGTAAGAATGAATTTTTAAATTTTATAATAATTTATTTTACATTTCCAAACAAATAAACAAAATTTTAAAAGCACCATTTATTCAGCGATATGAAAAATAACATTATTAATTTTAATTGATATCGGTTTTTATTATTATCAAAAATAACTTTGAGCAAAAAGACAGGTGTTTTGCGGAAAATATAATTCCAAAGTAATGCTACGCAGGAAGTTAGGTACAGTGAAACCCCCATAACAAGTTCTCTGTTAAGAAGTTTCGTGGCTTAAAAAGTTTGGTTTTTCAGTCCCTCGGCCCAAAATTGGTCCAATTTTTCCCACATATAAGGTTTTCCTGCTTAAGAAGTTTGTTTTTCCGGTCCCTTGGAAAACTTCTTAAGAGGGTTTCACTGTATAACCTATTTCCTCGACAAGTGAATTATGCATATATCATTCGAATAAATTAGACATTCTTATTATACTGTAAAGATTCCTTTACGAAAGGGTTAATTAAATAAACTCTCTTAATTTTTCACAATTTATTTTTCGTGTAAATAAATTGTTACGAAACAACCAAAAATTTATTTAACAAAACATATATACCGCAACCGTTAAACCTCGTGTAAAGGGAATTTATTTTTGATTTCTTAAAATTACAATTATCATTAAACGAATCTTATAAAAGCGTTTTTTTAAATAATAACTATACGTCGATAATAAAAGTTAACTTGGAAACATATTCCAAATGATTTAAAAACTGCTACTTTTGGCATTTTGCTATGCGAAATGTAATTATACAGCTTACGGATATGTACCTAATTAAATGATAATATATTAAATACCATAATATATTTTTTCTCATTATTTTCATTCGCCGATGACTGTTGAAAATTTAATTTTTAATGTTTTATTTTCGTCTTTTGAAATAATATTTAAGATGAATCACGATAAAAATTTCACCTTTTCGAGCAATACAAAGTTTTTGAAATTGAAACAAAAAATGCTCTATAAACTAGGTACTAAATCAATTCACGCAAGATTATATGCTTTTCCACGACCTAATTTTGTAATATTATTTTATTTATATTCGTCCATGGTACTTTTAAATAAATAGTGATAATGAATTCTTGAAAATATAAATACAACAACAGAATGTAATAAATTAGGAAAATAATTAAACAGGTAGGAAATAACGTGGTTTCTATTACATCAAGCACATTCACGTGGACTGTTGTCTACCAGTTAATTGTTGAAGACAAGCTTTTATCAAAACATTATTAGTTGCTATTCATTTAATTTTGGTCAGTGGAAAAGCATAATTTCGTTTCAGAATTAGCGAAAATAAATTTGATTACAAAATAAACATATTTTTAAAATAAATATATTAGCTAAAACTAAATAAGTACCGGGAACCAGGTTAACTTGCAATTGATATTTGACATTTTTCGGTTCTTCAACGAGAGCTTAATACAAAAGTCCTGATGATTTAGTTCATTCGAAGAACCTTGACAAGCCACGTCAGCAACAAGCCGTATATGATGTGTGGCTTTTACAGTAAACTGTGAGCCAGTATTGTCAAATCTGCATTGCATAAAAATTATACAATCGTCGTTTTTCCATAATGTTTTGAATTATTGAAATAGAATTATGATATTATTATTAAAATTAGTTGAACTAGAATTAAAATTCTTTTTGTGTTTTAGGCTTTCGTCGAAAAACCAATCACAACAGTGAATTTATAATAAATATGTATATACATGTTTTTTTTATAAATTGCAGCCAGTTAATTTCTCTAAGTATTTTTAGTTCATTCGATTAAAATAACATGATGAAGGACAGGGGTTGACATGCTATTATCAGATGATCTAGAAGTGTGTCTTCTTTCATTGATGGATCCTCTTTGATCTTTTAATATTTGAAATTTAGAACATTTAAAAAGATTATAATTAATTTTAAAAATCGTTTAAAAAAGTTATTACTGTGAAAAAGGTTTTTATTGACAACATATAATGCTAATTAGGATATAACTTATTTACGTAAATGGAGTATTTTATTTAAGTTCCAAAACGTGATAAAATAATGAAAAATTTATAGTCTGATGCATCTCCCACTATCGTCGCAACCAGATGTCACAAAGAAACATCAGAGCACCAAGAACACCTCACCTTCTGGCAGTTGATAGTCATAGTTTTATTTTGAAATAAAATTATTAAGTCAATATTACAATTCATTTATAATGTTCATTAATCATAAAATTCTCAATAGTAAATTTATTTTTTCTGTTCCGTCAAATTTATAAAAATAGCATGTAACATCAGATCCCCGCTAAAATTAATTTTTTTTTATAAATACCTATCACTTACATATTTTTTATTAAATTAAATACTATAAATAATTATAATAATTTGAAATAAAAAAAAAAACATAAGTTAAATCTAGCGTACTAAAACTAAGTTAATTATTGCAAATTTTCCCAGATTCACTTTTAACGCTAAAATTCCGGATTTTATTTCACAAATTTCACAAGTAGTGTTCTTCACGATTCAAAGTTCACGATCACAATAATTTCATAAATATGATCAATTCATTATAAGTCCCAATGGAAATTCGTTCAATTCCTTTATAATTCAATCTAGTGTTCTTACATTTACTGGTCGATTGAATCATTTTTAAAAGTTGTGAAATAGATTCAATGTCATTTTGTTAGAACACAAATTTGAAACATATTTCCAGATTTATCGATGTTTATTATTATGTCCTTTCATTTGGATAAAAATATGTCATGCACAAGTTTTTACCAATATGTATCTTTTTGATGTACACCTTTCAAAGGCTTTTATGTAGGAGTAGGCTGAGTGTAAGCTTGTTTCGAAAAATATTTTTTTGAATTATTTCTAAAATAAAATTTTAAACGTAATTGGATCAAAGTTAAAGTCTTGACTTGTAAGAGAAAACAAAAATCCAACAATTTTCTCGGACAGAAAAATATTTTTTTCGTTATTTTGCAAACCAAGCTATGACTTTATATTTATTACCTACTCCGAATTTTATGTCCATTTTGGATTTGAGTTCTGTTTAGTTCTCTGTATGGGCTGTAGGCGGTGTTGGCGCGGGTTGTCTTCCGCCCATCAATCTAAGAGCCATCCAAGAGGCTAAGGACTGGGCGGCAATGGCGGGGACTTGTCTAGCCGCCCTTTCCCTTTGCACCTGATAACGATACAATAAAGCTCCAGCTACTAATGCTGAAACTACAGCTGAAACAGCCACAAGGACAAACAAGGCACTGAATCCTGGAACTGGGAGACAGATGCCATACACCACCTCTTCTCTGATCCTGCCTTGGAAGACAGTTACCGCCTCCGCTTTGTTGTCTGGACTGAAAGCCAAATCTGCTTCAGAAATGACCTCATACAGTCCACTTACTCCCACATCAGTACTTCTTACTTTCCTGTCTGAAACCACGATAGATCTACGTCTTCTATTGGGATTGTTCGAAGACTTGTTCTCTGTGTCTTTGTCTGAAGTGTTGGCATCGTCTACCATTGGGGGCATAGCATCCAAGTCTAGGTTTCTGGGTCCGGCTACTGCAGGAAGTGGTGCTGGCAGAGGTGATGGGCCATCTTCATCCTCGTTTACTTCACCGTCCAATAAGTCTTCCAAATTGCGTGGTCCGTGGGGGAAGCGCTCCTGACTGTCGTGCATGTTAGGTTCCTGGAATGAGAAAGAAATTATAGGTGAAATAAACATTAACATTTCGGCATCAGCGGATTTTATGACAATTCATCAGGTTTGTTTGTACCTTTGCATGAATGAATATGCCCTATGAACGAAAATTTTAGGAGACTGGTGATTGGTGAAACTGAATAAAATTGTAGCTTTTATATAAAAGTGGTTATTTGTTTTTCAAAATTTTGGTGTAAATTTATTGTAATTCTTTTTATAATCACGAAAAATAGCAGGAATTGAGAAATTTAATCTACGATTTTTTAGAAATAACCTAAAAAATTGACTGCAAAAATTAAATTTTTAATATTAAAAATGCCTTAACCAGCAAAACTTTATAGCACAATTACTTAACCATGTTGTACTTTGTATGCCATTCTCTGAAAAGTAACATTCCTAAAAAATGTAGCTTGAATGAAAAGGTAGCTTTTATTGAAATCTGGCAAAATGGATTTGACTTGGTCCGATGAACAAACTAATGCTTCGTCTTGGAGTGTTAGTTTCTTTATCCACATGGTTGTACAATATTGCCTATTCCCGATTTTACATGACCTGACTATTCACGTCTTGTAACCAGAGTAAAATAGTCCAGTTTATAAAAATAAATGCGACAATTTTCAAATGAGTGACAATTAAGGCCAATAGATTTCACTTTTCGTATATTTACCTCAAACGGCTTCTGCAGCATCTCAGCAATAGCCAGATCACCATCTTCAAATTCGTCATATCCCTCCTGAGAGAAGGGTACGTGGTTGTGCTGTTGGCCATCTCCCTTGAGGGGTGGTAGTCGCTGGCCCCCTGGGAAGGGTCTGTGCTGGATGGGGCCCGATGGGGCCTGACCCCCTGGACGGTGAGGACCCCCTGAAGGCTTCTGAGGTGGCTGTTGGGGAGGCACCTGCCGCTGAGTGGGTGGGGAAGGCTGTGGACCTATTAGGGCGGAGTCATCACCATCTTGGACGATGTCGTCGTACAGCGTGTCTGTGTTTAGGTTGGAGTTTTCAATGCTCTCCGATATCGATTGCCTGAAAATAATTAAAACAATAATTGAATTAAACACCTATTATTGCGAAACGAACAACTAACAACATGACAGCATATTTTTTAAATACTTGTAAATAATACCATTGCAAAACAATATTTTAACTGACCCTTGTCCCACTGATATCAAAAAGAAGTCATCTTTTCTGGAATACCAAACAAGGATCAAGCTTTGCCGGATAT
This sequence comes from Glyphotaelius pellucidus, assembly GCA_936435175.1. Lineage (NCBI taxonomy): Eukaryota > Metazoa > Arthropoda > Insecta > Trichoptera > Limnephilidae > Glyphotaelius > Glyphotaelius pellucidus. The sequence continues at coordinate 17,583,320 of OW386552.1, forward strand.
TGTAAAAATGCGATGTAAATTTGTACATATTCGATATAAATTTAATTTATTAAGGTTTTTCTATTTAGCTGTGTTTTTAAACTAAAATTTAGATTTTACTGCCCTCACTACATGTAGAAAAATACATAATAATCAATTCCATGCTGATTTATTAAATGTCAACTAAACAGAGGCACAGATTATCACCGTATGTAAATATCAGTAAGACATTTATCCCTTTCAGACCTGAATTCAAATTGGTAGCGGTAGAACTTATTTGATATTATTGATTTATATTTTTTTTATTGTTTTTCAATAGTCTAGAAGTTATCACTAATTTCACTTGAGAGAACCATGGGTTTCAGAGGGCGGTTTTCGCAAAAAATGACAAACCAAATACTGTTTTTCAAAAATTTAATTTTTTATCGAGTTTTAAAAATTAAAATTAAACATTGAAACATTCAAAATTTACACAACAAAAATTGGGAGAAATAGTTGACGAGTAGCTAAAATTCAATAAAAAAGCGGAAAAATCTCTCGGGGTCTCTGACTTCTTTGGGAATATTGTGCGGAGGGTTTTTTTAGAGAAAAGAAGCGAAGGAAGTTCTAGGAAGGAAAGGGTATGAGGGTGGGTAGGAATTTTGGGGTCTTTGTGTCCAGGAGTGAAGAACGTATAAATCCGTCCCTCCCACTGCGGTGCAAAAGGTCGAAAGAGTCCGCATGAAGAGATCTAGGTTAAGTCTCCCTCAAATAGTCTTTACCGATCCTGCCCGCCACGCACTAGATGAGCAAACGTATTTGCCGCCAAGACCTAAACCCCTCACCCCATGAATCCGGGCACTTCTCCTTAGTCACAAAATGTAGCGAACTACTCGGGGTGATCTACGGCAGGGGTGTTGGTTATCCAATAATTGATTCCCGGGTCGGCGGTACCCATACCCAACTCCCAAATTAGTAGGGTATATTTGGAAATACGTAAATTTCATATTTTCTTCCTCGGTGTCCAGAGCGCATACAAATTGGCGGTTTTTGTTTTCCAATTGCCGGTATGACTTGGCTTTGCGTAAATAAAAAAGAGTTAAGAGTTTTAATGTTTAAATGAGTCAAGAATTAGGTTCTTAAGATGTGATTCTTTTTTTTCAATAAATTTCGTTTCAAAAATGAACTTATTGAAAGATAAAAAAATGGCTTTCGTTGGAAATAAAAAATATTTATTTTTGCCTAAAAAGGTATTTAGGGAAATTCATCCAAAAAGTTAATTGACAAAATCATGACCTTCTTTCAACTTAACACCACAGGATAATGGTTTTCTCACAACCATTATTTCAAAATGCTGTCTCTTTCGTTTAATTGAATGGACGAATATCATCATCATCGTGATAATTTTTTAGTTTTTATGCAGTGTTGCGCTTCCTTCCTCTTTAGACAAAGTTTCGGACAGCGTTACAGTGTCCATCGTAAGGGCGGATGTTTTGATTGTGGTGTAGTGTGTGATAATGTACCTATCTAAGTATTGCACGCGTTAATCCTCTTATGACCGGTTTTTTTAATGCAATAATTAGTAAATTTAACAAGTGCACTATATAGGCTTCAACGATCACTGCCCATTCCTTTACTAACATCAGTGTACTATGTCATGGTACATTCAAACCTTTATTATCTCTGCCGTATCTGGGGCTTCGCTTCAAAGAAATTGATAGCTGATCTGAAGGTGGTTCAAAACCGAGCTCTCAGAAATGTTTTTGCACTTCCGTTGGACACCCATGTTAGAGACATCGATTCAGTTTTCGGTTTTCTTCTAACCACAATCCTTTCTAAGCACGAAATTACAAGCACCATCCTACAAATTACTCAACATCAACTCACACTAACATCAAGACACTTTACAATCAGAACATCCACACTCATAATTTCGAAATAGCAATAAAATCCGCGTTCCTAAACACACACAACAAAATATGGGATAAAATCTTTGAACTACGATTTTATTGCCTACCCACTATACAATTCGCTTCAAATATGTGTAAGGGAATTTAGCTAAATAAAAAATTGGGAAGAATGCTTAAAAATAATATTTTTGAAATACGTTTAAGGATGAAACTATTATTTAAATTTGTCGTCATTTTCTGTTCTCTCTTGTTTCCTTTTCTCTCCTTTTCTTTTCCATTTATTTGTAATCATCCATATTTGTATAACCTTGGTTTTTTTCCTTATTTGTTTTCTATTGTTGTTTGTCCTACTTAACCTGTCTTTTATTTTTCGTCTATATTGTATGTGACACTTTTATTTTTAATATCAAAATACCGATGTAAAATTGTAACTATATCCTCCCACTATGAATTGTAAGCTCCTCCCGTCCTAAAATGAATTATGTATCTCATCGGAATTGACCTAGCAAGAAATAAAAAAATAAAAAAACAATTTTAAAAAAAAAATAACTATGTGGTTTTTAGCATTTGGTTTAGATGTAGCTGAATATCATCATAATCACCTGTGATGATGAGTGTCTGCATGATCTGCAGTGTCCTCTTTCCTCTCGAGCAAAGCCCCTTGACCCGGAAGTTGGCAGTGCTCCAGGCATCCATGTCTGCATATTTCCACCTTGCACTTGATGTGGACCGATAGGGCATCCGGGAACTTGAAGGCGTGGAAGAAGGCGTAGGTTATTACCGAGGCTCTGTCGTCTGCTGCCTTTGCCTTCAAAAACCTGCAAAGAAATTAGAAACCTTATTAAATAGTGCATAATATCGCCACAGAACAAATGTAATAAATGTAGTCGATTGAAATGATGTGGCAATGACTAATAATGTTGCGATATCTCATAAGGTAAGATACAGTGATCTTCCAGAAATCATATAAAAAACAGTCAATTTTTTAACGTGATTTTTTAAATAAAGAGGTTCGCTTTAATTCCGCCGTAATCATTCTTTAGAATTAGAATTCTCGCATTGTTCAATACACATTGTAATGTCTGGCATTTTTTTGCGGAACGAATCCCCTATAAGCAACACTATTGTAGATTTAGTGAAAATGATTAGTAAAAGCTGAAAAATTCGATATCAACCTTGCAGGGGTCGGGTTATTTTAAACGGTTCCATTCCAACTTAGAATAAAGTCAACTCAATACCTCCTTAAACAGTCATTAAAAGCTTTGAAAAAAAATTAAATTATCCGATAACTCTAACCTAACGTAACCTATTTATCCAATTTTTTAAATATTTTTTTTATCACTCTAAATGACTTATCTGAGATGATTCTGAGTTGGTTTCATTCCGAGTTGTCCGGTCACCATTTTAAACATGTAAAAAAAGTCAACTGTCGAAAATAGATTTTCTTATACACTAGCTCCACACAGGAGGCCAGAGGAAAAAAAATCCCTCTGTATGCTGTGTGAAAGGTCTTTTAGAGAAAGGAAGGAGAGGAAGTGCTGGGAAGGAAAAGTATATGAAGGGTGGGTAGGAATCGTCAATATATCCAGAAGTAACGGACCTATTAATCTAACACTTCCACTGCGGTACAAGGCGACGGATCGAAAGAGTTCGACTGGAGGGGTTAAAAGATCTCCCTCAACCATTCCCGATCCAGCCCGCCATGCAATAGATGAGCAAACTCAAGTTACCAAACATAGCACGAACCAGTTGGGGTGATCTATGGCACAGATGTTTGTTGTTCAACAAATGATTGCCGGGGCGACGGTATTCCAACTCGCCTACAATTTTGAAACTTGCTCGCTTAATCCATGTTAAAGTTACCGTTTACTGGGTGTGTAAGAAATCGGATTGTCAAAATTGTGTGCATAACAAGATCATAATAAATTGCTAATCAAACAAACTAAAAAATATAATTTAATGTTAACCTTATCCTGACGAAGAAACCTTTAGTGAAACATGTGGATAATTTGGATGAAATATATGGTGTTTTACAAAGTGAATTATTTTCATTTAATTAAAAATGACGCCACAAAGTGAATTTGCAAAGATGGAACACATAAATTTTTTTTTTACCTCGATATCATTTTTGGTCTAAGGACGCATCCTGCTTCATCAGACAGATCGATGATGTGTCCTGCTCCATCGGAGGCTGCACAGGACTTCACTCTCATATCGAATTCACCTGGAATCAACATGTAATTAATGTATTAATCTCTACGGTTCCATGCCAACTGGGAATAAAATAAACTCAACACCTCCTTGAAAAGTCATTAAAAGCTATGATAAAAATAATTTTAAATTAGCCGATTACCCTAACCTAATGTAACCTATTTAACCAATTTTTTATTTATATATATTTTATCACTCTAAATGACTTATCCGAGATGGTTCTGAGTTGGTTTCATTTCGAGTTGTCCGGTCACCAATCTCTACATACTAATATTACAAAGATATTGAATGTTAACCTCCACACTAATTCATCTGTGTTGTGGAACATAATCTACAACTTTATCATGTAGTGCGTCCTTTAGTTTTAAAATATCAGCTCCACACTATTTCACCTGTGACGTGGAGCATAATCTTCAACTGTATCAATTGCGTCCTTTAATTTTAAACTATCAGCTCCACACTAATTCATCTGTGTTGCAGAGCATAATCTTCAATTATTATCATGTAGTGCGTCCTTTAGTTTTAAAATATCAGCTCCACACTAATTCAACTTATATGTGGAGCACAATCTTCAATGTTTTATCATGTAGTGCGTCCTTTAGTTTTAAAATATCAGTTCATTGTAGACTTTTGTCGTTTGGCAATGTTTGACGTGTGAATTGATTGTAGTATTTATTTTCAGGATAGTGTATTTAGGGGTCTGTGATTGTTATGATGAATTATGGATTGGTATGATGTTTTGGTTTTGAACTTAATATGATCATTATACGTGTTATTTTGGTTAAAGTTGATTCTTAATTTAAAGGTAAGCTTATATTTATACTATATCCCTTAACCACTGATGCACGAATGTAGTACGTCCCAAATTTGCTTTACGTTCGTAATTTCTTTTTGCGAGGGAATTGGTCCTTGTAGTTTCCTAGCAGCCAGTGTCCAGCACTACGGGGGAGAGTATCACGAGTATCAAGGGTTATGAAAGGTCCGCTCCAGCAGAGCTCCGAGTACTGAGGTAAGGTTTAAATACCCTGTGATGTGACCATGTATCTTGGAGGCACCGTTCGTGACACTATTCTCTAAGTCATTCAGCCGGAGCACGGTAGCTCACACATTGGCTTGGGATGGCTTATGAGGAAATTGTCCACTACCTGAACGATGGATTCGCCACACTCACTACGCTATAATGTCAGATGAAAAGATGGTAAATTGATTTACGTTATGTAGATTGAGACGACCGTAGGTAAGCCTTCGCATACAGTAGCGCGATCACACTCAGCTTCTTTCTGTACCAGACCGTCATTCAGTAGTAGATCGGTAGTCCGCAAAAATAGTATATATTCCTTAAATTAGTAGATCAATTCAATAAACTACGTTAAGAAAAGAAGAGAGAAAGAAGAATTATTCACAAACAAAGTTACACTAAATACTAAATACTATTGGCGCAGCTGGTAGGACACAGGGTATATAGATAGGGTGTATTGTTACCTCTGTAGTCATTGATCGCCACCACGAGTGTGAGAGTTGAACCCAGCGGAACAATACCGCTAACAGGAGGGGCCCAAGGTCCCTTGCCGTGCTGAATCTCCATCCAACAGTCCACATTGTCTCCTAAAAACAAGTAAAATGCAGAAAAATACTTAGTTAAATACAAAGCACTAAAAATAAAAAAATACTAAAGGCATTACAAACGATAGAATAATTAATAATCACATTAATTGGTAGATCTCCTTTTTTTAGAAATTGAGGTTAATCAAATTTAATAATATAATGTTTTATGTAATTGAAAGCTGTTTTGGCGTTATCATTAAGCGGGGAAAAACCAACTTTTTTACGGTAAGTGCCCAAAACAATTAGCGATTTTTAAGTAAATCGGTTTTTACCGAACATAAATATTAATAATAATAAATTAAAATATTTTTTTTTAAAACTTAAATAAAATTCAATAAAATTCAATAAAACTTTACAATAAACTTTAATAAAATTTAATAAAAATTTAATAATAAACTTTAATAAAATTTTATGAAAACTTAATAAACTTTAATAAAATCAATAAACTTTTAACATCTTAAGAAGGGTAAATATAATCGTATAAATAAGTCATTGTGGTAAAACCACCGTTTGATAAAGGCCTTGAACTCCGAAGCTGTCACAATAATAAAAGCCTAAATACTTTCAGAAATAATAAAAACATTCATTTTCCCATTTGGTCCCTGGTAGGTTGACATGTTGTTCTTGTATTGTTTTGTATTTATTATACTTATACCGTGGATTGACTAGATGATCATTTGTGTGTGGGTTTTGTTTTTCCTGTGGGGAAAATTCAACCTGGATATAAAGTCGAAAAATATAACAATATAATTTACTATTTTTATTTTTAAATAACCCAATAACTGTTAAATTCTTTACTCTTCATCAATTTATTCATTGATTCATCTCCCTCTCCCTACTTCTTAGATATGACCTGTTTTTGTATTTGTTGGAATGCTTTTGTCTTGACTAAGGAAGGATTCTTCCGAAACCGGTCATCGGTAAAAGGGCATTTTATTTAGTGCAAAGTGTTATTCATTCATCCATACCAACAACTCCATTTATTGTGATTCACGATCCAGGAGTGACAAGCCCATTCACAATCATGACTTGCAAATCGATCTGTACAAATAAAACCTCTCCAGTATCTATAGCGGCAGTTCCGTGAATATTAGAAACAGAACATAGAAGGATTACTTTCAATGACTATTGTATTTTGTCAATAGAACGGTTACATTGAGTGGCAAAAGATAACAGATTCTATAAAAAGTTCTGTCTTCTTTGGAAATATATAATATTCATTGATTCCGTGAAAAAAAACAGGTCAAAGTTTAAAGGTCATTGGTATTTCGAACAATTTATGTCACCTTTCATTTTACTGTTATCAATAAATCAGTATGAGCGACCTGTTTTAAAAAAAAAAAATTATTTGCCTAAAAAAAATTTTTTTTGGCTCAAACTTGTGTAGTTTCCGTCGTATCTTTTGTAACAGATATCTTACTGGAAATCAATTTATGGATGTTGAGATTCTACAGGTCAGTGGTGTTTGGTGAGATTTTCAATTAGAGATATCTTAATTGAATTCATCAATATGCAAAGTGAAAAACATAACAATATTTTTTTAAATTTTGTTTTTAAAAGTTTTATTTCACATGTACCTACATTGTTTACCTTATTTTCTAATATATTTTTTATTTTTTTTTATGTGTGTACCGCACAAGAGTCCCAACTCCTCCCATCTGAAGCCAGTGGGGCTATGGAAACCCCAATCGGGGTAAGTTGTGAGGCTGAAGGTAGTGGGGAGGGGAGGGAGGTGGAGATGAGGAAGGTGGGGAAATACCTAACTCTTCAAATCTGGTCATCAAACACTACTAGCCATTTCAAGCAACGTTTCAATTCCGAATGGTGGTCTTATACCAGGGCGTTACTGAGAGTATCTTCCACTCTAGAACGTGCCACAAACATACCATGTATTATTTTTAATAAATAAAAAGAAACTGAGCGTACTGTACAGGGCCCGCAGATACTTTAATAGTACACAACTGCTAACCCTGTACAAATCGCAAGTGCGCCCCACGGTTGAATTTGGCAGCCACCTCTGGTCTGGAGTCCCAAAATACCTGAAAAAAACCCTCGACTCTGTGCAGAAACGGGCGGTCCGTTTGATAGATTCTCCTAACTTAACAAATGGACTGCAATCTTTAGAGCACAGGCGTCAGGTGGGAATGCTGTCCTTGTTCTACCGGTATTACAATGGAAGATGCTCCGAGGAACTAGCGTCACTGATCCCCTCGGCACCGGTGCATAGTCGGGAAACACGCCAAACACGCGCTCAACATTTGTACACGGTTGACATTAGTCACATGAGAACGGGTCGTTTCTACGACTCGTTCTTGAGTTCAACAGCCCGGCTGTGGAACGATTTGCCGGCTTCTGTGTTTCCTCCCTCCTACAATATGGGTCTCTTCAAGACCCATGTTCACTCCTTCCTCTCCTCAACAGCACCCTCCACACAGCATCTTCAAAGATGACATAGGCCCTGAGGGAAATTATTTCCCTCAGGGCCTCCTGTGTGGAGTTAATATAAAAAAAAAAAAAAAAAAATAAAATGTGAAATAACCCAAAGTATTTTAATTAGATTTATTTACGTACGCCGGGATGCGTATTTCCAAACCCTTTACCGGTTCAGTCGCAGTAGAGACGTTTTACATTTTAAATACACCTCTATATCGGTTATTTTTTATCACTTTGCAAAATTTTTTTTTTTCTAAAATTAAATATTAGAAATAAATAATTTTATTTCTAAATATTTAAATTTTGATATTATTCCCATATATTGTAAATTAACCTCTATATTGGTTATTTTTCGTTACCTTGCAAAAACAAAAATTGTTTTAGAATCAAGATAAAATAATCTTTCCAATGTGTTTATTAGAAATTAATAATTTTATTTTTTAATATTAAAATTTTGATATTGAAAATGTACCGCGACTGAACCGGTATAGGGGTTGGAAATACGCCGCCGGGATTCGTGTAGTGACATGTAATAATTGTTTTTGGTATATTTATACCGGAATTTTAAATAAATAAATATCATTAAACATTTCACCTGCCGCCACTGATATCAAAGATGCAGTTTTTATACATCAAAAATGAACATTTGCATAATTATGTACTTGGGATGTTAACTTGTATCATTTACGACTTTTCTCTATAAATTATGGATGTTCTTTAAGCTAATGTTGACCAAATAATTTATTTTGGACATTAAAACTAACTTTATGGACTCTCCCCAAAAGTGGTTTGGTGATGTGTGACTTCTCCATTCTTTACAAGATTGTCAATTTACCTCTGTTGGTATCAAACATTCACATCAGGCAACATATAAAAGAGTTTGTTACGAGTTTTCTGAATTAAAAGCGCTAACTGTACTAAATGGTAAACAGATAGAAATAGGAATGTAACTTGAAATTATTGATAGGTGAAATTAACAGTTTGATGACATATTCCTTCTTTTTGAAAACTTCCGATCTATTAGCGAAATAAATTATCGAGAAGGAATGTGTTTGACCTTTCAATTTTACATCAATAATTTATGGTGATAATTGATGTTAATAGGAAATCAAACTGCTTTTCCCCTGGCTTACATGCCAGTCTATCATACATTTGAAAGAAATACGGTATGTTCAAGCGTTCGACACAACAAACACATCGAATAATATTAAGAGGGAATAACCATACAAAACTGGAAATATCTCATTTTTAAACCAAATTTTAGACGTGTTGACTCTTTTCCACAAAAATATAAAAAGATTTTGAAAGACTGTCAAACAAAATTTTATTTTTTACAACATATATTTCAAATCATATAATCATTCAGTAAAATAAATCAATATATTACTTGGGAAAGCTACTATTCAGAATTTTATTTTAGTTCAAATAAAATCATAAAAAAAGATCCGCGCCCTTATTTGGTGACGAAAATACTTCAGTTTGTCTATTTATTTACGGTCTTAAAAACTAACATTTTTTTTTTTAAATACGTTCTTATTTTGCTTAGACATTATTAAAAAATTATAAATACTTATGATCAAAAAATAATTACAAAAAGTACATAATTTTAATAGTTTTATCATCACGAGTTTGAGCATTTTTGAATGTAGGTATTTATCAAAGCAAATTTTGAATGTCATTAAATCGATATTGAGTTATTAAGTTTTTTTTTTTCAGATACATTTATACTGTACAACTTTGGCATCCTAATTAAGCGTAAGGTGTAAGGCTGTACCTTCTGTTGTATCAAATGTTCATTTTGTTAATGTGTTATTGTTGTAACTACCTCTGAAGTCCAGCTGAATGACGTCGAGGTCTGCGATGACCATCGGCGGCTTGGAGGCCGTCTTTTCGTAGTCGTTGAACCACTCGCAGCGCAGTCGCTTGGCTTCATCCCACACCTCCAGCAGGTCCTTGTCGTACTGCACCACCACTGTGTTCTCGTAGAACTGCCCGTGGAGATCTGCAATCAATTAAATCAAGGATTTAATAACACACCAAAGAGAAATATTTATCAAATTCACACCTAAAAAAATATTATAAACACACCAAAAATATCGTTATAATCCCACCTCAAAAAGAATTAATTTACAACTCAAAATAAAAACTTTGATCACTAAAAATGTCATTAAAAAATATACAATTCGCGCATCAGATGTACCATTGAAATCCTACCTCAAAAAATTATTAAATTCGCACCTCAAAAAATAACTAAATTAACATTAAAAAAAACATTAAAATAACACCTAAAAAAACACGAAATTCACACCTCACAAATATCATTAAAATCACATTTCAAAAATATGCAATTCGCGCATCAGACATATCGTACCTCAAAAATACCATTATATTCGCACTTCAAAAAAAAAATAATTTAACTCCAAAAAAAAAACATAAAAACGCACCTCAAAAAAATCATTAAATTCACACCTCAAAAATGTCATTGAACATAAAAATCGTGCTTCAAGTAGAAATATTCAATTTAAGTAAAATAAAATTTTAACTTTATCAATTTACATGAAGTTGCCCGTTTTAATTTGTTGACTCAAGATGATATTATTTTGCAACTATAGTAAAGTTACTTTTTGAATTTATCTCAGAACTAAAATAATTTTAATGATATTTGCCGTTCACTTACAATGAAACTAAGAATAAAAAAATTTATAGCATTTTATATAAAACATACCTAATTTTATAGCAGATTTAAAAAACAAAAAACATGATAATGATAGATGCAGCTAATAAATACCAAGAATGGTATAATTTTTCCTGTTATCTAGGTAAATGACCGTTTGTATTTAGTTTTGTAACAAATATGATTTATTACAATTCACGACTACCTCAGTTACGGCGCCAGCTTGTTTTTTTGTTTCTTTATGTTTACGTGACACCTAAATAAGGTGTGTTTTAAAAGGTAAAGATTGTTATGGCATGACTCATGGAACTGGAATGCTTTGTTTATTAATCCGAGAAATTACAGTTTCGCTCATCCTCGCCATGACCGAATTACGATCCGAAATAAAAGCCGTAGAAAAGGATGTCTGGGTATGGTACGGCATGAATAAGTTTTGTAAATGTAAGCCTGTCTCGACACAGGTATATCCTAGTGAGACAGGCATCGAAAAACCCAATGTAAACATGCTTCATATAGATAAATAAATAAATAAATGTGTGCACAATTTGATGTTTTTGGTGTGGTTTATATTGGAGCCCGTATGAAAAATATTAACATTTCGCAATCATTCTCTTCATACTTATGATTTCATCAACATAGTTGCCAACGGAGAAGAAATAATATTTTGGACCACATAAAAGTATTTTGTCGTTTGCCTTTGCCATTGCCATAAATGAAATATCAAAAATATAAGCGAAATTCACAATGTGGAATAGTAATTTACGTTCAAATTCAGTAATAAACACATAATATGTTATTTTTTCAATCAATATTTCAATTATAAAACGAGCATTAAACATGCAACATTTTCACGAAAAAGAATTACGTGAAACAATGACAGATGTCAAACAATGTCCGCCATCTTGAACTGTACGAAAATCGGTATCAAAATATAAAACGTTCTATTTTTCATCCCGAATCTAAATAAAAAGATGAATCACGTGGAAAATGAACGAAAAAAAGCATCGTGTGAAACACCAATAAATTGAATATAAGGGACATAATAATTGAGAATATTAATAAACATCTCTAAAGAATATGCAAATGATTTAACAACATGATTTATAACCCTAAGAAGACGAAACTAATCTCATTTCACCACGGAATTAATCCTAAAAAGATGCTCCCCGTACAACTTATAAAATAAACATAAATCCATCAAAGAACACAAAATACTTGGGGCACAACATTAGTGAAGACCTCTCGGATGATGGTGGTATAGAACGACAAAGGATTGTCCGAAATAAACCGATTGTCCGATTGTAAACGATTGTCCGAAGATTCTTTCAATGCAGCACATATGTTTTAAAAAAACATGTTCAATGCATTGCGTACTAGCCAATATAGTGTGAAATATGGTGTCACTACCGAATCAGCTCGATGGAACGCCTCCGGATCCAAAATAATAACGCTTGCAGAAATAGATTTCGATTCAGAAGATAAAGCAGAGCATCCACAATGTTTGCGGAAGTGGAACTGAATTTATTGGCCGGCCTGATGAGACTGCGTCGCTTGTGCCAGGATGCGGCTAACGTACTCCGACAACACGGTGGTGAACGCAGTTCAGCCTTCCAGCACCAACCGCCACTCCTGAGGGAGCGCTGTTCCCGAGCTCACTCAAAATCACGCCGTACATAATATATTTTTTTTTATTTTAAACTTGTTTCTTTTCTTAAAATTTACTGTTTTCACAAACTGCCCTATAAGAATGTACATATAACTAAATGGGACGGGATTTATTAGGATGGTAGTCACTCAGGTCAACAAAGATGTGGTGACTGCCCGCCAATATTTTCATTTGCTACCGCCCTGAGGGGTCAAATTATAAATTCGATGAACATTGAAGTAATGATGAGTTGCATCGCAGTTGCAGGATTAACCTTTGAATCTAGGATCAAATATTTAAAGTGCATGCAGTGTGGACCTTGAAAACTAAGAACCAGTGAATCAATCCTCTCAAAAAGATAATCAATACTTGTGGACCGATTTTGTCCCTCTCTGATGATCCAATGTTCTTTGATAGTATAGTATTGTTTTAAGCTTCTACTAGGCTAAGCATTTTTTTGTAATCCCATATTAATGTTTTTTTTTTTTTACATTAACTCCACACAGGAGACCCTGAGGAAAATAATTTCCCTCAGGGTCTATGTCATCTTTGAAGATGCTTTTTGAGGAGAGGAAGGAGTGGACATGGGTCTTGAAGGGACCCATGTTGTAGGAAGGAGGAAACACAGAAACCGGCAAATCTGAGCTTGTCACTTAGAGTTACACCAACCACGTCAATGGAGGGCCTGTTCGGAAGATTGCTTCCGTTGAAGGAGACTAGATTTTAGTTATTTCCAATTATTCCCAATTACTCCCAACCATCGCCCCAAGTGGTGACTTGGCGGGAGTGCCCGGGTTCATCGGGTGAGGTTTATTAAAGTCTTGGCGGTGGATGCGTCTACCCACTTACTGCGTGGCAGGTTGGATCGAAAGGACTGGTTGAGGGAGACTATTTCACCTCTTCTGCTGGAGTGGGAGGGATGAATTCATACGTCCGTCACTCCTGGACCCAATGACCCCAAGATTCCTATACAATTCTCATACATTTTTCCTCACAAAATATCCTCTCCTTCCTTACCATTAAAAGCCTTCACACAGCATCCCCAAAGATGACAACTGAAGTAAATTATTTTTGTGTGTGAAAATTAAAACAATTTATGTAAAGCTTAACCCAATCAACATTTTAAAAACGTGCAAAAGAATTGATCATTCGTTGCGGTGTTTACTCAATAGAATCAATGTACATATTTAGACTAAATGTAATCATGAATATCTCATAAAAGAACAAACAATCCGTTAAAAGTGTTCATTTGCATGAATAAGAACACGAATCAGCATAAATTTTGCCAGTGTCGTCAGTGAATACCGAATACCTGCCACAGATACCGAATACCGAATAACCGCCGCAGAAGACGGATCTCCCCTCGGACAAAAGTCAATAAACCCATTTCGATGACCACTAGATTAAAAAAAACAACCTGATTGCTCAAAATACGTGTAAAAGACACCGCCTCTCTCAGGCACACCTACATTAACGGTGAAAAGGCGATTGACATAAAAGTCCACTTACCACGTTTCCCACAAGGGCCTTAAATCCTATTTTCCATGCGTTCTTTACGTATACTGCTAATTTTATGTGATGTTTATGTTCCTGGGTGTTGAAATTCGATGACGATGTGTAGATCTTTATGCATACTGCTTTTATGTGATTTTTATGTTCATGGGTTTTGAAATTCGATGACGTTAATATGTAGAATTAAAATATATGTCAAGTTTGATCGGCCAATTTTAAAATCCTTTCAGTTTCTTTATTATTTGATATTAAAACAGATTTTCGATTCAACATTTTATGTATTCAACAGTTTGTTAACAAAATAAAATCGATCCGCAAAAAAAAAAGGTTTTTTTTCTATAATACACCTATTTTCAAATGTAAAGACATTTATTAAAAGTAATACATAAATGGTTTTACTGAGGATTGAACCTTCCTACCCAGGTACTGCGGTCGACCAATCGAGCTCAATACCGATTGGATGAGACCGACATTTATATTGTACATTAACTGCTGTACGTCATCGAATTTCAGCGAAATTAGTATGTGTCCGCGTGGGTGTGCGTGATTGCTTAGCTAAAAAAATGCATTGTCATCGGCAACCAGTCTATCTGCCAAGACTCAGCTCGATCGGAAGTCCAGAATGGAAGATTATTTTGCACTGTGGAACGTGCCGCCAATATAATATACTACACTATTTTTTAAATTAATAATATTTGAAAAAACACACAAATTAATCATTCCGGATTGCTAGTCGAGGGCCTTGCCTCTCGAAAACAGAGGCCGTCATGACTAAATAAAAATAAATATGATTTCATTATCATATCGTCATTTCATGTTTTATATAAATAAATTATTTGAGAATAGCATTGAATTTAATCTTAGGACATTCAAATCTAACATTGTCATCAAACGGCCATTCGGCTCCATTTTAATGTTACTATGCATTCAAGTATTAGTACATCATGATTTTTTAAGATACCATACGGCAGATCAGATGTTCTAGCATTGAATGATTTTTATAAGTGTATTTAATAATTGCTCCTTAAATAACAATTTGAATGCCTATCTTCCCAAATGTTGAATGTTAAAATTAGAAATCTTGAACTGTATGTGGATAATAATTTTATTGTACAATGACTTAAACCTCTCCAGCCTGACTCCCAAACCATCGCCTTGCACCTCAGTGGAAGGGACGGATTCGTACGTTCATCACTCCTGCACAAATTGACCTCTGGGTTCCTACCAACCCTCATACCTTTTTCCTTCCCAGAACTGCCTCTCCTTCATTTCCATAAACAGACCCTCTACGCAGCATCCCCAAAGATGACATAGGCCCTGAGGATTTTTTTTTCTCAGGGCTGTGTGGAGTAAAAGTAATAAAAAAAATCCTTTTGGAACTAAATAAATAACTTTAAAACTAAAAAATATTTTGTGAATTATTCTTACCAGGTTTAGTTCCACATCGGGCGTAGGCAATCCTGAACGAGAAGAAGGTTTGTCCCGTAGAGGGAGGAACGTACACACACCTCGGGTCACCGTGCTGACCTGAAAACAAGTCAAGTCATTAAAACATCAAGTTATTATCTAAACCATAAAAACACCATCAAAATCCTCTCCGGCGTGCACCTCGAGAAGACCAACTGATTATAGTCCGCCATAACACAGGGACATCCCTAGCATGGCGGATGAATTAACACAATTTTTTGTTCATTGTATAAACTTCTTTTAATAAATAAATAAATAAAAATAGTATTAACCGAGCGCGATCATTTTACACTCATATGGCACTTACAAACAGAAATCAAAATCTATAAGATATGGAAAAAGATTCTCAAATTTCGAAATACGACATCTGACTATTGGAAATAACTAATAAGATAAATTTGATAAAAGAGTAAATATTGTTATACGAAGAGTTATCTTTCATTAATATCAGTATATTATAAAAACTTTGTACCCCTTTATAAATGAAATTTCGCACACTTATAGTTCATATAGAGAAGGAGTGCAGAATGCTAATATTTTTTTGTAAATTATGCATAAAAATATATTAAATCAACAAAAAAACATTACACATTAAATTAATTATGGTCGAATTTCGACCATTGGGCGACCACTAGTAAATATTACTACGTATAGTGAATTCTTTTCAACCACGCATCAGGGTACTTTCTCTTTTATTAATCTCTTTTGTATTAATCCTGAAAGACTTGTCATATACGTAAAGGATATAATAATTCGTCAATTTGACTATCTCTTCAAACAAACCTCCCAAAGTACATTTTTTTGTTTACAAATGTTACAAATATGTTTGTTATAACATAAAACAACTTCATCTTTACATCGTATAAAATGAAGTCGCTCTCGCTGTCTGTACGATTAGATCTTTTAATTTTAGATTTTCAAGCGATTCTCACCAATAGTTAGAGTGATTCAAGAGCAGGCTTTATAAGTATAATACATGCATATTATAGTAGAGAAAAGCCGAGAAATTCATAGATTCAATTCAGGTATTCAAGCGGGCGGTGCAGATTTGATATGCGTGCAAATTAACAGATGGCTTTGGTTAAATAGTTTGGGTAATGGCGTTGTGTTTCGTTAGCCATACAACGTATGGCTGGGTCTGCTAGTATATTATAATAAAAGATTTTTAATTAAGAAACATCTTTTAGTTTATAGTATTTTTTTAATCATGTGTATATTAAACCCCTTATTGTATACATGTGTGTACAATAAGGTGTCTAACTTTTCGAGATCAAAATTAGCGGTGACATAAATTTCACGAAAACAGACAAAAAAAAAGTCAAATTATTAATAATAATTTATTGATGCTTAAAAACATAATTGTCAAATTTCATCAGTGAAGAATATAATACCGACAACTCACAGTGAAAATATTTGCAACAGATAAAGACACAAAAATTTAAACAAAAGGTATAGCAACTGTGACTTGAATCAAGATCATTTGGTCAACGGGACTGGAACCTTTTTAGCCATTCTAGGACCTTTAGTCCCGGTAAGGGATCTAGATCACCAAGTTCCAGTTGTGAACGTTATCTTTTTCTGTGTTTATCTGTTTCATAGTTCATTGGAAGGCCTCCTTCGAGAAGTACAGAAAATAAAAGTTTTTTCTCGTTCTCTATGAGTGACTTAAAAAAGTTGCTTCTATTACGAAATATAAAAAATATATATTTTACTTCGGTAAAATTGACACATTACTGTAACAAATCCCAGGCTGTTCTAAAAGAGGTGACATATATTTATATTAAGTGGTGTCACATAGTGTGGACACTCCCTTCAATCCCTTACGCGATGAACGCAATGTTAGTCAAAACGACTGCAATTAGTCTTCTGGGGTTATTTATAATTATATCTACATATATATCAATGATGTATTTTAATAGAAGCACTACGAGCATTTCGCCATTAGACATCACCATTATCGACAGTCTGACCTATAAAGGGTCCTGGATGCCACTAGGAAATAATCCTGTCCCCTGCAGTCTCCCCCAGTTCCTTAAACTATTTCCAGTTTAGTATTACCTTTATCACTTTTGAAGCTCTTTGATGGTGTGCTGTATCATGTAAACTCCATTGCTTTATGTCCTGCCCACAGCAGGTCTGCTCCAGTTTTATAAATCATTATTATGATTTAGTTTCATTGATCATGTAATGGCTTATCAAAAAATTGGTATGGCCCCAAATTAAAAAATATGAAAATTTTAAGCGCCCAAAATCTCTTCATTTCATCTTTATTCCGTTTACGCAAACGTGTTGACGCAGAACCCATGTAATAGTCGATTATGTTCCCATTAGATCCAAGTGTTGAGGTCGGAAGTTCTGTAATGGGCCAAGAAGAACCATTTAAGCCTGAAGGCTTAGATCTGAACCATTATTAGGCCCAGTTTACAGCTTTAATGATTCGTATCTTACTACCGAAGCAATTAGGCCTTACGCCTACGGGGAAGTCCATGGTTTTTCAATTTCCGGTAAAGATAGGTTTCAATTAGTTTTTGTTTTGCATTTGCGTAATATTCAAATTTTGTTGTGCACTCAAAGTAACTCAATAATTGTACTGTGTAGGAAGGCTGTTTTACAGTGTTTTTCGTGTTTATTACTCTTTTTAAAACAAGAAAAATATGTCTCAGAGACAAAATACTTCCACGATTCATCACAGTTCATTAAAGAACCGTCATTAGCAAGATCAATAGGACGAGGACGACCTAGCTCAACATTATTTTTAAAAATTTAATTTAATCTTAAAATTTTCTAGTAAATTCTAAGATTTACCAACTTTTAATGGCAAAAGTCCGATGGTAATTTTTTTTAATTTTTTTTATATGAAATACCGCACAAGAGTCCCAACTGCTCCCGTCTGGAGCCAGTGAGACTATGGCATCCCCAATTGGGGTATGTTGTGAGGCTGAAGGTAGTGGGGAGGGGAATGAGATAGGGGAGAGGAAAGTGGGGAAGTACCTGGCTATTCAGAATACTGGTCACCAAATACGACTAAAACCATTTCAAGCAACGTTTCAATTCTGAATGGTGGTCTTACTTACACCAAGGCGATACTGAGAGTATCTTCCACTCTGGAACGTGCCGCAAATATATTATAAATTATTTTAAATTAATAAATTGTGAAAAAACAGAAATTAATCAAATAAAATTTATTTGCCACGCCGGGATTCGATCCCGCGACCTTCGGAATGCAAGTCAAGAGCCTTACCGCTGGACTACGCCGGCCGTCCATGATATTTAGCAAGGATATTAACATAGCTGACCATCGTAGAGGCTTCTTTGGACGAAAGTGTTAGAAAGATGGCTGGAGAGTGTGAAGTCAAAAATCGACGTACGAGCACAATTCATGCACAAGTCATGGTCGCTTTTGAAATCAAACCATTGTAGAATTCTCTAAACGTCAAAACTGCAATGCAACCAAACAGTTGCCATATTACATCCTGTCACTCTTTGTTGACTCTTTTGTTCCTAGCATTGATCTAAAGCATGTGCATTGTTACAAAAGTCTGACACAAGTGATACCGTTAGAATACGTTTAAAGTCTCGCGATTAGCAACGCCATTGCCCAGCAGGTCGCGGAAGTTTTGCGTCGCGGACGAGTTTACAAAATATCGATAACGTGCGCACGTGAACTAAACTTCGGGCAGATACTTGAATTATTGATTATCGGAACTTGCGTATACCTATAGACAAAGGACCTTACATGACTGAAAGGCCTTTTCTTAGAGGCTTTGACGGTGATTGTAACACCGGGGATAATGTTAAGAATAAATTATTTTGAGACGTTTGACATGCATCTTCAAAAATCAATAAAAGATGTGTCCGTATACATTTGTCAATGCAAGTTAAAAGTGTTAAAAATTTCATCTACTTATTCTGTACATACTGGTAAAATTACACTTGCATGTTACGCGATTATCAACAGCACCCATTATACTTGGTATTCAACTTATTGGGATCGGATTATTATCTCTATCACGATAGTCGGCGTATAATAGAATCCCCGTTAGTTTCTACGGGTTTTAAAACTTTTATGTTTTAATTTAGCAGAAATAATTATTGCAGCTAAAGAGGCACAATTAGTAAATGTATGAACAATGTTATCGCTGAATTAAAATCAGTGTTAGCGTGGCGATGATCTCGTTTATTATATTACGCGTTAAATCGTGCATAGTTTGACTGGGTTGATGTAGTATGGAAAAAACCTTTGCATTTGAAAAAAATCTAGTCTTTAACATATTTAAAGTTTGGTGTACTTATGTATTCCGGAGTGAAATAACCTTCTTTTCCTTGTGAAGACCTTTCACACAGCATCTCCTTCAATGATATAGACGCTTTATTCATGTGAATATTCACAATTGACTACTTCCAATTGTCTAGAGTAGTGGTTCTTAATCTTGTCTGAGGTACTGACTCCCACCTGGTTCAATGCGCATTCACCGAACCCTTCTTGATTGAAAATCGAACCGAATCATATGAGTCGGGGGTGTGTTTTGACCTGAAAACACAAACCCGCGTTTGTGTTTTCAGGTCAAAACCCGAACCCGCGAGACTGACTCACCGAAACCCCAGGTTAAGAACCACTAGACTAGAGTATCTACAGCTAATGAGACTATGGTATTCCTAATTATTGTTTTGTGGCTGAAGGGGTGAGGGAGATAAATGGGCAGAGAGGGGCTGGAAATAAGGGTTGGCTTCGGTAATCTGTCCTTTGTGCAGAGTTACTGTGAAAAAAATAGCAGGTCGTTTTCTTTACCTTTTGAAGAGACGATACCCTCGAACGGGTGAGAGAAAGAAAGGTGCACATCCATGTGGTCCTTCCCACACATGACCTCTAGCGACTGTATGACGGGCATTCCTTCGGGCCTTTCTAAGGGCCATAATTCTCCTCCGCATGACGATATCTGTAATAGAAGAAAAACAAATTGTTAATATCAAATTTGCATACGTTCCAATCAACAAAATTCTACGGATAGGGATATTTCTATGCGGTCTCACCGAATTTACGAAAGTTCATGCTGCGTATTGTGGTGTGGCGTACAATATCGCATATAAGACAGTTTATCCAAAATATTAATTTAAAATTTAATGTTATTTTATTCCTAGGTAATCATTTTTTTGTGTCTCATAATGCCGAATATTTAGCAATGTACGGGCAATATTAACACTAACACCGCGTATGTGATTTCCAAGGATAAGAACTCATCTTGATGTAGTGGTTTTTTCTCTCCACTGATCATTTTGTTTCAGGTCGCTTACGCGGAATTGCACGCCGAACGACGGTATGTAGGCATTTTATTTGAGAAAATGCAATTGCAGAGTGCAGAAACTTGGCGAAATACTTTTATTTATTTAATCTTTTAAATTTTCATTGTTTTTTTTTTTAAATCTGGAATGAGAATCTACATAATGTTTGAAAAAATTATGCTTTTGAATTCTTGCAAAGTTTATTACGTAGATTTAAAATAAAGGACGGTTAAAAAATTCTTCATGTAAATAGAGACAGCATGCATTGAAAAATTTTTTTGTTGGAAACCCATGGTGATGTTTCTTGGTTGAAACCACATGCAAGTGATTAAGATTTTTTTTAAGAATCGATATCACACTTTATTCCTAAGGTGGTCCATTTACATATTTTATTAAAATAATGCAAGATTAATTATTTGATTTTTTTTAAATATCGACCACCTTGAAACTTCTAAAGCAAAAAAATTTAAAACACCACCTGGATACTTTTTTATGAACTTCTTACGAGGAGCATTTTTTGTAACTTAATTACTTTAGTGATGACCGCATCATACGAGAACTCACATTATACGTATCGAGAGTGGTTAGGGATACAGATATAAAATATCGATTGATTCTTTTAATCGGAAATTTTTTATCACCTTTAAATTCGATTTGAATTATTGAATAATAATTTAATGCACTATTTTATTTCTAATCTTGAAACCTCCAATTCATGCTTTTCACTCCTTTTGTAAGGATTACAACACTTTTATAACTTTCTCCCACTTTTGTATTTATTATCGGACCGATGTCACATTATGACGGGCATCTCCAGAATGCGTCTGTCTGGAACCAGTCTGAATATTCATCATCATAACGTGAAACCAGTTAGGCAGAGGAAAGAAGTTACGAAAGGTATTTAAATCCATAGAAAAAATATGTTTTAGAATGTTATCGTAAATGCTTACAAAAAAAATCTTCTTTCTGAATTAACAAAAACCACCAATTTTTCGTGACTTTTTTTTTTAAAGAAAGAAAAACAATTTTTGGGTTACGAATAACCTAAAAATATCTGAAAAACCCACACTACCATCATATTTATCGGAAATGTTACTTGTGTCATTTTTGTCATAAAAGAATTGAACCCACGACGTTTGGGTGGTAATCCCATGTAATTTGTCAACTCAGCCACTAACCGGTCTACAAACTCTAAAGTGAAATTTGCACAGTTTGTCAGCTGTTCGAACGGTTTGCTGCGTCATCTCAATTATGTAGATTTTTAAAGTAAAACTTGTTTTTTATATGAATACCGCACAAGAGTTCCAACTGCTTCCGTCTGGAGCCAGTGAGACTATGGCATTCCCAATTGGGGTATGTTGTGAGGCTAAAGGTAGTAGGGAGGCGAAAGAGGTGGGAAGAGGAAGGTGAGGAAGTATCTGGCTATTCAGATCTGGTCACCAAACACGGTTAAAGCCATTTCAAGCAACGTTTCAATTTTGAATTGTGATCTTACACCAGGGCCATACTGAGAGTGTCTTCCACTCTGGTACGTGCTGTAAATACATTATATATTATTTTAAATGAATAAATTGTGAAATAACACAAATCAATCAAATAAAATTTATTTGCCACGCCGCGCCGGGATTCGATCCGACGACCTTCGGATTGCGAGTCAAGAGCCTTGCCGCTAGCTCGCGCCGGCCGTCAAAGGAGTTAAACTAATACCGAAGTGTTCCAATATAAATAGCCCGTCAGTTTTTTATTCCATCGTGGGCTATGGAGCTTTGATTTTTTCATCAAACTATCAAATAATAAGACAGATAAGTAATTATGATTTTATTGTGTAATCTTTTTTATTAAAAAAATGTTTTGAAATTCGGTAATTCTATTTACGAAATGTCCAATGAGGCG
This sequence comes from Glyphotaelius pellucidus, assembly GCA_936435175.1. NCBI lineage: Eukaryota > Metazoa > Arthropoda > Insecta > Trichoptera > Limnephilidae > Glyphotaelius > Glyphotaelius pellucidus. Next base: position 17,605,908 of record OW386552.1, read on the forward strand.
CTCTTTTTGGGGTTAATTAAAATATTAAATACTGAAGATCTTCAGCATTTTTTGGCTATAAACCAAAAGATAATAAAAGGAAATATTTATAAATCAATGTTGTGACTTAAAAATTCTAGACCTTCATTCATCGATGTTCGGGCAAACCTGTTTTGGTTTTGTGACCTCTTCATTAAATATAGTACCAAAGATAAGCGATTTCTTGGTTGACACGTGTATTGAAAATCTAAAAATATGTAGGTATAGGTACAGAAGTGAAAACAAGAAATCCATTTAGAAGGGAAAGACTATAGTATATATATACTAGACTAGACTATACTATATTTAAAAAAAAAAAATTTAAAAAATTCGTATGAAGCGCTTATTTCGTGTTGTGACGTTATAACTACTTTACTTACGACGGGTTGTTTCAAAAAATTTGATGGATTCATCAAATATTTGAAGTTGATTTTCACGTTCTCTGTAAGTTCTATTCCAAGTTCTATTCCAATTGGGAATGCCATAGTTTCATTGACTCCAGGCGGTTTGGAGCAGTTGATATTCTTGTGCGGAATCAAAATATATGATCATGTATTCCTCAATTACTAAGAATATTTGAAATAAAAAAAAACCAAGATTTAAGGCATCAACAATCTTCTTTTTTTATAAAAATCAAAATGTGTTTGGGGATGTGTGATTAGTGTATTGCTATATTAAGCACAGGAAAAGTTTGAAACTTTAAAAATACCTTCTTAAAACCGCCGCGGAGGTTTTTGAATTATTTCAACCACATGACAATACATCTTTTTTCATCAAAAGTTTTTCAATCATCAAAAAAATTATTGCGAAACTGTCAAAAATTTGAGATTAATATTTTGAAAAACAATGATTGTTAAATTAGAATTCAATTTTCAAAACACTTTAAATTAAAGAATTAATTTGAAGTACTTGCGTAATAATTTGATTCGAATAAAGAATTATAGATATTTTAAATAGGATAAACCACTCCAGAAATGATAAGTTTTTAGATTTTCACGGCCAAAAGTATATTCGTTATTTATTTTTGTGGTGTTACGCCGTGTTGCGCTACCTCCTTCTTTAGCCAACGTTTCGGACAGCGTTACACTGATGGACACTGTAACGCTGTCCGAAACGTTGGCTAAAGAAGGAGGTAGCGCAACACGGCATAACACCCCAAAAACAAATAAAAAAAACACTCCAGAAATATTCTCTTCGTAGAATTCCGTCTGACTTCATCGAGCATATAAGCACATTGGAGAAAGACACTGGCTCCCACAATCTCAGATCCGATGGACCTCAATCCGATGGCTCAATAAAAGATTTTACCATATTCTTTTAGGAATACTTATTATCTAATGATATTACTGTTTTTTATTTATTATTTTTATTTCTCTGAATTTTATTTTACTATATTTTTCTTTGCTTTCGATTTTATTTTTTAATCTATTTTTATTATTTAGTTTTGACTCTTTTACATCTTTACCCCTATTTATAAATACCCATGTTTTCAAATAAATTTATACTTAAACTCTCTATAGGATGTGTGGGATTGTTCTCCCCTCCCCACATACTGAGATAAAAACAATTATTATTATGTTGCCGTTGATATATAGTAAAAAGATTTCAGTATTTTTTAACTTTCAACTACCAACGAAAAAAATCACGCCAATTTGTAATCTTACAATCGGACATTTTTTGGGTTTTATCCATGGAATCAAGTACAAAAAATTGCGACAACTGAGAAAAATAATTATGATTTCTCTTTCTTTGTAGAGAAAAATATAAAGTACATTTAATTATTATATTAAATTATAATGATCTCAAATCTAATGTAATATGATATTTATGGTCTAGTAATGTCCTTCAGAGGCTTGAGGGGTTAATCGCAAATTAGTTATTATGTTAGTAATTAGACTGGACAAACGCAATTGTGACAAAGGATTATGGATAAGATATCAATAGGGAAACGGAAAAGGTACAAATTAGTATATAAGGAAAACAGTTGTACCTAAAATATATTACTTAAAGGTAGGTCACCTATATACTGTTTTGGGAAACAAATTACAAATGCTGAACCATAGACTTTTTAGAAATTATTTGAGAAAGCTCGTTCTGAAGCGGCGGTTTTTTTTCTCGATTTTTAACAAGTATTCAAATGACATATTTTTTAAAAGAATTCTATCTACAGGTATGTAGAAAAAATAGTAAATAATTTGGTGCACTTTCTCTATTGAAATAGACCCTCGTTGGTTGAGCAGGCTGAGACGTATCAGGTTGTAAGAGCATTGTAAAAGAACATATACTAGTTTGTTGTAACATAAAATCACCTGAGACGCTTTGCCTTATCGAGGTATATTTAACTGTGTGTCCATAATAGAGAACATAAAATAAGACTGTTGTAGTCAGCCTGTTTGGAATGTTCTTCCTTTTCTAGTAAACTCAAACTAATTATTATCAAATAGATTCGAAGATAAATCGACTATAGACCCCGGGTAGATAAGCTACGGGTGGGGGGGTACCTACCGCACAATTGTCACCTGGCCACATTATGCCCGCAATATGGCAACACTGAACGGTTATTCAAACGTTGGCATCTGCGCGCGCAGCCGTCCTTTGCCTCTCTTTCCCTTATTCTCTCCCGCGCGCTAGGAATGTCCGCGGCGACGGTCGTAAATCGCCGCGACAATTCCACGAAAAGCTCAGAAGTAAAGCCAGAGTGACATCGCGAGGAATCCTTAATGACTGGGCGAGCCAGCGGACAGCGGCCCGAGATTAATTACTCGACGTCGCTCTAATCGAATTCTTTCGGAACGAGCGCGATACTTAGGGTAGCGGCCATTACGTGAGACAATTACCAGATGCCCCCTAGAGCCGCTCGCTTCTGGCGAGCACCAGCACTGGTGCTGATGCTTCCATTTCGGTAGGGAGACCAACGCGAGACATCTAAGAAGTCCAGTCGTCAAACTGACATAAAGCCTACAAGCTAAAACCGACTGCATATCCATACGAACATAATAAGAAATGTACCTTATTACCGCCCCCGGATAGAGTACCATATTGCAATTTTATCCATCGCAGCGAATACATCCCGTCTTAAATGAAATTAATGGTAGGCCATTAGACGATAAGTTTCGCATAACGCGGATTCTTTAAAAGAGGAACTTCACTCGGCATGTAATAATTAAAATACCCACCAGTTTTTTATAACCCTTTTCATTCATATAAAAAAATATTGACAGGGCACTCGACACGAGAGCCATTAATATACACGTATCGGAATCTTCAGGCGAGAATGATTCATTGGAGATATAAAAAATCAATTTAATAGGTCGGTTCTTGAGATCTATGGCTGTACGCACTCTTAAACATTTTACAACAATAAACAATACGTACCTTAGTATATTTCATCATGAAAAAAGTTTCTTTTTGTGTGGCCAATTTGCAATAATAATTTTTAAAAAATAATTTTTTTTATCAATCATTTCCCATGTAATTTCTTGTAAACAAACAAAAATACTTTTAGAATAACCCAATGTAACCACAATTTGGGAGATGGATATGGACACCGCCGTCCCGGGAACCATTTATTGGATAACCAACACCCCTTCTATTGGCCGTCCCAAGTGGTTCGCTGCTTTTGGTGACTTTGCAGGGGTGCCCGGGTTCACCGGGTAAGATATGTCTAGGTCTTGCGGTGTACTGCATGGGAAAGTGGTTGATGTAGACTTTTAACCTCTCTATCCGGACCCTCTCGACCCATATGCAATTGCACCGCAGTAGGAGACATGAATTAGTCCGTCACTCCTGAATACATTGGCCCCCAGTTTCCTACCCACCCCACATACCCTTTTCCCTCTCAGCACTTCCCCTTCTTCCTTTCCATTAAAAAAAAAACTCTCCAACAGCATCCCCAAAGATGACATAGGCCTTGAGGATTTTTTCCTCAGGATCTCTTGCGTGGAACTAATGAAAAAAATAAATACTTATATTTTGTCGTCCTTATGTAAATAAATCTGAGACCGGTCAGTGGCTGAGTGGGCATCGCGTTTAGCTCTCACTCGGGCGTCGCATGTTCAATTTCTCGGCTGGCTAAGTCCTCCATTACGACGCAACATTTTCCGCTTAGCTTGGTGGTAGTAGATTTTCAAACATTGTTGGGTTATTCGTAATCCAGAAATGGTTCTTTCTTTTAAAAAAAATAAATAAATTAATAACTGGAAAAAATTGCATGTTATTTTTGTCAGTACAAAAATAAGCTTGTGAAGTTAAGTAATAAATATTTCGCCTAACTCTCACAGATTAATTCCAGTTCAGTTCCAATAAGAATCCAATAGGCTTAGTTCAAATAGATTTTCATAATGTTTTACAAAGTGTATTATTTAGCGAAGGTTGTATCGACTGAACAGTTGCTGGTTGGTTGGTATCCACATATCTGTAGAAGGCCTTATGGAAGTGGCCTGGAATTATATATGAACTCCCATCACAACAACATCGCAAAGTATGGCTTTTATGCTCTGAGTCAACTTTTTAATGTATATTTTATAGACCCGTATTCTAGAAGGCAATGCTTCACTATATCACTACTCTGCACTTACCCGTGTAATCAATGTAGCTTCAAACTCAAATTACAAGAAAACGCTCTTAGATCTTCGATTTTGTCCTGTGCTTATGAATATTGCACTTAATCTTAAGTATCCGCCTATGTTATTTATTCTGCTGAAACTACCGACTTTATTCAGATTGCTGTCAGATTTTAGTCAAAACATTAATAAGTGCTTGTAAGGTGTTATAACTTAATATCATAACTTTTTATGATCTGGAAAATTTTTACAAAATATTCACTTTTTAATAGAATTTTATTTTTTTTTGGGTTTGGGTGAATATTTCATAAATCTGCGAAATCTAAGAAATGCGTGTTTATGTTAAATCAAGTTAAGGGGTTGCACGAGTTTCGAAGATTAAAAAATACATTTTCTTTTCATATTTTTTTGTATGAAAAAAAAATTTAATAATTTAAAATTTTTAACATGTTAAAGTGCAGCAAATAATTGTATGTTTTTAGGTTTTCACGGCCAAAAGTATTTTTGGGGTGTTATGCCGTGTTTCGCTACCTCCTTCTTTGGCTCATCTGCCCTGATGATGGACACTGTAACGCTGTCCGAAACGTTGGCTAAAGAAGGAGGCAGTGAAACACGGCATAGCACCCCAAAAATAAATAACAAAAAAAAGCGGCAAATAATCTTTATCTTGTAAATTTTTCATCCAAAAATTTGAAAAATTCAGTTGGTGGAACCTGGTTTCCGGAGGCCACATAAAAAGTGTTCTTGTAGTAATCAGGATACTTATTCATGATAGTTTCATCTGAAATTGAAAAACATTTTTATTCTTTTAGTAGGTTAGTGTTGTTCGTGCTTGAAAGAAGGATTTAAAAAATAGAAATTTGAAATTTTTCGAGGCTGAAAATTACTGAAAATTATACCATAATTTGTACTGTTTTGCATACGACTGAAAATTGTACCATAATTTGTACTGTTTTGCATACGACTCTTCCAAAATTTCAAATTTAATTTTTTTGAATCCTTATTTAAGCCCGAGCTATAAACCTACTAATATTTTTTTTTCAATTTCAGATGAAGCTATCAAGGACGCTTTTTAAGTAGTCCCCGGAAACCAGGTCCAACCAGCTGAATTTTTCAATTTTTTTATAAAATATTGTTTAAGTGTTGTTCTTTTATTTGCTTAAAATTAATCTGTTAACTTGTATCTAGAGAACTTCTTATTTTTCATTTACGAGGTATTTTTTCCTACTTCGATTTTTTTTTCTTTGAGGGCAGCGTGTTGTAAACGATAGTTAAATCATTTTTAAAGTTCGGGAATATTGATGTGTATGCAACGAACACCTCGATAAACGTCCTGAGACATCTCCTATATTAAAAAGGTGGGTTTAATACGAGTATGTACCAACTTACAAACCGATAAAAAATTTTAATAGTGGAAGATGCTATAATTTGAAAACACACGGCCATTTTCACATATACAACCAAACGTCTGTCTTTTCAAATGGTAACTAACCGCATGAATGATATGCGATAAATACAGTTAACAAAAAGAAATTTAATGATTGAAGTTTCTTATTATCTTTCCTAAACTATATAAAAAAACTACTTTAACCCTTTTTTTTACATGAGCTCCACATAGAAGGCCCTGAGGAAAATAATTTCCCTCAGGGCCTACGTCATCTTTGGGGATGCTGTGTGGTGTTTTTTTTAAGGAAAAGGAGAAAAGGAGTTCCGGGAAGGAAAAGGGTTTAAGGGGTGGGTAGGAATCTGGGGTTCAGTGAGTCCTGGTCATCCGCCTCCAATACCTAGACAAACCTCACCCTATGAACCCGGGCACCCCTGCTAAATCACCAAACGTAGCAAACCACTTGGGGTGACCTATGGGAGAGGTGTTGGTTATCCAATAAAGGTTCCAGGGGCGGCGGTACCCATTCTCGCCTCCCAAATTGACCCCTTACTCAAATCAAACATAAAACCAGTCTGAAAATGCCGATAAGTGGATGTAACCTCTTCAATCAAAAATAAATAAGTGAAAAAAGTTATGTTAGTAATACGTAGGTAGAAGTGTGTAGTATTTAAAATCAAGTCGTTTTTTAGAAACGTTAAACTAACATCGCATTAAAAATAATCCATAACGTTCAGAACACAAACATCAGTCTTCAGATAAGAACAAATCAACAAACTTCAGTCAAGAAAGAAGAGTAGAGAGAAGAGAGACCTATGATCGGTTCCCACTAGAATCAGGTTAGAGCACAGTGAACAAGGTTTCAATGGCCAAGTAATTGATGGAAATTGAGTCTCGTAAATTGCGTAACTTTGATCCATGGCTTACGTCAAACACTCTACAGCCGCAACCGAGTACCTTGAGAGGCTGTATTGATCTGTGTGGGCAGGGCTGGAAGAACAAATTTAATACAGATAATAATTATTATAATAAACTATAATTTTGTAAAGCACCGTTTCGGAAAAAAATCACCCCAAGCGGTTGATTTTTTAGTAACGGTCGATTGATAAAATTCTATATGAATACGATATTGACAAAATCCATCATCTAGGGTCAGTTATCAAAATTTACGAGCAAGGTCTGCGATTGTTAAGACATATTCCGACCGACGATTGAGAAATTTTAACGCGGCCTCCATAAGTTAAGGTTAACTATCTATATACACGACGGCCGGCGTAGTCCAGCGGTAAGGTTCTTGACTCGCATTCCGAAGGTCGCGTGATCGAATCCCGGCGTGGCAAACAAATTTTATTTGATTGATTTGTGTTATTTCACAATTAATTCTTTTAAAATAATATATAGTATATTTGCAGCACGTTCCAGATTAGAAGATACTCTCAGTATCGCCCTGGTGTAAGACCACCATTCAGAATTGAAACGTGGCTTGATATGGCTTTAGCCGTGTTTGGTGACCAGATCTGAATTGTCAGGTACTTCCCCACCTTTCTCTTCCTCATCTCCTTCCCCTCCCCACTACCTTTAGCCTCACAACATACCCCCAATTGGGGATGCCATAGTCTTACTGGCTCCAGACGAGAGCAGTTGAGACTCTTCTGCGGTATTTACAAAAAATATATATATTCAAAAAAATACACATATTTTTCAATTATTGCATGCGTTATGCAATATCACTGACTTAATTGAACTACCGAAGCTTTTAGAAACGTCGTATAAGCGATTCATAGACTTAAATAATGCATCAATTTATTCCGTTCGATCTTTGAGAAAAGAAAATGGTTGAAATATGAATAAATATCTCAATAACTATTAACTTCCGTTCAGTGTCAAAAAGTGAATGTGAACTATCAATGCATATTTAGGTTTTATTTATTTGTTTGAGACACAAACAGGATATTTATACAACATTATTTTGGTTTATGTAAAACAAATTAAAATACAAGTATAAGTATCCCTAGACTAATGTGTCTGCAGTGATCACATTTGCATATACACTGACAAATGAAAAACATATTTTTATACATAACTTTCAACAAAACTTAAATAGAAAATTTGAAATACTTAATAAACTAGTTAACAAATTGGCAAATGAAGATTTTTTTTTTTTAAATATTATTAATATCTTAAAATCATGGTTTGATAACAGCTTACTCACACTTAATGCAATAAAAAAACCACTTATTTTCCTTACAGAAAATACCTGATCATAAAGTTAATATTGTGTTCCACGATGAAAAATGTGATAATGTACTTTGTAAACAACATAATCCTGTAAGTAACTCTTCTTCCGAAATTAAATATCTCGGTGTGATCATTGATCAAAACCTGACGTGGAACAGCCACATTTCAGAGCTGGTGAAGAGAATAAGGAAATGTATATATATATATTTATTTGTTAGATAGAAATATTTTAAATGTAACAATAATCAAAAATGTGTACTATGCACTTGTTAATTCTTTACTTATCTATGGAATTATAGGTTGGGGAGGATCTTACAAAAACAATCTAAGCTCAGTAAAAGTTTTGCAAAGAATCATCATTTAGGTAATATTAAATAAAAAAAATAAAAAAATCCACCTTCCCAACAGAACCATTTTTTAAATTTTTTCCAGTACCAAGTGTCGATGACATATTCAAACAAGCTTCTATTATGTGTAAAGAAAAAATGTGTAAAGAAAAAATGAACTTAAAAATGTGTAAAGAAAAACTAACAAAGAATATCAAGAATTTTACAAACCAATGAGAAATGGAAACCAATTTTTTAAATAAAACTTACAGTAAAAAGTAAATATTTTACACAAAACATATTATAACTTACAACCTCAATAAGAATCGTGGCTCTCTTATCAGGCACAAGAGCTCCTCTTTTCCGATAAGGTGTACATGACGAACGACCTTTAATAAAATATTTTTTTAAATATATATTTATGTAACCCATATTTTTAATATTACAAAAAAATATATATAATAGGTAGGAAATATTCAAAGTGTATTAAGCATTATTAAATACGTCTTTTTGTACAATTGATGTGGAATTCAATTATTGAAAAATAAATAATTATGCTTTGAAAGGGGCAATTATGAACATCATAATTTTTGGTTTGTTTGTGGTACATGATTTTGTCTGTGGTAACAGATGACATTGTTGACAGAACTAGGTTAGGTTATCGTAAACAAAATACCGAGCATATAACAGTTACATGAAAGTATGGTATTGTAATACAATTATTTGTAATAGATTGCGATAGTTTTTTGTAATTAACAGATTGTATGTAGTTCGTGAGAATAGTGACAAATCGTATAAGTCATATTTTGTTGTTGTTTTACAGAATAATTATGTTGAAAAGTTTGCGACAGTTTTTTGTAATATTTGAAACGATCTAATGATTCATTTATTACTACAATGGAGTGCATATAATTAAGGTAATTCCAACTTCCCAAGAGGTTAACTTTTAAGTAGCTTGTATGAGGGGAGTAATTAAGTAATATTAGTGATTTCGTATTCATAAAAGGACGGCAGCAGATCCGGTAGGTTCATTTTGTGTTGACTTCAATGTTAAAAGCTTGTTGACATCCTCTTGTTCAGTAATTAGTGTTATGGGGGTTGAATCACTTATACGAGTGAAAATTTTACAATTCCTTACCCAACAATAGCGAATTTTACCAGTCATTCTTATATCACGACATTGTTTCAGCAGAGATTGGTTTTTTGGGGTTAGATGGTCGTTAATGTATATTTTACTGGTTCCAGGAAGTTGTAATTCAGAAGCAAGCATCCCTTTCCTCTTTCTTATTGCAGCTATAAGTTCATCCTTAAGATACCTGCGTGTTAGTTTGACAACTATGTTCCTTGGTTTTCCATTTTTCGCATCACGGTTTGTCCTGGGGGCAATTCTGCTGGCGAAATCCACATCATGTCGGGTTATATTGCATCCAGCTGTGGCTCCGATCTTGGAGAGAATGTCATACACATTTTCATTATTGGTTTCGGGGACACCACTTATTATGACGTTATTAGAACGATTAAATTGGTCGTTGCTTTCAATTTGTTTTTCCAAGTGTAACACTTTTTTATTTAGCTCATTAATTTCCTCCTTGAACTCGTTTTGTATGATTTTGACTATATTGTTTTTAAATACTTCAAATGTTTTCTCTAGAAAATGAATTTTGAAGTCTTCAAACTTGCTGTCCAAAAGTTGTAGAAGTTCCGTATTAAGGTGACTGCCAGACTTAGAGTTTGATCGCGTAGACATTGTTACTTCTCGTAATAATTTTTATAATTATAACTTATTAAATTCATTGCAATTTTATTATTTTTTATAGAAAATAGTGGAGGAGCAAAAATTTGACAGCAAGCACAAGTAATGTTATTGTTGTATGTTATTGTTGTAGGTTAGTAGGTGTTTCAATTCAACATTGCCAATTTATTAATATTTTTACGTAATTGCTTAGCGTTCGACATTTCGTAGTGTAAATTCATAGAAAATACCTTCAGTGTTGCCAGCGTATATCTATTTCTTATTTATTCCCTATCAATATCGATTCTACTATCAACGGTGAAAACGTGCTCGGGACATCGATATAAAATCATCGAAAGTTACGCCTATCGATACGATATTGTAAAGTTATCGATTTCACCATGCTAGAGCTTCTGGAAAGATCATAGTTTTTAAGGAACTGAAATTCATTCAAAATTTGTATTATGTGAGCCGTGGAAATAAACCCGATTTTTCACAAGATTTTTAGAAGATTTGTTTTAGATTTTTGAAAGCTTCGTGCTTAGAAATTCGTTAAAACCTACTCGTTATATCTGAAATATGTATTTGATGAAGAAATTTACCTAGATTTCATGTTTCGAAAGTTTGCCTGTAATTGTAAAGTTATGGATAACCAGTTAAGGCGGTACACAACCCTAATAATTTGTTTTCATTAAATTAATAATGACGCCACAAAGTGAATTTGCGAATTTTAAAGAACTAATTATTTTTTTTTATTTAAAAACTCACATTTTAATCATTTCCGGCGAATTTGTAACTATAATAACTTTTTTACTCCAAACAATACCTTGAGATGTAAATTCTTTATATTTAAAATTAACAAAGCAATACCTTACCATTAATATGTTTTAAGTACAACTATTTTAAAACTTTATAACCAGTTTTTCAACTGTATGTAAAGTTAGCGGTAAGCACCAGATTTTATTTTTGTAGACGATGAATTGATAACTTCGGGAGGTATTCATTAAGAAACATCTTAAATATTTGTAACGCGTGCTTCAGAATTAATTAAAATGAATGCGGCGGAAAGTTCGAATCTCAAGGCCCGTATGTTCGTCTAATACGTCGTGCCGCGGTCGTATATTTGTTTACACGCTTTCTTCACTTACGTCGTTAAGATTTTCACATTATTTGTCTTCTTCTTCTTTTCTTTGATAGGACAAATTCGACAGTAGGTCCGTCCAATACACGGGTCGCGAGTCGCAATTTGTATACACGGCTTCTTTACTTACGTCGTTAAGATTCTGAATATGTTTTAGGGTATATTGTTGCCTTTATGCAATTGAATTGAAAATAAGTACTTAGTTCGAAATTTTATTAGAGTTCCTTTGAATATTACAAATTTGTTTTGTTGTAATTTTTTATCTGTGGCGTTTACTGCTAGCTATGTTTCAGCTACAAAATTCGAACGCCGGAAAATAAAGAGCTTTCGGTAAGTTACGTAAATTTAGACTCACGGTTGGCTTGCTGACAATCTGATATCGAAATTTGAATGTAAATCAAACAAACTTTAAGCTCCCAAGTCTAAGTCTGTCCTAGTTACAACCACAACACACTGAGTCAGTCTTACAGGTAGGCAGTCCGGTAAACAATTGCCCATACATTTGCCTTTCAACTCGAATGCTAAACACCGAGACCGACGATGGCACTAACAAGTACCAGGGTACGGAGCACTGTACACTGAGCGGGTACTGAGCACTGAGCGGGTACTGAAGGGTGATTAATACCGCTGAGTGAATAGCTGGTCTGAGTGAAGCGGTGACTAAACGGCCTGGGCACTTAAGTAGTTGCCGAGAGGAGTGTGGGAAATTAGCCAGGAAATGTTTCCGATTACTGATGAATAATTGTACACAATTCAACTACTTTAAAGAAGACCGCAATAGGTAAGTCACATAACATAACATTAAGTTTTAGAGCTTTTTAATATGTAAAAAGTTTTTTTAATTGAATAAGTAATTCAATTTTTATTAGAACAACTCTCTTTTTATAACTTTTGTTAATTCTGTAAATTGAAATATGAGATAGACAAATACGACGTTTAAATAAGAGGTGACAGTTGGATAAGGCGTTCTTCCCGGTAAGACGAAGTAATCTCTTAATGTTTCGGTATCTTGTTTTCTTTCAAATTTTCGTTTAGATTATTTGTGTTATTTTCTTCTTCGTACGTCATATTCCAGCTGCTTTAACAATTTGCTCAAATTCGCAGTACATGATTTATGACTCCTAGAAATAGAGTTAAGTTAAAATTCTCAAGTTTGGAGTTGCTGCCATCTTCCTTAAAGAAATCGAAATGAAAGTGAGGTATGGGGTGAGGTATAAACAGGTCTTGGCGGTGGATGATCTGAACCTACTGAACCCCAGATTCGTACCCACCCACCATTGCTTTTTTTTCCTTCCCAGAACATTCTCTCCTTTACTTTCCCCAAAGATGAAACAGGTGTAGAAAAAATTCCTTCAGGGTCTCTCGTGTGGAAAAAATGTAAAAACAACCTTTCAATACAATTTTAATTTCTTTCGTTTATTCAATAATATTGTTATTTAATTTACAAAAACAGTTTATTCATAAATAAGTTGTGCCACGTAGTTGTGACAGCTGATTCGCCTTTTGAAGGCATTATCAAAATGTGGTTAGGCCACTTACAGACGATGTATTTATATTATTTCTAGTTCAATTATAGATAGGCAAGATGAAAAACGTGTTGCTTTTATTTATGTCCTTGTTGATTTCCGAATAAAACTATTTTCATGGGGTGGGTGGTCATGGGGTGTCATGAGGTGAGGTTTGTCTAGGTCTTGGAGGTGGATGACTAGGACACACTGAACCCCAAATTCCTACCCACTCCTTAAACCCTTTCCTTCCCAGAACTCTCTTTCCCTTCCATTCCTTAAAAAAACCCTCCACAAAGCATCCCCAAAGATGACATAGGCCCTGTGGGAAATTATTTTCCTCAGGGCCTATGTCACTCAGGGCTCATGTAAAAAAAAACATCAAAAAATATTTGGCACAATCGCCGTGAGTACATCAAAACACAAAAAATATTTGGCACAACAAAATGAGACGTTAACTGACTTCATCAATTAACGCGTTGCTCCTTTCTTATAATAATAATTATCATATTTTAATTTACTCATTTTTGTGCTATGTTGATAAAAGATTGAATAAACGTTGATGTCCCAATTCCAGGTGTATTTTTTTTCATAAATTTCTTTTCGGCAAACATCAAACTTTGTAACGAATTCCATCGACAGCTAAAATTAGCTAGTTTTATTATTTTAAAACGGTTCTTCTTCACCGGTCTATAAACAAATCAACGAAGCATGATTTACGACGTCATTCTCGTACGTGGCAATAAGGCGATCTCTGTGGTCGGGTACCATAACTAGTAGGTACATAGGGACCGGAAATACGTGGTTTCAATAATCGCACGCTGGAAGACTAAATTGCTATGATCGATAATGATATTATTGATCATTGATAAGTGTTTGACGCTACTCAATATAATACCTGTACAGCGCGATTGATAAACGATGTGCACATGATACGTAGAAGGCCAAATATAATATTTATTTATTTATAAATAAACGCCCTTTTACGGGGCTTTTACATATAAAGCATAGTTAGAAATATACAGTATTTGTGTATTATTTATTGTACATAACTGAACTGCCTCAATAACAATATTTTATATTTGTTAAAAGATAAGTTCAAGATGTCCACCGACTTGGTCACCTCAATTGTTAACCTCAATTAATATTCTGGATAAAGAGGAATACATATGTTAGTCCCAGAATTTCTACATTGAAATAAATCCTGACTTCTAGTATTACGTTGTGGAATCCGGAAGCTTATCAATTAGAGCAATACCGGACTATCAATTAAATCATTTAGAATTTTCTACAGAAATACCAAGTCGGTGAAAATTCTTCTGTCTGACAAATTGAGCATATTTATATCGTTTATAATAGTGTTGTAGTTCAAAATAATTGCTGGAATACCCATTTTAAAATTTAGGAAACGTGAGAATTTGTTTTGTATTCTTTCAACAGCTTGAACATGTATACTCGTATTATAAAGTGGATTCCAGACGGGAGAATTGTACTCGAGTTAATTTCCAACATAGGCAAAATATAACACTTTATATTGTTAAAATTTCTAGTTAGTTTTTCATAAATTAAGATTTTTTCCAATGCTCAATAATTTGTCAAATTGATTGGGTTTACCTATAGGTGTAGTGGGTGGTTGTCTAGCACTGTAAAATTTTGAACACACGATCTATAAGCTTGTATAATCAATCATGCCTGAGAATTTATATAATGTGTCCCTTCTAGGAAACATTCTATGAAATATTACCCGTTGATAAAAGTTTATACTTCTATGCTTGATTTAATAGCCCAATGAGGAAAATAAACATTAAATAAGGCTTTCATTTTCTGGGAATTTTATCTCATTGTCTGGAAGCAGTACCTAAAGGGGAGATTTTGATCTTCTGAATTAATAACACATATTATTTCCTCTGTTTTGCATGCGAGGCAGTTCATTCTCATTTTAATAAAAGCCTTCCAACTTAACCCTTGATATACCGGGGGCAAAATTCCAATTGCTCGCTGAACACCAGTTTACACTATTTTGATTATAGCTTACTTGTTTTTCTTGTGCAAAATTATGTTTTTGAAAATTGTACTGTTCTACCAAATAATGTTTTTTATGTGCTTATAAAACTTTAAGCAACAAGTTTTTTGTCTTAAACGAACTGTCAGATTTATTAAAAAAATTGTTTTATTTCCGCTTCGCAATTAAAGCTCAATAAATTAAATATTTTTGAATGTATTCAAATACTAAAAACCGTTTTTGAAAGGTGATAAAATACGCTTTCAAAATAATTTAATATCAAAATATAGGATGCGAACATAAAAAAAATTGTGATAAAAATTGTTAATAAAAAATTACTCATGTGATGTTTTTATGTGAAAACAGTACTAAAATCACGGTTAACGTAAAAAAACATCTATTTTATTAGACAAATGTATGATAAATAATTTTATCACTTCATTTTTCTACCATTTCTTAAAAAATATTTAATAAAAATTTAAGTCTAACGACACGTGTGCGTTTTGGCGGATGAAAACTATTTCTACAAAATTAGTATTTTTTTAAATATTTCTATGGACAATTTTGAATAAAGATGTGATGCGTGGTTTATAAATAGATATTCTCTTTTTTGTTTTAAGGTTGTCACCTAGAACAAAAACGGAGATATAACCATTTCTGTGGAACACACACGTTAGCTTGAAAACAAGCTTAGTGTACTCGACTGCTATTGATTTATTGTCTTGAAAAAAAAGCTTAGGAGTGGTTTACTATGCTTTGTAGTTTCCGCAGGATATCTTTTCTATCTAGTGATGTAGACGCTTGAAAATATTCTCAAGTTTTATAATATTTTCCGGCTAAATAAGAGTTATTTACACACAAAAAAAGTCGTTTGAGGATTTCGTTTAAATAAATACAGTTCTAAGACTTTTGAAAACCGGAAATGTGATATTTGACACGGAATTTTGCGATGCGCTTTTTAACAGATGAAATAAACATATTTGAAAGTGAGTCAGAATAATTTAGAGTTACATTATTTCCTTGCCAAGCAAATAAAATATATTTTAGTATGCTAGTAGCTTTTTCGAAGGTTCAAAATACCATAAAATCGAGGCAGGTATCGCATTTACGGTGACCGGACAACTCAACAACGTGCAACTTCATCACTCGTTTGAAAAGTCATTAAAATTAATGAAAAAATGGTTTAATAGGGCACGTTAGGTTGGTTTATGTGCTTTTTAAATAAAATCATTACTTTTCATGACTTTTGAAAGGGTTGTTGAAATGCGATTTTGTTAAGTTGTCGTGGAACCCATAATATAAGCACGCATAAGCACGCACCACCGCATTCTTCGATTACACAATCTATCCCAATGAAGGACGTAATGCTGTCCGAAACGTTAAACGTGGTGTTAGCTGAACACGGCGTAATACCCCAAAAATACATCACAATAACTCGTTTGTTCGCCAAAATCTCATATCATCTATTAGTTGTTTCATTTTAAAATCACGAACACCTTTTTCGATGATAAACGTCATTTTTAGTGATTCATCAAAAATATGATATATTTTGTAGCTGAAATAAACACTTTAAATTTGCGTGAGTACGAGATGGCTATTTTCACTAAATTTGTTAAGGTAAAATTTAAATAATTAAGGTTGGAATAGGTACAACGTTAAACAGTCATAACGAAGATGTTTGTGGCTCTTCCGTACCATCTGTGATCATCTTACGACTGTTCATGACAATGCCACATTTGTCTTACGATCGTTTAGTAGCCAACAAAAAGATTAAGTCTTTCATCGCTGCGGCAAGAACCCAACTTTACCAGGTAATTCATGAGAAAACAACATTAATTTCTCTCCATAAGCGAACGAATATTTGCATTGTTTTTGCTTTATTATGCATTGTTTGCGATTGTGTTGACTATTGACTTCCACAAGAGGCGTTGTTCTCTTTCGTAAGAGCTGAGAATATCCTGTTTGTTGTTTTGACGGTGTGCGATAAATATTGGTTAATCCGTTATCGTTTATATGACAATGTAATCAGAAAATGTGGCACACGAGTAGCAATATTGGATAGATTTTAAAGGTGGATAGAAACATAACATAATGACATTTTGTGTTAAATGATATGTTACATACAATGACTTCTCTTGCTTACCTTGCGAATTCTCTTATTATTGTTTTTTTTCGTTTAAAAATGTAAGCCAATTCGTATTAAATCAAAATTCGTAAAATATGTTTTCAACCATTAGTTATAATCTTAACATATAAAAATTAATTTTTGTTATTGTTTTTGGGGTGTTATGCCGTGTTTCGCTACCTCCTTCTTTAGCCAACGTTTCGGACAGCGTTACAGTGTCCATCATCAGGGCAGATGAAGATGATGATGGACACTGTAACGCTGTCCGAAACGTTGGCTAAAGAAGGAGGTAGCGAAACACGGCATAACACCCCAAAAACAATAACAAAAATACTTTTTGGCCGTGAAAACCTTAAAACATACCTATAAAAATTAATGTTTCTTTGTTTGTCCCTTATGCGGTCCCTAAACCATTCATCCGACTGCGATGAAATTTTGGTGAGTTATTGTGCGCACGCTCACAATGGTTTCTATACATAGTGGTGAGATCTGGCGTTGTGAAATTATTTTATTTTCTATTCGTTAGATTGCTTTGATTACATTGATGAAACTTTGGTGAGTGGTTGTACGCACGCGAACGTTTCTATATATATTGGTGAGCTATATATAATGTTTCTATATACATTATGAAATATGTATAAAAAAATTGCAATAGTTGGCACGCGAGGTATTTTAAAGGAGTGGGGAGAGGAAAGGCGGAGGGGAAACGCGTGAGGGGATGGGGACACAAGAAGGAAAGGAGAGGCGGAAGGGGAACGGGACGAATGGGAAAGGACACGCAGAGAGAAACAATTCCTTTATAAGTGGCACTGCAACGCATGCCGGGAACTCGCTAGTATACACGAGTATAAAAAACAAAATATGCTTGTTTGGGGATATATACGTGTATTAGTTATGAGTTTTCTATGTATTTATGTATTAAACATAGGAAATGTTTGAAACTTTCAAAATGCCTTCCTTAAACCCCCCGAATGTTTCTGAATTATTACAACCACGTGACAAAACATCTGAAAAGTTTTTTAATTATTAAAAAGTCTTGCGAAACTGTCAAAAATGTCAAAATTTGAGAACGACATTTTGCAAAATAATGATTGTTAAATCAAAATTAAATTTCCGAAACTCATTGGATGAATTTATTTATTTGAGGTACTCGACTAATAATTTGAATCGACTCAAGAATACCTCTATGTTAGGTACCAAATTTGATTGATTGTTCTTACAATACACAAAAATGAATATTTGTATTATATGAAAATTGTAAATTTGAATAAAAAAACTGTAATAGGTGGCACGCGAGCTTTTAGAAAACTGAATGTACTGGGACCGAATATATGGAACGCGGAAGAGGGTTGGCGGGACGGGGTAGCGGGAGAGGGGAGAGCGAAGGCGGGGAAGGTGGAAGGGGAACGCGGGAAGGGAAGGGGATGCGGGAGAGGATCGGGGACGCACGGGAAAGGACATGCAGGGAGTAACAATTTATTTATTTGAATATGGCATTGCAACGCATGCCGGAAACTCGCTAGTTTATAATAAAATACACAACCCAAAATGACAATTTTTACAAATCTTGTTCAAATCTTTTTCAAATTAAGTCTTTTTCAAATCTTGCTGAACCGATCGGTTCTAAATATTTGAAAGAAAATATAAAATATTATTTATTTATTTCTAGTTTTTAAATAAATACATAGTTAGATACCTTTACAATTATGTCCTAATACATTTGTTACACGTACATATTTAAAAAAAAAAATTATAAATTTATCTAATATTTTCTTTATTAAACTTTTTTTTTTTCTAATTTCCTTTCATCCGGCTTTTCGCTCGATTCACGTTTTTTTTTCTCTCTCTACTTTACAGGGTGATACTTCAAAAATGATAAGTCAAATGGGTGACACGTCAAAAAAATTTTTTTTTTGTATTCTTAAAATTTAAATAATTTTTTTTAAAACTATATCTTTAAAATATTAATGGTTTTTTATCGACCGTCAAGAAACGCACGAAATTCGGGCTTGTAGATTAGAATCCCCCCTTAAACGGCTTTAATGAAACAAATTTCTTGCACTTCGCAATTGTATAAACAATGCAAAGTTATATTTAATTCCCTAGTAATAGACAGATACTAAAATAAATAAATCGCTGTTCACTACTCATCTACAGTTTTAAGTTATCAATGAAACAAACAAGTAAATATTACGCAGTTTTCACGTTAACTCTGCCTTTGTAAAATGTCCAGTTATTCAATGAAAGGAGTGGCGATGGTAAAGTCATAAAGCTGTACAAACTCATCTAGAGAAACACGAGTAAAAGCGGAAATATTAACAAATTGATGTCGGTACTTGGATGCGCGTCTGACGAAGTAACAACGCAAGGAACAAAACGTCACTTTGAAAAATTGGAAAAAAGATGATCGCTCTTCAAAAACTTCGCAGAAAAAAATAACCAGATTTGTTTTAATACCTAATCTAACAGCATTTTACAAATCATTATAGTCACAATGGATAAATAAACTAATATGATGATAAACTAACGATGAATTGATTTGAAAAATTACTCGGACATTTCCCTTCTAATCTTTTGTATTTTTGAGGATTTTCCTTGTTCACATGGGGATGCTGTGATTTTTAGTCATTGTCAGTCTCAAATAAGAAGTAGATAACATCTGATATCTTGATGGCCGAAAAAAATACAAGATCACCCAAGTGATGATCCGAGTGACGTTCCGTGGAGTTATTCTAGAAGTCCATGAATGCGTCAGGTTTTGTTTCATGAAACGCAATAGTTTCGCGGTGGATTACTTAATGTTCATAAACGCACTTTTTGACCAAAAACTTATTTGAAGATAGGCATTTTATTCACGAGAAGCTTTTGTAGCGATGTGCTTTTTTAATTCAAGCGCTCTATTTTTCATCTTCCTGTAAATTGGTTTGTGCGTTTCGTGACCAGTCGATCCTGTCAAGTTGGTTGGTTTTCCGTGTTGGAAAGTACCTTTTTTACTCCGCCAGAGTTAAGAGCTGTCAAATGGAAAAAATCAACATAGTGAGATCTGCTGTTCAATGAACTAAATTTGTTTGTGGAAATTTTATGAGATTTGTTTAGCTGATTTTTCGCGTCCGAAAGAATAAAAAAAACTCTTTTTTTTATTTATTCGGATGGATTAAAAGAGATAATGTAATGGTTTTTAATCATGAAACCTTCGTGGTGGAATTCTATTTTAATGAAACTTTTCTACGGATTAAAATATTTAATAACTTTCTTCCATTTCATTTTGCGAACAAGACGGCGATCTTTTCGGTAAAACCAAAAATAAAAAAAACTTTTTTCACATGTGAATACCTACATCACAAGAGTCTCAGAGCTAGTGAGACTTTAGCACCCCCAATTGGGGTATGTTGTGAGGCTGAAGGTCGTGAAAGGTAGTTATTTTAATGTGTACACAAAAATTTCAGATTATGTAGTCTTACAGTTTAATCATCTTGGGAACTATGTACAGTTACCATAGAAGAATGTAATTAACAAGTTATTGTTATTTGTTTGACTTCCGAGCGTGGCACTAATCTTTGTGGAGTTAATAATTAAGCAAGAGATATTACTGCCCAATCAGCGGGGAAGTAGATTCAGCGGTCATTCAATTGTTAGATGCTTTCAGCTTGTCTCTACCAACAGCATGTGGAGACATTCTAGTACAGTGGCGTAGGTTTGATTAATTTGATCATGGCATTGAGAAAAAAAAATTGTAAATTCAAAGTTTTCAATTTGTGATTGTAACTCCTTGATCTTATTCATACAGAAAAATCTCTAAAGTCTACAACTTTGAAGCATTCAATTCCAATTATTGATTAAGCGAATAGAAAAATTAAGCTACACCCAAATCCAAATGATATATTGATCCACTGGGCTACAAACCGGTCACAGAAAAATCACAGGATATTAAAACAAAGGTTCAAACCTTTTTTTTTTTTTTTTCTTTATTCATTGCTTTGAAGGCTACATAATTTGTGGAATTTTCGACCACCATGCCAGGCACATGCCCGTGTTATGGTGGTCGTTTTCACGTACTACATATAACATTTTAGAAGCAATAATATAAGAGAACATAAAACGTTATAAAATAATTTCAAATAATATAAAATAACATAGTAAAATAATAAAAATGAGTATAAAATTTTAATATTGCTCTTTGCATATTCCGTCTGTAATATCAAAATCTAATTTCTTTGGTATTTTGTCAGCGTCTAAAACTGAAATTTTTGTATTTGAAATTGACTATCAAGCGGGAATTTTTCGATGACGTAACATTTTTTTGTTATACGATATTTTTTTATCTTTTTGTACATGAATTGATCTCTTGACTCCTTTCTGAAAAAAAACTTTTATTTGAAGTTGAACTTAATTCGTATACATAGGATGTACAAAATTCGAAAATATTTTTTTACGTGTTCAACTTTACTAAGGTCTTTAAGGTAAAGCTTAATGCTAAATCACTATTTTAGTTTAATCTCTGCTACATATAAATACAAAAATATGCTTTGGTTTAATTAAAGCTTTTTCTACCGTTTCTATTGAGTATCATTGTTAACTGTTTTATAAAAAATAAAAGCATAAACTACTAAGAATGTACTTTTTGAAATCGTGACTTCTTAATTCCATTTGCCAAGCGATTTTCATTCATTTTATCTATATTCGTGGCGGTATAAGGCACACTGAGAATATACACATTAGTGTGGGCCGCAACTGTATGGCGAAAAAAAAAGTTCTTATTTTCTTTAGCGCTAGTAATAAAAAGTTGTTTTTTTAATTGAATTTAGAATTTAGAAGATAATGATACGCAACGATAAACAATAATTCAAAGTGTCCACAAATTCTAAAGCTTTTTCTTCTCATCCTGTTCATTTAATTTGGTAAGATCTTATCATTTTCTCTTCAAAGGCTTTAGCAATTGTTTTGTAGTCGGTATATCAACACTGCCGATGAGCATCTTTCTCTCACCTCTTCCAAAAACTCTTTTTCCTTAGGGGAAACTTTCATTTATTGTCTGTAATTTGCATTAATAAATTGCATTCAATGTCTTTCCATTTACAATATCAATAACAAACAGTAGGGAGCTTGTGATTTTAAATGGAGAGACTCTTCTTTGGAAGGAAATTGTATTTCCTCTACCTTTTTCTGACTTCAACAAGTTTATATACTTATGTTGATATGCCTTAATAATTTTTGTAATTCTTTCTTTCGAAATGGTTGGCAAAAAAGCTTAATCCCATATTTTCAAAGTACTTTTAGTTACCTACACAACAATATCACGAAACGGAGGGTCCTCGGTCGACTAAAGAACGGTCAATATGGCGCGCTGCTCAAGCGAGGGCGAGTTTGGGGACTGCGGGCGGACGTGGTTTAGTGCCATACTACTACGAAAATAATAAATGGTGGTTTTATACATCAAAGCTATAGACTTTATTTAACAAGAGCTCATAAATGAATATCTTTAAACTATTTCAGAATATTTTGTGCAATGGCTGAAAAAATGGAAATATTTCGATATTTTCTCAAACTTCAGAGGTCTTGCGGAACTTTAGGATATTTTTTGATTTTTTTTAAACTAAATTTTTTTGATGTTTTAGATGCAAAGACAACTTTTTATTACTAGCGTCAAAAGAAATTCGGAAGAAAAAAAAATCGGCCCACTCTAATGTACATTGTTGGGTTATGGCTTCCTTTTGTAAATCAAAATATACTACGTTAACACAGCTTTCAACAAGGTAATCACGATTGGGTATATTATAATTTTTTTATGAGATATGCAGATACTAGAAACGCTAAGAGAAAACCGATAAGTATTCAAGATTATGCTATAAATTAAATTGTAGGTAATTATGTTCCATATCTTCAGGTCGCGTGTAAATGGTCCGATGATGCTGTGCCTGTAATACTAATCTATTGCTTAACATCTTGCTATCAAATTGACTGACACATTTATGGGCTCCTGATAACGTCGAGACAGAAATAGAGATTTATGATATATGTGTGTTAACCTTATAATTTCAACATACTAAAACAACAATTTTATTAAAATTAACTAGCGGAAAACAAGTGAAAAATCAATTAAATAAAAAAATTTCCACCATCAAAAATCGACCCCAATTAACGGCTTGGAAGGCAAGTGTGCTGTCATTATACTAACGGCTATATTAAGATCGGTGGCAAAAACTTATTTTATTTACATAAAACAAGAATTATGTATTTTTGAATTAAGTATAATTTTTATGATTTTTACTGGTGAGTTCCCAGCATGCGTTGCAATGCCACTAATAAAGAAATTGTTTCTCCTGCGTGTCTTTTCCCATTCGTACCGTTCCCCTTCCACTCCCATGTCCCCTTCCCCTCACGCGTTCCCCCTCTAACTTCCAACTCCTTCCTCTCCCAATCAATCAAATTTGGTACCTATTTATAATAAATATTATTTTTAATTAGATTCAAAGTATTCGATTTTGGTTAGTACCATAGGTAAGTACTTTAAATAAATTCATTAAATCAAGAGTTTCGAAAATTGAATTTTGATTTAACAATCGATGGTTTTCAAAATGTCCTTCTCAAATTGTTTCATTTTTGACAGTTTTTTAAGAGTTTTTGTAATGATTAAAAAAACTTTTCAGATGTATTGTCACGTGGTTCTAATAATTCAGAAACCTTTGCGAGGACGGAATGAAAGAATTTTGAAAGTTTCAAACATTTTCCATGCTTAATAAAATAATACATACATAGTAGATATATTTATATACATTTAAAGACATATTTATAAGCAAGCATACTTTGATTTTTATATAAATTGATTTTCCGCGATCGAAAGATTTCCTTATTAATTTGTTGATTGCGATACTTACCCAGTACTTATTTATAGTGTGTTCAGATATCGCTTATTGCGAAATACTGGAGGTGTGGCTACTTACAAAGCTGTTATTATGTCTTGTCAGTGTACTTAGCATGGTCGGTCATGCCATATTCTTATTAGCTTTGGACCAAAAGCCTTACTCACTGATAAGAAATGAATTATTCCCAATCAAAGTAAATTTTAAGATTTCTCGTAAATAGTATAAAAAGATTTTAGATTTATAAAAATTTGCGAATAACCGGAATAACCTGGTATATTTAAATCCCCTCTGCTCCCAAAATAACAAAATGGGTTGTTTCACAGAATTTGAAAACTATTCATCAAATTTCAAAGCTGACTTTTAAGTTCTGTAAAAGCTGTATTGTAGTATTATTATTATTTCATTGCGGGCCAGTTGTTTACAGATGAAAATATAAATGAAACTTCCACAGAACTTGAAAATGAACTTTGAAATTTGATGACTTAGCGAGCAGGAAATTAAACCTAATGATTTGGGTATCGTTATTTAATTGAAATTTAAAGCACGTAAATTATGGTTTATAATTAAATAAGTGAGTATTTAAGTACCTACTTACACATTTTATGATTTAAGGGGTAATTTTGGTTTCATTAATTCTCCCTACTCCCATCAAAATATTTTGCAATTTTTGTTTTTGGATTCATCGAACACTTGAGTGAAGATTGGACGACTCCATAAATTTTGGGAGGCGGGTATGGATACCGCCGTCCTAGAATCATTTTTTGGGTGTCCAACACTCCTGCTATAGGTCACACAAGTGGTTTGCTACATTTAGTGACTTACCAGGGGTACTCACGGTATGAAGTTTGTTTAGGTCTCGGTAGAACATGCGTTGGCCAAGTTACTGCGGATCGGGAGAGAATGATTGCGGGAGATCCTTTTATCTCTCTAGCCGGACTATCTCGATCTATCGCCCTGTATCGCAGTGGAAGGGATGAATTCATATGTCTGTCACTCCTGGACACATTGACCCCCAGATTCCACCTCTCATACGTTTACCCCTACCCACTATATACTACACCCCTACACCTCTCATCCGTTTTTCCTTCCCAGAAGAGCTATTCTCTATGTGAGATCGAGATCTTCTGTCAGATTTGTGTGATTTTCCACGCGGTTATTTGCTTTTTCTATAGGCCGATGTCAGAATTTCAGCTGTGAGCTGTCATGTATTTTAGTTTAATTTAGTTTAGTTTAGTTTTAAACGCGAATTTCTGCAATTTCTGCATGGTTATTTATTCATTTAACAGCGGTAGAAAATCGTGATCTTGATATCGAGCGAGATCTCCTGTCCGATTTGTGTAATTTTCTACGGCTGTTAAATGAATAAATAATCATCACATCATCACAATCAAACATCCTCTCCTTCCTTTCTCTAAAGAGATCCTCCACACAGCATGTCTAAAGATGACTAGGTCCTGAGGGGAAATATTTTTCTTGGGCCACCTGTGTGGAGCAAATAAAAATATGTGTATGAGTCAGATGTGTGAAGTTTTTTTTGGCGCATAATTTGGCGCACACTTACTAATTATCATAATTATTTTTTTAATTAAAATACTTTCGCGTGCCGCCCGGAACTTGTTCAGCGACTCCACATGCATGATATTGCGGAGATAATCTGTTGTCCCGCAGACTCAGACTATCAGCGCAGGAATGTCAACAAAGGTAAGCCAACCGGAAAACCGTCTGCCGGGTCAAGAAGCAGTATGGTCGCACCATTGCGGTGGCACCATTCCACGACCGGCGCGACACGGCACCGGCACCGGCACTGCCAGCAGGTACGCGCTACGCACTGCGACTGACAATACTCTCGCATACAGATAATGCATGTGCAATATAAGTGCGAGCAATCCAACTGCAAGACAATTCTAAACAAATTAAACATTCTAAACGTAATTTAAGGCGTCATAAAATATAAATTGAATTATTTAATAACAATATTGCATACTTCAATCCACTGTCGTCTTTATAATACCATTGAATGTGACCATATAGATATTTACGCAAACAATCTCACACATTTCAAAAAACAAATTATCAACTCCTACGATGACACTTCGTGGAGAACAGTTATGTAGCTGCTTTATCGTCTATGCTTTCTTTATTTTTTCTCTTTCTCTTTTTTATATGAATACCGCA
Source organism: Glyphotaelius pellucidus (assembly GCA_936435175.1). Lineage (NCBI taxonomy): Eukaryota > Metazoa > Arthropoda > Insecta > Trichoptera > Limnephilidae > Glyphotaelius > Glyphotaelius pellucidus. The sequence goes on from OW386552.1 coordinate 17,631,979, forward strand.
CAAGAGTCCCAACTGCTCCCGTCTGGAGCCAGTGAGACTATGGCATCTCCAATTGGGGTGTGTTGTGAGGCTGTAGGTAGTGAGGAGGGGAAGGAGATGGGAAAGAGGATGTTGAGAAGTACCTGGCTATTCAGATCTGGTCACCAAACACGGCTATAGTATATTATTTAAGATCGTCTATGAAGAAATAAATAATAAAACCAATTACTTAGTAAACGGTGTTTAGAATCAAGATTTATTAGCACTAGTTGTTGCTGAATAACGTTAAATTTAATGGGGTAAAGAATGCACATAAAATAACAGGTTTAAAACAGCCTAAGGCAGAACAGTTACCTAGGTCAGTTCTGCAATTAAGTTCAAAGTGCATTGCAGGTAAAAAATTACTGATATAGAATGAAGTTTACCATCAAAACACATATTAAAACATAGATTATGATGAACAAGTTCATCAAATCGTCGCGCTTCAGTTCTTATTTGTCCAACAGACCATTTTAGTTTTTGTTCAATGTCCATTTTTAAATTGAAAAAGAAGTTAAAAAAATGATCGTTAATCACTTAACTAAGATTTATTTAAACTAATGAGACCTTTACCTTCACGGAAAATAGCGTTATCTTAAACACCTATCATAATTTTTCATTGAAATTTCTTTCAGTGAAAGAAAACCTTCTCTCCTGTAAAATTTTCTAAGGTCTGTTGGACAAATACGAACTAAGGCGACAAAATGTGTACTAAATATTCCTTAAAAACCTGTATTTCAATCCTAACTATATTGCAAAAAATGTACTAATATTTGCCAGAAGTTTCATTTTTTGACAATCCAAAATCAATTTTTTTAACATTTTTTGACAATCAAAAATCTTTTTTTTTCAACATTTTTTGACAATCCTCAATCCAAAATGATCGACTCTTATGGTATTTTTGACTTGGATTCGGATTCACGCAAATTAATAATAAAATTATTTTCGCAGAACGACACTCATTTTCAATTAAGCCTCGCTAAGTTGTGTTCGAGTATTTGTTGCTAATTATACGTGATAAGTGCTTGTCTTGTCTGTCTATTAAACAAATCATTATGACGAACACGTTTCCATAATGATAATAACGCTTATTTACATTCTGGCAACACAATATTGTGACAGTAAGAAGAACAGATGCATATATTACGCACTCGTGTTTACTGTTATACGTTTGAGGCTGGATTTTGTATGTAGATTTATGCGTGTGTCAGTTGTAATCTCAATGTTTAATGGGTAGTTATGAGTAGTCTATGGTTTGTTTGATGTTAGAATAATCTTATGCTCGTTGTATTGTTCTGTAGACGGTACTAACATATTACTGTATTTACCGTGGTTTATAAGTCTTTCGCTAGCAGAGATAGTAAAAACACGCATTTTGGGAACGCTGAGCGTGTGCAAGTCACTGATTAGACAATAACATTCAATATGTTTGATGTTGTGTATTGTGATTGTCCTATTTTATATTTAAATTCATTTACCACTGAACACTTGTACTTATCATTTCTTCTAATCTCGATGTGTAGAGCCCTTTATCGTAAATTTTCGCGTCTATGCCACCTCTTACTAAAATATCGCAATAAAATGTCTGTCTAAAATCTCTTTTGTCTGTGGCCGCGTCAGCTTTCTATTTTGTGTCTATAAAAACGGCGTGTTTGGATTTTGCTTGTCACTTATTATATTCTCTCTTCAGCGTCTTTCGCTTCTGTTACTTTAATTAGTCTAAATTATTGTCGACAGTCAAGTGTTCAGACCAGAATCACTCTGTAAAAATTATTCACCCGAATAAACAGAATCAACATCCAGTATCAACACAAGTGTTTTTTACTACAATGATAACCTCAACTAACTCTATCACTCACTGTACCGTTCCATGGTGTGGAACGGAAGGAAGCCAACAAAGCAGCTCAACCTTACAACCTGACTGCAGACTATCTGGAGAGAACCACACCTGGATCTACGCACAATAATCCATTTAAATTTTAATGGAAATTAATGTGGCCACTGGAAATGCCTTTTGATTATAGTCCATTTAGCATGCGCTTGTGCCTGAAGTCCTGTAACGCCAAATCGATCGAAATGAAAATTTCATAACGTTGATGAAACAAATTTGTTAATTTAAGGCCAGATTGGCCAGACTTTTGAATTACAATCACACTCCTATATCACATTTCTTACGTTCTTCTTATTACGTTGTGTTATACGATACTATATTGAAATGGATTGTTTAAGCATTCAATTGGAATATTACCCCTTTTTACATACATAATAGCCGTTTTCCAACTTTCTTCTGGAACCTGGGGTAGACGATACTCTCAATATTGTTCAGAGTCTTGATAATCAAAACGGTTTTAGTTATACTTAGTAAACAATTTGGAAGGCGGGAATGGGTACCGCCACCCCGGGAACCTTTATTGGATAACCAACATCTTTGCCATAGGTCACCCCAAGTGGTTCGCTACATTTGGTGATTTAGAAGGCGTGCCCGGGTTCATGGGGTGAGGTTTGTCTAGGTCTTGGAGGCGGATGACCAGGACGCACTGAACCCCAAATTCCTACCCACCCCATAAACCCTTTTCCTTCCCAGAACTCTCCTTCCCTTCCTTTCCTTTAAGAAACCCTCCACACAGAATCCACAAAGATGACATAGGCCCTGAGGAAAATTATTTTCCCCAGGGCCTCCTGTGTGGAGCTCTTGTAAATAAAAAAAAACTAGTTTTAACTTTGCTTAGTAAACTAGTTTCAGCTATGCTTAGTATAAGTATTTTATCTATGCTTAGTAAACTAGTCTTTAGCTATGTTTAGTTAACTAGTGATTAGCTATGCTTATCAAACTACTGTTACACGTTTAGCTATGCTGATAAAAAGTTTTTAGCTACATGTGCTAAGTGCTTAGTAAATTTGTTTTAGCTATGCTTAGTAAACGAGTTTAAGCTATCGATGCTAAACTAGTTTTAAGCTAGGATTAGTAAACTGTTTTAGCTAAGTTCAGTAATCAGTACTGAAAACGTAAATACTTCCAAACCATTCCCCTTTTTTTCCTATCTCACAGTTGACAACATTCTCGATGGCAACGTCACAGCTATGATTGGGTACGGAATTACAAAAAAATATATATATAATATCTTGAAAAATATATACAACTGGAACCAGTAGGTTTATAAGCATCCCCAATCGGTGTGTGTTGAGAGGCTTAACGATATGGGGAAGGGAAAGAGATCGGAAAAAAGAAGGTGGTGAAGTACGCTGTTCAGATCTAGTCACCTGACTGGTAGGTATTTGATATAAGTACGACACATTAGAGTATCGTTCATGATAATATGATGAGGTTATCAGTGTGAGTACCCGAGTACAAGTACGAATTAGCGCGCTTGCGTGCCGGCCCGTTCCGGCGTGCGCGCAAGGGGAGCGCGCAGAGCACCTCGGGCGCCGCAACCAGAGCGCGCCGGAGCGCACCAGAACCTTATTGTGTGATGGCAAATTGCCTATTATACCTACCTAACATGCGAACCATGTGAGTTATTACCGCGGAAGAAGAGGCCGGTATGCCACGTGGTTGTTACAACCTACCTACTTACAATAACCTATTCTCTTAGCAAGGTGGGTGCCATGGAAGTTAAGAAACCTAGCTTTTAGTTACAAAATCTGCCAGATTACAGGTTATCTTTTAAATATTTCCACTTAATATTCATTTTACGACCGGTCAGTGGCTGAGTGGGCATCATGCTTGGGTCCCACCCGGGTGTCGTGCGTTCGATTCTTTGGCTCGCCAAGTCCTCTATAACGACTCAAGCAACATTTTCCGCTTAGTGCGGTGGTAGTAAGAGATTTTCAAACATTGTCGAGTTATTCGTAACCCGGGAATGTTTGCCTTTGTCTAAAACAGAGAAAAACAATTTTTTAAACGCATCTAGGGTTTAAGAGCACATACCCCAAAGATTTCAACCTAAAATTCGTGACCATATTTGAATTTTTTACTTTAATACCTACATCTATTTTTAATAAGGCAGTGAAACAGTTTCGACTTTCCGCCACGGTCTTACGCATCGAACGGCAATGGTCTATCTCAGTTAGCTTAGTTTACAAACAGAACTTGCAAGGGGCGGCTGTGTCACTACGCTAAGTACAATAATTGTAGAGATACAGATACCCGTACGTTCGAAAGACGTGTGATTTTCTTTTATGTAAATTTCGGAGTTCTTCTAATAATGCTATGATTTGTTTTTATAATATTATTTTTAAGCATAATGACTGATCAGCCTTTAAACTTTCATAGCACATAAAGAAAATACGATTTAGACATAAAATAAAACTTTTTTTTTTCATTTAAAAAAAAAAACTTAATAAATTATGTATTTTTTAATGGTTTATAGCAGTTTGTTATTTTGTATAATTACAATTTATTTTTTATAATTTTTATGGTTTTATTTGAAGTACAAAACCGTGTAAACTAATTTTTCAACTACCTTTAAGCTATTTAAGTATGACGATATGTCAAACGTACACTTTTAAACCTCAGAAAGCCTTTAAGATGTATCTTTAACGTCGGTCAAAATAAGATTAAACCATCATAGCACATAAATAAAATACGATTTAGACATAAAATAAAATATTATTTTTCATTAAAAAAAAAACTTGATAAATTATGTTTTCTTAATGGTTTACAGCATTTTATTATTTTTTTTTATAATTACAATTTAGTTAATAATTTTTTTGGTTTTATTTGAAGTACAAAACCTTAAACTAATTTTTCAACTACTTTAAAGCTATTTAAGTATAACAATATGTCAAAAGTATGCTTTAAAACTTCAGAAAATCTTTGAGACGTATCATTATCATAAGATTATCTTTCTAGGGTTAATGTTCTTGGTATAGTAAAATATCCTGCATTTGCGTGATATGCTTGTTTAATAATCATTCATATATGAGTACACAGATATGTAATAATAAATGTATGCATTTCCATTACACAAAAAAGTAGGCAAGTCGGTACGAAGTAGGTGTCTAACCGTTAAACTGTTAATTCCATGCTATTTATAACTTACTCACATTGTGAAATCTTTATTTTGAGTATTAATCGGCAAAATGTTCCCGTTACGTTACATATATTAAATATGGCGTTTTACAACGAGCGCTCACTTTTAAAGTTAAAGTGAATAAGATCATTTGATTTATTTGAAGTCATTACCGCACGCAGCTTTATATTATTATTACGGTTTAAATATGGCTAGATTAATGAACATCCGAGCGGTTTTCTGAATGGAAATAACGTCACTTTCCTCCATTCACACACCCATACAGCCTTAAAGACCACCATAAACCTTATAAAGTTATTCTACCATAAAAAATAATTATTTTCATACGTGAAATATCATCGCAAACGGTAAAATACCAGAGAAAAATAATAATGAATTAATTATACAGGTGTTGTATTTTTTTAACATCCTCTCACCAATGAGATGTGAATCTATGATAAACGTAATTATTTAATAAATTTACACTATAATTTTTACGATCACAAGGTGGCCCGAATATAAAATACGACTTAATATTTGTACCCGAGAAGCATACGGATGGAAGTCCAAAATTTGAAGAAATGTGTTTTTGATGCAGACTTGAAGTAAATTATCATGTTTGGTAGAAAGATACAAGTTCTACCATGAAGAAAAATAGGATTTTTAAAAATGTATACGGATGCAACTACTTTTGATGCAACAACTATCTTAGAAGCAGAAAGATTTTTTTTTACATGAGCTCCACACAGGAGACCCTGAGGAAAATAGTTTCCCTCACTCTTTGGGGATGCTGTGTGGAGGGTTTTTTTAAAGGAAAGAAAGAAAAGGAGAATTCAGGGAAGGAAAAGGGTATAAGGGGTGGGTAGGAATTAGGGGTTCAATGCGTCCTCGTCATCCACCTTCGAAACCTAGACAAATCTCACCCCATGAAGCCGGGCACCCCTGCTAAATCACCAAACGTAGCGAACCACTTAAGGTGACCCATGGCAGAGGTGCTGGTTATCCAATTAAGATTGCCGGGGCGGCAGTAACCATTCCCGCCTCCCAAATGTCCCAGATGTACATGGACTTGCATCTTTATGATTTAGTTGCATTTTGAGTATTATGATTTTTTATTTTTTTATTTATTAAATTACAGAAAAAACATTTTATACAAGAAATAGAGTAGACCCACAAAGCTGTCATAAGGCAGCTTGTCTGCAGGTTCTAACAATTTAAACATTCTTAATATAATATCTAAGAAAATATTTGTAAATACATTTATAGTTTTAAGGAAACATTGGAATAGATCACATAGTATTAGATAATTTAACTTACAACTATAAATATATAAGATATTTCAATATACCTACCTAATAAAAGATATGTAGGCAGCTATATTAAGATATTCAAAGATACATGGAGAAATGATATCCATTTGCATCCTTCTCCTTCTAACATTACTACCATGGAAACAATTTTCAAACATTGATTCTTTCATATTATATCACATGTCATAACAAAATATTCCACTCCATTTTGTGGCATTTTTTTAAAACAATATTTTTAAAGGTTTTACATATTAAATAGCTAGTTTTATTTGCTCGTTTTTAAAACAAAACTAATTAATTTATTTGTTATCTATCAGCACAGATATCCAAAGAAGTTATGAGACCATATTTACAGAAAAATAAGTTTTTTGGCTCTCCTGAACATTTACATTTTTGGACTTGCATCCGTATGTTTTCCGGGTATAGATATTCCAACATTACTAATTTATTTATTTATATACTCTGGGTATACAAAATATTTTTTTTTAATCAGGTGTATTTTTGTATGTGTCTAGAGCCAGCAAGACTATGGCATTCCCAATTGGAGTATATTATGAGGCCAGGGGTAGAGGGAGGGGGTTGATAAAGGAAAAAGATGATGGGAAAGTTGGCTATTCAAATCGAGTCATCTAGCAAGGGTAAAGCCATTTCAAGCAACGTTTCAATTCTGAATGGTGTTCTATACTAAGAGTATCTCCCACTCTGGAACGTGCCCCAAATATAATTTATATTATTATTTTTTGTTGCAAATAAAAAAAAATTACATTTACAGTGGTAGATGATTGGATAAAATTTAATAGAAAAATTATAAAAATAATAAACTAAAATTATCAGAAATAATATTATTTTTATGTAAAACATTGTTTAAGTATGTTTTAAACACCGCAATTGTTTTTAAAAATTAAAAATGACGATATTATTTGTAAGTATATTCGTTTGGTAAACTAAGTACGCGAAGAATTGGCCAGATAAAATAATTAAAACCAAACCATGGTAGTACATTTTCCTGCATACAGGAGAGTAGCAGTTGGGACTCTCGTGCGGTATTCACACAAAAAAATTTAATTTAATTAAAAAAAATTTTAACATTTTTAACAACATATATATGCTCAGATATTTTCTTTATCTAACATAATTATTATTAAAATGCCTTTTCTTTGGAATTTATTAATTTCTCACATTACCTCAGTTATATTGAATGCCTTCCTTTTATTTTATCATTTTAAGGTTTTTCCTGATGTTATACAGTTATTTTAAAAAAATCATTAACTTATTAACATAACCATTTCTACAAAATAATAAATTACTCAGCGATAAATCGCTTTTAAATACTTGAGACTGGTATTAAAAGTTCCAAGCCGGATACAGACAGTTGAAATAATTAGTACCTACTCAAACCCAGTTAATGGGTAGGCTAATTTCGTATAATCTTACCAACCATCCATTATAATAGTCGGTAGGACCTAAGCTAGGATCCTAAATTGTAAAACAAATAAATTTGGGTGGAGGAAACCATAATTCATTATTCCGCAAAAACTGATAAAGATAACAGATTTATTGGGAATATGTGTTTGTTCTTCAATAAAATATGCCCGTTTCTAAATGCCCTAATTATATACACATCTCAGTTATGTTTTTGAAAAGACCATTTAAATTGGCAAGAGAACAGAACTACGGAATAACTCGCCTCCAGCTCTCGACCCGTCTTCTACCACGAAGGGAAGGATTCACTCCTGGAAACACTGACCCCCAGATTCCTACCCACTTATCATGCCGTTTTCCTCGCTAGAACTTCATCTCCTTCATTTCCCTAAAAATACCGTATTTTTTCCTTTTTCCTTCCTGGAAAGTTTTAGGAAGAAAAAAGGTATAAGGTCTCCTTACTTTCCTTAAAAAAAAGCATCCACACAGCATCCCCAATGATGAAATGGGCCGTCAAAGATGTTATAATTTTCCTCAAAGCTTTTTTTATGCTTTAAAATATTAAAAATAATTCATTGTTTGCCCCCGTACACACGCAATATGAACATGAATAAATATTTTTGTCAATAAAAAACTCAAATCTTTCAAGAAAGGCTGACAAATACAATTGCACAGGTGATTCCACCCAGTTAGCCTTTCTTAAAAGATTTGATTTTTTTTTTGACAAAAATATTTATTCATATTCATATTGCGTATGTACGGGCGCAAACCATTAATTATTCTTAATATTTTAAAGCATAACTTGTAAAAAGCGTTTTTCCGTAAAATAATTATACGCGCGCCATCTATGAAAGAATAGAAAATGAATTCTTTTGACAATCATCTTAATATTGAATATTAAGTATTTGACTAAAAACTATGGTTTTATGTTTGTTATGTTTGTTGACAGGAAAAAGCTGTGGAAGGTGTTGTCCAAGTACGGAGTGAATACGAATCTCATACACGCAATTGCATCTCTGTATGAGGGAAGCGTTGCATGTATTAGGGTGAACGGCGATTTTACGGGGTGGTTTGACATCACAAAAGGTGTTAAGCAAGGCTGCGTAATGTCACCGTGGTTATTCAATCTATACATGGATAATTGTATGCAAGAATTGAAAGAGATGGGATTGGGTGCGAAATTGAGTGATCTGGAAGTATGTTGCCTGTTGTATGCTGATGATGCGGTGCTGATTTCTAACAGTATGGAAGATCTACAGTCGCTTGTGTCTAGGATGAACGAAGTATGTATGAAAAATGAGTTAATGATGAATGTAAGTAAGTCTAAAGTGATGGTATTTGAAAGAGAGAGTACGAAAACAATTTGCAACATAGTTGTGAATGACGAATACTTGGAGCAGGTGGATGAGTTTGTATATTTGGGAAGTATGTTTACGAGAGATGGAAAGACTGATAGAGATATCGAAAGACGGGTAAATACTGGTAACTCCATTAATGGAGGACTGAACGCCGTTGGCGCCAACAAAAATCTGTCAAAAGAAGCGAAGCTAGCCGTCCATAATGGAGTGCTGGTACCTACCCTGATGTATGGCAGTGAGGCATGGAACTGGCAGAGAAAGGATGAAAGTAGACTGAATGCTGTAGAAATGAGATCCCTGAGACGTATGTGTGGTAAAACCATGTATGATCGTGTGAGAAATGTGGAGATCCGCAAAGAATGCAAGGCTGATGTAAGCGTTATGAGTAAGATTAAGAAAGGGACGCTCAGATGGTTTGGGCATGTAGAGTGAATGAATGAGGAAAGGAGTGTAAGGAGAATATATGACGCAAATGTGAATGGTAGACGAAGTCGGGGACGCCCGAGGAAGACATGGCACGACCAAGTGAATCAGATACTTGAGTCGGGCGATGTCAAGAGTCAGAATAATAGAAGAGCATGTATGAGACGATGTATGAATGTGAACGAAGCAAGGAGTGTGTGCCAAGATCGAGTTGTTTGGCGGTCTGTCCTCTCTGCCTACCCCTGCGGGGAAACGGCGTGATGGTTAGTTAGTTAGTTAGTTATGTTTGTTATTAAAACATTCGATTGCACGTGGGGATTATAACAAGTTTACACTTAACTGTAAATTGTCGGTTGTAAATATATGATGCTCTCTATAAGACTACAGAAATTGATAGTAAAAATATGTCCTCCTACAGCAAGTATAAGAATGTATTAAAGTCTTAAAAAATAAATAAAAATAAAATAATAAATTAAAGCATGAACATGTCCTTGGAATTGTATTTCAGTAAGCACCGAATTTATTTTTTATGTTTTTAATTTTATTTTTTTAATCTTCTACAAAGATAATGTATGTTCATGAGTAAAATTTTAACTGTCTTAAAAACACTCAAGTATACCCTTGTACTGGCGATGCGTAAGTAGGATTTTTTTGGTTAATCTGCTAATTGTATTATTCTCTACTTTTTTAACGGTTTAAATAAAAAGCTTTTATTACAAAATTACACCTCAGAAACTGGGCATACTGTACAGGGCACGCAGATACTTTAATAGTACACAACTGCTAGCCCTGTACAAATCGCAAGTGCGCCCCACGGTTGAATTTGGCAGCCACCTCTGGTCTGGAGCCCCAAAATACCTGAAAAAAACCCTTGACTCTGTGCAGAAACGGGCGGTCCGTTTGATAGATTCTCCTAATTTAACTAACGGATTGCAATCTTTAGAGCACAGGCGCCAGGTGGGAATGCTGTCCTTGTTCTACCGGTATTACAATGGAAGATGCTCCGAGGAACTAGCGTCATTGATCCCCTCGGCACCGGTGCATAGTCGGGAAACACGCCAAACGCGCGCTCAACATTTGTACACGGTTGACATTAGTCACATGAGAACGGGTCGTTTCTACGACTCGTTCTTGAGTTCAACAGCTCGGCTGTGGAACGATTTGCCGGCCTCTGTGTTTCCTCCCTCCTACAATATGGGTCTCTTCAAGACCCATGTTCACTCCTTCCTCTCCTCAAAAACACCCTCCACACAGCATCCTCAAAGATGACATAGGCCCTGAGGGAAATTATTTTTTCCTCAGGGCCTCCTGTGTGGAGTTAATGTAAAAAAAAAAAAAAAAAAACACCAACTGAACCAAAAAAAATTGTCAATAAAAAATAATTAAAATAAATAAATAAAATAATCAACCGAGGTTTCGTTCTTGCGGCAGTTTAGAGAGTGCAAATTATCGTCATAGTATGTGGCCTTTGATGTAGCTCCTACTTACTGACTTGCGATAAAATGATCATTTACTTACCGTGAAAGCCAATCCCGTAAATTTAGTTCAATAGCACGGTAACTTCAATGAATTCAGCCTTAGTTCTAGTTTATCGAAACTCTCTGATTCATAGCTTATTGACTAATCTGTTTACATTGAAAATGTATCAATGTGACATTAATTGAAAAGTTTATCTGGAACCATTCCTGACTAAATTAATCTGTGTGTAAAATAGCTTTCTAGGGTAATTCTAGCTCAACTCAAAACCATTTCTAGTTATGTTTTTGATACAGCCAAACAACAGCTCATGGGTTTCAGATCAGGTTTCGCGCCTGTCCTAACGTTGCTTTCATTTACCAGATCAATCGTTACTCTTGAAACAAGTTTCTATTCGACATTGGTATGAAACTGAGATAAGATTGGGGTTCAAAGTTAGAACCTCGAATAAATCATTTTATCTCTTGAAATTTATGAAAAGTGAATACGCAGAACGAATTGTAATTGAATTATATTTGTGTTCACTCTAAACAAATAACACGTGCCATGTAACTAAACATTTTAGCAACAAAAAAAATAGATAGAACCTTGTTGCTTTGAAAGTCAAAACTCAGGGCAACGGGGTTTCATCTAATTATTTTTATTAGTTTTTTTAGCTTATTGTCAAGTTCTTTGTATAGAATATTCTTAAACCTAAAGACAATTCAATCATAATACGTTCTGCATGTATAGTTACATTCGTTCTTTAATGTGAAAAAAATAATTTTACAAGATAGTTAAAAACCCCATTTTTATGCAGGACAGCGAAAGAAGACCCCCAAATAATATTTTTTTATTAAACTTTTGATTATCAATTACACAATAATTAAAACGAAATTTAAGCCTCCCTTCATTTTCCAAAATAAGTTTTTTCACTCTCCTGTAAATTTTTAAGAATGTTCGCATTGTGGGTATAATGTTTCAAAAATATTTTATTAAAGGCAGATAAAATTAAGTTCCTTTGATAATTTGCAAATGAAATTGAAAATAAATGTAAAATATGTTAGTCTGCCAACTTACACGGAAGTTGGAAATATTTTAGAAAGGGTTTTAACGAGATTTGTTTTGAAAGAGATGAAACTTTGGCGCAAAAGTCAATTTTGGCCAAAATGTCATATAGAACCTTGTTTTTCCAATGGCCCTATGTGCTATATAGACAGAAGCTGATGACGGTTTTATATTAGTTTTCATAAAATATAGTGACTCTTGGAAACCGGAGTTGTGGGATTTCGGCCACATTAAAAGCATTTAAATATAATATTTGCTTTGTTAGAAGTTAATTTGAACCCACAATATATATATATATATATATATGTATATATTCATGCAAAAGCTATAATACAAAATAAATTCTTAGGTTTTTCTAATTTTATATAAGTATTTCAGCAAATTCGTTGAACTACAACACTCTTTTAAACTTATAATTTGAAATTAAAACACTTTAGCACTTTTTTCCACTAATTTATTCCACTATTTAACGAATTGTAATTGAATTATATTTGTGTTCACTCTAAACAAATAACACGTGCCATGTAACTAAACATTTTAGCAACAAAAAAAAATAGATAGAACCTTGTTGCTTTGAAAGTCAAAACTCAGGGCAACGGGGTTTCATCTAATTATTTTTATTAGTTTTTTTAGCTTATTGTCAAGTTCTTTGTATAGAATATTCTTAAACCTAAAGACAATTCAATCATAATACGTTCTGCATGTATAGTTACATTCGTTTTTTAATGTGAAAAAAATAATTTTACAAGATAGTTAAAAACCCCATTTTTATGCAGGACAGCGAAAGAAGACCCCCAAATAATATTTTTTTATTAAACCTTTTATTATCAATTACACAATAAGTGGAAAAAAGTGCTAAAGTGTTTTAATTTCAAATTATAATACAATGGACTACCACGACGAATTAACAGTGCAAAAACTAGACTCTTTTAAACGATATGAAAATGCTTAAATTGTCAGACAGAAGAATTTCCACTGACTGAGTATTTCTTTATTAAATTCTAAATAATGCATGTTGATAGTCAAAAAAATTTTGCATTGATAAGCTTTCAGATTTCACCCCGCAATTCTAAGTGTCGAAATTTATTTCAGTGCAGAAATTCTGGTTTAACTGCCAAATGTATTCCTTTCTGTCCAGAATACTAATGGAAGAAAATGATTATTCCATTCAATCATTGTAAATACAAATAAAAAATAGTGTTCTAACGCAATTCAGTTACAACATTATTTAATACTTTGCATAATTATTAACTACGTACAATAATTATTATTCACGTTTAAAAGCCTCAAAAGGGCGTTTATTAATACATGAATAAAATAAAGTTTCATACTATACAAAAATGGCTAAACTAATGATGATGCAATTCTTATCGATATTAGTATAAATAAGTGTTTGTTAATTAGAATAATGACTTACCAAAAATATGAAGAAGGCTAGACACGTCCCCGTTAAGTATTTTCTAAAGAATATGCAGGGACCCCGATCTGCCATCTTTATCCTCACCCTTCTCATGTCGCAGCCAGGGTTGTCGTGGTTCTAAAAAGGATGGAAAATGCAATCATTAGTAACACATTATAAACTTATGCAAAAAATCGACAAATGGATCGTGGATATTAAAGGGGTATTTGAACTGGGTATTTCACAAACTAACAACGAGAACAGAACCTACGAACCTGAAGCAATATTTTATCCAAATAAAATCGCAATGTTGAAGAAATTTTGATTTTTTGGATTTATTGTAAAGAAAACACTTATTGCAGAGACAAAACGCAGTCCCAGAATTATGACATGAAAAATTCAATTTATTCCCATAAAATGCAAACTTAGACGCAATTTTTCATTTTTATCAGTGTACCCTACAAATCTAGCAATTCATGATTGACTTAATTAATTGACTACACTAACTTTTAATATGTTTGTTATTTGATCAGATACGATCAAACATTAGCTTAAAATACTTAATAAATTCCATGAGAGATTTAGGAATCACTCTGAATTCTAAATGCATATTTGATAAAAATACGTACTTTTGGAAAGCGAGGTCTACTATTAATAGAACTACTAATATACTAGAATATTATGGTCCGTTTGACAGATAATTTATTTCATATTTTAGTTATTATTAAATTTCATTTTTTTAAATTTTTTTATTGCTCGTTGGTATATGAATTGTACCTACGAGTTCTCTAAAGTCATCTATGTGGATTTAGCATTAGATATATTAATATTTATTAAATTGAGTTTATGCTTTATTTATACATTTTGTAATCTTTTTTTCGTGTTATACTTTTGTTGTTAATAAAATTTGGGTTTGATATGTAAAAGCCCAATAGGGCGTTAATAAAAAAATTACGCGATTTGACTAAGGTTTTTTACACACGTAAGTAAAAACATCCGTAAAAACCTATGTAGATAAATATATACTTAAGAATTGTACATACTCAAGAAATATATTGTTAACCACCAGAGCATTTTTGGCCACATTTTGGCAAACACCCTCGAGCCTTCAAAGGGATACTTCAAAACATTTGTTGGAATCACTTCAAACGTTTCCAAACGTTATATACTTCCATGAATCACAAATATAACTTATTATTTTTACTTTTCAACCAAAGATGTCTCGCATCTCTTCTGAACTATTTGTTATTGATTTTTCACAAACCGAAATTATTGAAATATTTTTTCTTACAAATTTTTGATCACGTAGTACGTATTAAAAAATGTGTGTTCGAATCTAAATTAATGTCTGAGGTTATAAACTAGGCTACAGTCAATACGTAGAAGTCATAATATTATGCTGATTTGAGAGTAAAGAACACGCAGAATTTGTGCGTTAATAAATTAAACGACTATTATTTTATTGAAGAAGAAGATAACACTTTTAAATCTAAATGAAAATATGAAAGAAAACAAGACACAGAAAAACAGAAAAAGACAATGGTCGCAACTGGGACTCGAACCCAGACCTCTCGTCTTACCGGGACGGCGCGTTTTCCAATTTCGCTATTGCCACCTTCTGTCAAACCGTCATATTTGTCAATCTCATATTTCAAATATTTAGAATCATTAATATTATCTTCAACTAGTTCTTTTTCCATATTATAGGCAACTACTCTTTTTATTGGAAACAATCATTCAAAGAATTGGTTTGTAACCTGAATAGCGTCTCGGAAAAATGTATCCGAATTTATTCATATGGAACTATTGACTTTATGAAAGTCTAAATGAATATTCAATTTTTTACGAGAAAAGCTCTCTTTTTATAACTTTTGAAGGTTATTCCCATCAACGTAATATATCATTGAAGAAGAAGATAACACTTTTAAATCTAAATGAAAATATGAAAGAAAACAAGACACAGAAAAACAGAAAAAGACAATGGTCGCAACTGGGACTCGAACCCAGACCTCTCGTCTTACCGGGACGGCGCGTTTTCCAATTTCGCTATTGCCACCTTCTGTCAAACCGTCATATTTTTATTATATATTTTCATTTAGATTTAAAAGTGTTATCTTCTTCTTCAATGATATATTACGTTGATGGGAATAACCTTCAAAAGTTATAAAAAGAGAGTTTTTCTCGTAAAAAATTGACTATTATTTTATTTTTTTGCGAATCTTAAAGTATGAAATAAATAAATAAAGGTGCATTTATTGGCTCTCTAACACTGTAAGCAATTCATACGTCTCTATATGAAAATTCGAAGGTATAATTTTTTTAATGTGGGACTTTACAAATCGGACACTCGGAAATCCCGGACGCTGGAAGCATATTTCAATTCTAAATGAGAACACTCTAGTAGTTAACTACTCCAACCCCTAAGCTTGCTTGCACGACAATATAACAATAGCAGTCAAGTAATATAAGCTTGTTTTCAAGCTAACGCGTGTATTCCCACAGAAATCATTATAACTCCGTTTTTGTTCTAGTTACAACCTTAAAACTAAAAGGACTAATCTACATATAATAAAACTCCCTACACATCTCTACTCAACGTTGTCCATGGATATAGGTAAAAAATACTTATTTAGTAGAAACAGTTTTCACCAGCCAAATCGCATACGCGCCGTTAGACAGTGTTAATTTTGTTTTAATATTTTTGTATGAAATGGTAAAAAAACGAGGTAACAAAATTGTTTATTATACATTTGTACGATAAAATACGTGTTTTTTCACATAATTTGTGATTTAAGTACGGTTTTCACATAAAAAACCTCACGTGAGTCATTTTTACAATTTTTTTTTATGTTTGCAAATGTTTATTTTTATTTGTAGTAATACAATTAGACAGCTTATTTTATAACCTTTAAAAAACAGTTTTTAGTATTCGGCTACGTCCAGAAATATTTAATTTATTGAGCTTTAATTGCGAAGTGGAAATAACACCTTTTTTTTATAAATGTGACTATTCGTTCAAGACAAAAAAAAACTTGCACAAAGGAGATAGACCGGAGTGGTTAAACAATGAATTAAAATCACGTTAACAATTGCGAAATTGCATTCACTCGATAATCACCTCATTCGTTCTATTGTACATTTGATTTCCACTGAAGTCCAAGCACCAAGTGCATCGTATATTATGTATTTAATTCACCGCAAACGCAGGTTGGTGTGTTGGTTGGTTGGTGGGGTCAGGGGTCAGCCTCTCCCACGCGCCCGAGGCTCACACGACAAAGGTATGCGGAAGAAACCAATGGACATGTGTCCGGGAATACCGTTGGTATTCGGAACTTACCTTCCATTTCACTCGCGGCATGGGAGTTTTTTTACGTCGTTGACTGTTTAAATTACTTTATTTAACTGTTAACTATGAATACCGGAATGTAGGCAACCATTTTATTTTACATTATGTTATTAGACAGTGTGTTGCTGTTTTACGGCCTAATAACGAATTTTTTGGTGGAGTTCTGATCTCACTGACGCAAAGGGATCGAATATATATAAGCCGCCGCTACCCGAATTTCTACCGATTTCTTACATATCTCCTTTAAACATTTTGATGTTTTTAAGCTCTTAAAAAATCTATGTTATTTTTTAATATAATATTTAAACCTTCTCCACGCCAAAACGCAAATTATATGAATTTCCTTCGATAGAAAAAAATCTAGTATGCTCCGAAAATTATTATAAACACGTTGAACGTCTTTCAACCTTTTGTGAAAAGTTTCAACTAAATAACATCTATCACTGTAGTGGCAAGATACCGAATATATTAAAATACTTACTAAAATTCTCTAAATTGATCTTTTCTTCCAAACTTGACTCAAACTTTCTATTGTTTATTTATTATCACTTGTTTTTTATGGTTGTTGGTTGGGCATATACACAACACAGCTACACGTACCTCCATACATACATCTGTACATCATGACCCTGTACTTGTAGTTAGTGTTGTCACAATCCTTCTTACCCTTCCCTTTATACCTGCCATTTTTGCTTGACCCAAGCCATCTTCAATCGACTCTCGTCGCCTAAACACCGTAGACCGCATCCGCATACCGCATCCCGCGATTAATATAATCATTTTAAGTGCATAATAAACCAGCCAGGATTGAAGAAAGTTCCAGCACCGTAAGTCCTTTTTCTTTTTCCTTGTGCACGTTATCTACTTGGTATTTACACACTCTTTTCACACAAAAAAACACGCAACATTCAAGGTCCTTTAACACACTCAAAAACCGCATAAAAAACGCATCAGTTGTTGTTTAACATACTTATCATTTTTTCTTACATGTTGTTATTTACCGTTATCGAACGATTGATATTTATTTATTTTTTTCATTTATTTGTAATTTTTTATTTTTTTATTTTTACATTCTGTCTTTATGTACATTAAAAATAAAATGCCGAACATTGACGAATCTCCCAGCCACAGAAATACTAACTTTTTGACACTTTTTTTCAGACTTTAGTTCAAAAGTGTTTCAAAGTGCTTCCTAGACTATAGACTACACGTTGAAAGACGAGAACCGTGAGATATGTAGAACGTAGAGCCTGCGAACGAAAGCAACACTGGCAGCATCAATATCCGTGAAACAGGTTACGGGTACATAAGGTTGAATGAATCAGCCACAATGGTAGGTAGATTCACTCACCTGAGAATATTCTCGTGAACTCTGACACCGATGTTATACGACGATATAATATAAAGCACAGAAGCGACTATAGGGAGCCGGCTAGCCAAATCGTGGGATTATTCAGTCGATTCTCGGCGTAAAAACCGATGAATGGTTAGATTTGAACTTTAATAGCTGTGCAATTCAATAAAAACTCTTTTTTTTTTAAGTTTTCTTCATTTATTAAAATGTTTGTTGAATTTTATGATTTTTCGACCACCATGCTAGGCACGTGCCTATACTCTATATGTATAGTTTTTAAAGCATTATAAAAAAGCATAGGTATTCGTAAATAATTTAGAAATTTATAAAACAACTATCGCAGACCCCTAAGAAATCACAGAATATTTAAATTGTTGTTGGATTTGTTAACCTGAAAGAAATAATTTTTTTTTATTGGAAGAATTGCAAGCATACATAAAGATAGCGGCCAATAAAATATGCGTTAAGAAAATGAAGATAATGTGGGTGGTTCTTAGTCGAAGTATGATACAGTTAAAAATGACCGAATCGGATATCGACACCTTGGCGCAGTGCTTAATGCATTTGCCCGGAAAGCTACAGGTCCTGGGTTCGAATCCCAGAGGTGCAAATATCTTTTTCTGATTTTTCTGTTTGCAGTTTTTCGATTGAGTTTTGCTAATATTGTCTTAATTTAATTAAATATTACAATTTGAGGTTTTACTCATAAAATAAAAAAATAAAAATAAGAAACTAATAAATCTAAACGAAAATATAAAAAATAAAGTTTAATGAAAGGTAAAGGTCGCAACTGCGACTCGATCCCAGAATCTCTTGTCTTTTTGGGAATGCCTTAACCAACTCGGTCATTGGGTTATATTTGATCGATAAAAATGACTTAATAATGTTTGTATGCATTATTAAAAGAGGACATGTACTGTGTAATAATTATGTTTGCAAACACTTGGGTTATTTTTGACCCACCACCGGAGTCTACATGGCAATCAAGAGGTTAAAGATTGATTTTTTTTTTTTAAATTTAAAAAACTACATTAAAATTTCCAATAAGATTAGATTGAAGTTAATACCCATGAAATTCAGAGGAAAAAGTAAAGTATCTTTTAACCTCATCTTTCCTGTATGATATTAACATAAAGCTATTTTATCATGAACAATGCTCATATATATTCCAAATTATTATTATCACAAAACAAATATTTTACGATGAAGCTATCTGCGATTTTATCGCAAAATTTTATTAAAAAAGGCATTGTAATCCCTGCAGATCCTTGCTGCTTAAAGTTCATTTTGTCAACTATGCTTCCGACGACAAACGACTTTCTAGGCCAAAGGCTAGTTCTGATCAGCTGAGCTCCAAAAAGGGAATGACTCTAAATATTTACCTTCGGCACAACTCGGTAACGAGTCCAATATGACCCGAAGAGCCTGTAGATTCTCATAGTAAAGTAAAAACTAAATCATTTACCATAAATATACCAAACCACCCACTCATATACTATTGTGGTACATTACAATTCCCCCCTTGCTAAACAGAGCTCTTAGCTATTTGTTTGACAAAAAAATCTGTTCTTAATTTCTATGAATTTAAATTGAACACCTTCATTTTGTGAAACTTGATATTTTGATTATTTTGACAATACCACCCATCAAGTAACAAAGCAAACAAGATAATAGAATGTATAACATTTCATTACGCAACAACTACTGTACTTAGTAACACCACCTGACGCGTGTACTGAATAACTAAACAGTAAATGGGTAATAATGTGAGAAAATTCCTGCAAAGGTTCCCATGTGATTAGAATACGTGTCAGTGAGATAGACTCAATAATAATCAAATGTTGGGTTAGGTTTATTGTTATAAGGTGATGTTACTAATTATGTCTGTCTGATATGTTTTTTGGTGCATTGTTACATTTTTGGTCTTATTATGTTCCCGACAGAACTTACAACAGGACGTTCTTTTGAATGTATTTGTGCGCACTGATAGTGGTTCTAATTGGTTCGAAATATTTTGAGACCCTTATATGCAGTTCTCTCTCACCCCGCAGTTTTCTTTTGATTCAGTGCACCAGTTTTACGACTACACAAGTAAAAACCTTTTTAAAATGATTATATTGTACTTCATTAATTTCGTGAGTACTTGGAGTTTAATTTGTTTTTGGATTTACAAATACAAGTTTATATACCAATTGTTTTTATTTTTTTATTAATATTATTTTAATTACTATGCTAAACAAACAAGAGTTGCTTTGTTTTAAATTTTTAATTTTATTTTTTACTCTTTTTGTTTCCTCCATTTTCCTTTTTTTGTATAAAACATATTCACACTCATCCTAATTTGACTGTTCTAGAACGAGAATCCTCCTAGTTGGGCAGTGAAAACATTTATAAATATAAATAATGTATATCTACTAAATAAATAAAATATATTTCTTTGCGAACTTCAAGATAATTTTTCACTTTAATCAAGTAAACAAATTCACGATTCAAGTCCATTTTTTAACGATTCGCAATAAGTGGTTAGTGATTTAGTTTTGATTCAGAAATAAGGACAGCATCCCATATGGAGCTAATGTAAAAAAAATACAACATTATTTGTTCATTTCATGAAACATACCCGTCACCAAAATTTAAGCGAATGAGATGTTTTTCGTGCAAGATTTTTGTGTCAAGTTAACTTAACAGTTTAAATGTCACTTCATCTGTATATAGTAAAAAGAAACTGTTCCAACGTGAAGTTTATTTTAATGATAAATCATTAAAAAAAAATTCATTGTTTCAATATTTGTCACTTTGCCATTTAAACAAAACTCATAATCTCATTACATCAACACCTAAACTTATTGATTGTCTTAAATAATTGTCTCTTTTATGATGTTGCCTTTTCAATTAGTTAGGCGTGTAGTTGCCGTTCCAATTAGTTACCACCCGAAAACCATTTATTGGAAAACCAACACTGCCCACACCCCTGCCACAGGTCACCCCAAGTGGTTCACTAAGTTTTGGTGAGCACCTTCAAGGGGTAAGGTTTGTCTAGGTCTTGATGGCACACGCAGTTGCCCACCTATTACGTGGTAGACCGGATCGGGAGGGAATGGTTGAGGGAGACCTTTTCACATTTCTAGTCGGACTCCCTCGACCCATAGCCTTGTACCACATGAATTCATGGGTCCGTCATGGACAAATTAAGATTCTACCTTTTTCCTTCCCAGAACTTTATATTTTTCTTTCCCCAAAAATATCCCTCACATAGCATCCCCAAAGATGACGTAGGTCACAAGGAAAATGTTTTTTCTCAGTGCGGAGGAACTTTTTGTGGAAAAAAATTTGTGAACCTGGGTCTTTCAAAGACTTTCCCTTATACCTCAGAGATCCATGTTGTAGTAGGAAGGAAAAACAGAGGCCACCAAATCTTTCTACAGCCTTTTGTTGAAGACAAGTACGAGTCGAGGAACGACCTATTCTCTTGTTACAAAAGTCAACTGTGTGCACATTTAGCGCATTTCCCAACCACGCAATGGTGACGAATGAATCGATGTTTCTAGTTCCTCGGATTATTTTTCATTGAAATACCGGTAGAACAAGCACAGTATTTCCACCCGGCGGCGACACCTCTGCTCTAAAGATTTCAATCAGTTTATTAAGAAGGAGAATCTATCAAATGGACCGCCGGTTTCTGTACAGCGTCGAAGGTTGTTTTAGGTATTTTGGCGTCCTGACCAGAGATGGCTGCCAAAAGTCTAAAGTGACATTTAAAGAAATACTGTAAACTTTCAAACCTATAACAATGCTCAATTATGGAAAAAGTGTGTTTTTAATAATTTTCGGAGCATGCCATGCGATTTTTTTCTTTTGAGAAAATTTTATATAATTACCTTTACGTGTATTAATTATAGGCACACCAAAATGTATTGCGCCCCTTTGAACGGCAAATAGACCACCACAGACCACAGATGTCATCGAGGTGTCCCTTTTAATAAGAAAGTGAATTATTCAATCACGTATTTTTTAAGGCCTTAAAAAACTTAAGTTCAAAGGAAATATGTTCTAAATTGACTGAAATTCGGGATGCGGGACCACATTGCAATAATTAATACTTGTAAAGACCAACATTAAAATAAAAAAATCCTATTCTAATTGTGGTTATGAGTAAATAATTTCAATAGTTCCTACGTTGAATTGTGTATTTCACAGCACAACATTCAACTGAATATAATAACTCATTCTCATTATTATTCTTAAAATACCAACTTTAAGCAGTTTCAAATTATTATAGTACCCTTTTGCTTCCCAAGAATTTAAAGCACGAAAATGAGTACACATCAACCAAAAACCATCGCACCGATTCCAATCCGCAGATCCTAATATCGCAATAATTTGTACAGATCTCTCTGTGTTCTCCCGACAAGAATGAATTATTATGCGGTCTTTATTTATATTCCGCTTGATCCAATTAACCGACGTGAAATGCGCATATCACAAAACCTGCCTATAAAATCTATCGATAGTAATCAGAACAATAATTATTATGGATGTTGTTTCATTTCGAAAAAAACAGTTTTCATTAAGATAGCGATTCTAAGGTGATTTATTTCGTGCCTTCTCGAAGTGTGCGGTGATACCGTGAACTAATTATAAGCGGAATAATCGGTTTATTAAATCAAGCGATTACAATAAACCAAGAAAGCGATTGGTTCTGGCAAATGCCTACTTAGGATACTCTGATGTTCTGATACTCTTTTGTTACGAGTTTTGTTTGATTAGTAATATTCAATTAAAAACTTATTACAAGTTTTTTGTTGGTTTTCTTACAGTCGCAAAGCTTTTTTTGTGTCATCAGTGTAATACGGCATGAATAACTAGAATATAATTTTAAGATTACAAATTTGTTTTTTGGTTTTTTCAGAAATGCAACTGATAAGGTTTAATATTTTTATTCTATCTAAAAATACTTAAATAGAATTTATAATTTTTTTTTTAGTGAATGGTGTTTTGGCGAGATTGCAAAGATTGAAATTCATGCCAAAAATATATTACTGGAACTATTCAAAAATACTGAATCCTCTGCTAGACCGTGTATGCATAATACTAGATCAAATAAAAATGACATAAAAAAGTTATAAAACCACATTCGGACAAAGAAACTACACATATTTTGCAACAAAACTCCATAGCATCCTTCCCCAAGACGTAAAATTAATAAAAAATTCTAATGAGTGCAAATCAAGAATAAAAGTATGGCTGAAAGAGGTAAATAAAAAAAACCCTAATGAAGACACTAAAAACGACAATGAAGACAAATAAACTATATTCAAATAACTTAAGTCCGCCTCGGCACAGGACCCCCTGGGGAGGACTAAAAAATTCAATACCTACTTTAATTCACCATTATATTTTGTGTAAACAATTATTTTATTTAGTCGCTAAAATAAAATAAAAATAATTAAATAACTTAAAAAGTTATGTTGTCATCACCAGAAGTTGAAAAAACGCTATTTAGGATTATTTAAGTTTAAATTAATGGTTTGGATGACATTATAACTATTCAGGAGATAATCACACTTCAATATTTTTATTTATATTATTTATATCACAAAACTACTCAACAGGAGGCTTGTCGCTGATCAGATGCTCCTGTACAAAATTATTAACTCAAAAGTTGACTGCCCGGATTTGCTAAACAAAATAAATTTCCACACGTCCATTCGATATAGTAGACAAAATACCCTTTTCTTTATTGATAGATGCAACACCAATTCCAATCAAAATGAATTTATACAAAGGACATGTAACTACTATAACAACAAATTTGCACACACGTACAATATAGACACACGTGCTGACGTATTAACTGCTGGTTACTGTCGCTACAGAGCTTCACTGTATAACATTCTAGGTGCGAATAACACATATTCATGAATATTAATTAATTGTATCTAATATTTTTATATTACTTGCGTGGCAACTTTCCCTTATCCCTCTCCTCCCCTTACCCTTTCCAAACCAAATACCTATTGTTTTAGTTATTATCACACTTATTTTATTATTGTGTATTGGTTAATCATTTGTTGAATTCAGATTTGTACTATTATTATTATCTTTTTTAATTGCTGCTTAGTTCTGTTTTTTTTTCTTAATTTTTCTTAAATATTCTAGTTTACATTTAGTAAGTCTTGTTTCTAAATACCTATCTGTGAACATTAATAATTGGTCTGTTTTTTTATCATCCTCTCATGTTTATTATATTACAAAGACTGTTTATGTTCCTTAAATAAATAAATAAATTTACAAGTCCCAACGACACGGTGAAATTTCGTGGATCTTCGAAATGCTTCCGAGGTATTTTTAATGTGCTACATAATTCTTATTTTTAAAAAACTATTTTGGAAACAAGGCAAAATTATCTTTCAAATATTTGTATTCAAAATAAAAATTTACATTTCTAATTAATAAAATTTTAATATCAAACATAAAAATGTAAAGAAATAAAACTTGTCGAAACATTTTGACACAAAACAAAGAAATAATTTTGAAAGAATTCGATATTTAAGAAACACATTCCTTTTATGTATAGGATTGTTAAGAACACTGTTACTTGACTTTTTACTCTGTTTATACAAAAAAAATATTTATATATTATGTGATGTCATATAATATATGATGTTTAATTTTTAGATACATAATACATTAGTATGATGAGGAAGAATAATTGGTTTCTCGGTTAGGTAAATTACACATGTATAAATTAATCACTTTGTAAACTGTTGATTTTCGAAAAAAATTAAATAAATAACTAAACCATTTTTAAATAGATAAAATCGCGACATTTTTTAAAAATACACTTTGACATTTTTCGGATTTTATTCCTGAAATCAAGTATAAATATCTGAGACAAATTGAAAAGAATAATTATTTTTCTTTCCAACGAACAATCCACATTTGTAAAAATGATAACAAAATACTTTTATAATGTATGAACGATTCGGTCAAATCTGTCTTTCAGAGGCTCTAATGGAATATGATGTTTGTGGCTTACGATGGGGCTACTATAACATTGAGCATTTGATTTATTGTCATTTTTGAATTTACTTGATTTCTTAAAATATTGTTTACGAAACCTTTTTTTCTTCTTATTTAATTTAACACGTAAACAATGCTACCATGTTAAATGTCGACATAAAAAGCAAGGCCATTCAACAGTACGTTCATTCTTCTATACAATCTATAGATCAGTTCCGCATCACAGAATCATCAACTGTGTGCATTTTTATCTCATCCTTCAATTCATCCGGTAACCCTACTTTGCAGACAGGGCCGGCGCATTTCCGAGAATTCAAAGGAATCTGCGCAACGGTAGTGCCTCCTCCCCCCTCCCCACCTGGCCGGCGGTCAATCAGAGCACCCCCCCCCCCCCCCCCCACACCCGACAACATCCATCCCCGCCAATACCTTACCCCCCTCCCAGCCTCCCACTCGTAGCAATCCGCTACTGGCACATTTTTCTCCACCGCTGCTCAGATATCCGTATTTCGCGGATCGAAGGCGCACGAGTAAAAAAATTAACGAAATGAATATTATCTTATATTTGATACGCCTATCTTTTGTGGTGACTCTTTAATTAATTGGTTCCTTTTGAATTTAATCATTACGAGACCACAGCATTTTAGAGTAATTTGTATCGGAAACATTTCAGAATGAAGCATAATGTTCACAATTTTATCCTACGAGAAGTTATTACCAAGATTTAGGCTTCCCAAAACTAAACTTACGTGCGCACAAAACATCGTGTTTTATAAAGGACAAAAACATTATATTTATCTAACAAAAGCTATATATATCTATTTATCTGTATATACTTGTATACATATTATACATATTTATATATGTCTTATCCTGTGTTTTATATATTAATTTTGAATTTCATGAAGATACTTTTTTCTGCTAGATGTATGAAAAACTTGCGTAAATCTAAATGAACATTAAAAACTTTTTTTTTTATTATTTGAAACATGTCTAGTGTTACAATTTTAAAACATAACATAATATAATATTTCAATCACTTTTCTAATAAAGCAGATGTTCGTGTTTAGGAGAGGACAACTATATATTTTTACTTTTATTTAAATTTAGAATATTATTACTTATTTTAATATTTTTTCATATTATTAAACTTTTATTAATTTTCTAAGAAAATACAATAAAAGTAATAAAAATATAGGTTACATTCACACGTTTACAACTCAACACAGGAGGCTCTGAGGAAAATGTCATCATGAAGATGACATTTCGTGCTGTGTGCACGTGAGTTTTTTTGAGGGGAGGAAGAGGTGAACATGGGTCTTGAAGAGACCGGAAGTGTAGAAGAGGAAGGAGGAAACACAGAGGCAGACAAATCGTTCAGGGTAGCTGTTGAACTCAAGAACGAGTCGTAGAAGCGACCCGTTCTCATGTGACAAATTTCAACACGCAGCATCTGCATGATGTATCTGCCACAACACGTGAACACTTGCTAAGTCATCAAACGGAGCAAACCACTTGGAGGGGCCTACGACAGATGGTTTTCCAGTAAATGGTTCCTGTAGCGGCGAACCCACACGCACCTCCCAAATAAAGAAGTACTAATGCCCACCTCCCATTATTACGTGTTAATCTTTTTTTAACAAAATGTTTATTTTTTTACAGTTGCATTGTTACTTCTATCTCTTGATGGAATAAAGCTGTGTTTTATGAAATATTTCAGACACAACGAGCTGTGAAAATTTTGTGACGCCAGAGCTCCCATTCTACAGTTTATGATTTGAGCTTACGATTAGTTATAAACATCTATATATCTATTTATATAAACAAGAAAGTCTGTCGTGGGGGGGGTGGCAAGGCGGTGTGGATTTGATCAAATGTACAGTTTTATTCCGAGACTTATGAAAATTTGCTAACTTGATTTCTAAAAAAGGAAAAGGTCACTGTCTACATTAGATTTCGAAAAATTCTGTTTAAAGCCCGCGCAACGCCGGGGACTTATGGTAAGTTTATAAAAAAAAGATAAAACTAAATCAATTTTCAAAATGAACTACTCTTTATACCTTTATAAGCAGATTTTCTCCATACTAGCTACTCCCTAACTAACAGTTCAAAATTAATACTTACCGGAAATTAAATTAAATGCCGCCTATCTGAATGCCCATTAATAAATAAACACTAATGGAAAATACATTTGCCATTTAAGTGCCGCTTCACACGGTGAATCTATCCAGCCAAACACGGCGAGCCTTATTAAAATCACCTCAACTCAGGCCAGGACACTAAAAAAAGTTGGCCTCTTATTTTTTGAGAAGAATTTTTAAACTTTATTAAAATTATGTTATAAGACATTCAACCTTCTCGTCCGTTGTCATATATCATTGAATACTGTCATTTTGAGAAATATGATCTAAACGGTGTTAGAAAGATAATAGTAATTTAGAAATTAATCACCAAAGAATTCAAACGTATGAAACCAAAAGTTGAGAAAATTTAATGAAATTTCATAATTTTTTTATACGAATCGACAAAAATGTTTATTTTGCATTTGTGTAATAAAATATGATTTTATACGGCTTATTTTCTGTTTTTGTTATTGGTAATTATTTTAGTTCATTGTTTATACAAAAGCTGTAAGGTTTTTTAAAAACTTTTTATGTTTGCGGTCTAAACTTTATATTTGAAAAAATGTTGAGTTACATTTTTCTTAACAAAATTTTAAATCGGCTTTCATCACCTTTCAAAAACAGTTTTTACTTTTCGGATATGTTAAAAAATATTCCATTTTTTTGGATTTTATTGCTAAATTTGGTTAAATAAATACGGCATTTATACAAATTAAAATCTATTAGTTTTTTTTTTTTAAATATGAATACCGCACTAGAGTCCCAACTGCTCCCGTCTGGAGGCAGTGAGACTATGGCATCCCCAATTGGGGTATGTTGTGAGGTTGAAGATAGTGTAGAGGGGAAGGATATTGGGGAAGAGGAAGGTGGGAAGTACCTGGCTATTCAGATCTGGTCACCAAACACGGCCAAAGCCATTTCAAGCACGGAGATATTCTGAATGGTGGTCTTGAGGCCACCATTCAGAATATCTCCGTACCAGGGCGGTACTGAAAGTATTTTCAACTCTGGAGCGTGCCGCAAATATACTATATATTATTTTAAATGAATAAATTGTGAAATAACACAAATAAATCAAATAAAATTCATTTGCCACGCCGGGATTCGATCCCGCAACCTCGGGAATGCTGGTCAAGAGCCTTACCGCTGGACTACGCCGGTCGTCATTAGTGAAACTTTTATGTAAGGTTTCACTTATATCGTAGCTGTATCGGAAGTAATCGAAAATATTTTTTTTAAGTAAGAGGCTCGTTTGATTCAGTGCCATGGCCTTGGTTGAGGAGGTTTAGGCCGTACACAGTTTAGGGTCGTCAAACTCAGATAATTTATATTATCTTCTCTGTTTTAAAACGCATCAGACAAATTTGTTTTTATTACTTATATTAAATATCTTTTTCACGATTTGTTAATAATTAACAGTAATTGCATAGACGTGCCATTTAATAAATTACTGATTTGTTTATTTACCAAAGCATTAATTTCTTAGTTTTTATTGTTAGAGCTAATTTTCTTTCAATTTATTTTTTCATGGTAGGAGACGATACTGACGATGAGGGAAGATACGACTGTGAATCAAAATAAATTGGAATTTAGTTACAAGATTTAATAATTTCTGTAGCAAGTTTTACTTCTTTCATACTGCTTCACTAAATTATTTTATGTATCACATTTTTGTACGTGCATAACATAAATCAATAAATTAATATTCGGTTGGTCATGTAAAAAAGTTATGTTACCTAAAGTGTCGTATTACGCCGGGGGGTCAAACACCGAAAAATCGATAACTTTATAATATCGGATCGATGAGCGTAGCTTCCGATAATTTATATCGATACACCGAGCACGTGTTTTACTGTTGACAATATTGTTGAACCGATATTGACAGGGAATAAATATGAAATCAATTGTTAAGATTCCCACATTATTTTAGTGTTAGGGCATATTCGACAGTAGGGCCGTCCAATACACCGGGTCGCGAGTCGTAATTTGTTTACACGGCTTCTTTACTTACGTCGTTAAGATTCTGACTATATTTTAGGGTGTCGTCTTAAGGGTCTACTATTCGTATTTTGACCGATTTCTTACATATCTCCCTTAAACATTTGAAGTTTTTAAGCTCTTAAAAAAATATATGTTATTTTTGAAGATAATATCGTTCCACGCCGAAACGCAAATTATATGAAATTCCCTCGGTAGAAAAAAATCGCAAAGTATGCTCCGAAAATTATTTTAAACGTCTATTTCTTTTATTTTACAAGTCATATTTGTGAAAAAATTCACAATGTTTCTTTGAACGATACCTAAGATACGTTCCACGAGATTTTTGCTCTATTTTAAACGAGTCATGTTTTATTAAGCTTTTTCGCAATTTTCGCTGCTATTCTACGACTAACCATATTAGCGCGCTCTGTCCAACACTCGTAATTACATATCTCTCCATCTTCTTCTTTTTCAGCGCTGTGTTCACGAATAGTAGACCCTTAAGTAACCCTGTTGAAGTAAGCATTGCTTACGAAACATGTTGGTTTTTTAAAAGATATACGTAGTTAAAACTAAGTATTCTATTAATTTTGAATTAAAATGGTGTAACAAAGAAGTTTGCTATGTTTGAAGAAGTGAAAAAATTTAAAAATCATGAATTATGTAAGATAATTTTTTTTCATCGGGAACGACATTCAATTGTTTTATTGTTCAACTTATTCCTCTGAATATGTTTGTTGTATGAAATGATGAAGAGTAGCTACCTGCGTATGTAAATCTTCTCATTGCAAATTTAATAGACGGTTATATTTTGCATAATTTGTTTCTTCAGCCCACAGCGCCATGAATAATGAATATATGTATTTGATTCTCGTTATGTGGGAAATTGTTCCGAGAGTGGGATGTGAAATTGATACCCTCCGTTGGCTGGGCTAGTTTGGGGCTTCCTGGCTTCATTTGAGTGTCGATCAGTTCATAGGCATTTCCCACGCAAACGTTCATCGATACATCACTTAACTTGATGGTGGGATAAATCGAACTGTGGATTAATCTACATGGTCGTTAAAAGTGACTTGATCCTTCTGAGATTCTTCTCAGTTTCCTCCAAGTGGCCATTTTACCAGCATCAGATTCGAGCGGCGTTGACATTTAAAGATTTGATGAAGCGATTGAAGGTTCTCATAGAGATCGCTTTGAGCGATTTAAGGTTCTCATATGGATCTCTTTTAGCGATTAAAATTTCTCATCGCATATATTCGTAAAGATTTATTCGAATTTTACCGATTACCTAGAGTTCTTTTTGAGTTTTTACATGATTTTTGTCTATGCAGGCGAGTGTTTTTTACATTAGCTCCACACAGTAGCCTCTGAGGAAAACAATTTCTCTCGGAGCCTATTTCATCTTTGCGAATGCTGTGCAGACGGTTTTTTGTGAAAGAAAGGAGAGGAAGTTCTGGGAATGAAAAAGGCATGAAGAGTGGGTGCGGTAGGATATATGGAGGTAGGTAATATGGAGGTCAGTATGTCCAGCAGTGATGGGCGTATGAATCCATCCCTCCCACTACGGTGCAAGGCGATGGATCAAGAGAGTCCGGCTGGAGAGGTAAAAAGTTCTCCCTCAACCAGTCTCTCCCAATCTGGCCTCGCCACGCAGTAGGTGAGCAAAAGCGTCCACTGCCAAGACCTAGATAACCTTCCCCATGAACCCGGGCACCCCTGCTAAGTCACCAAACGTAGCGAATCACTTGGCATGGCCTACGGCAGGGGTGTTGGTTATTCAAGAAATGGTTCCCGGGGCGGCTGTATCCATACCCGCCTGCCAAAGCTTTTTCACAAGTTGTAAAAAAAAATTTTTTTTGCTCAGTCGAATTGAAATTTATATTGCAAAAAAATAGGTACAATGGTTTTCAATAATAATTGTAGATTTTAACTTGATTTGCTTAATTGTGGGTGACGTCATACGTTTTGATCGAAATTTCTTAAGAATTTACCTCTGATTCAAAACTATAAATTTATATATATGTTTTTTTTTTTTTTTTTAAATTGAACATTCCCGGGTTACGAATACCCCGACAATATTTGAAAATCTCCTACTACCACCACAGTAAACCTAAAATGTTGCTTGAATCGTGATGGAGGGATCGAACACGCGACGCCCGGGTGAGACCCAAACGTGATGCCCACTCAGCCACTGACCGGTCAAAAAATCATAAATATATTTCATTCCCTGAGAGCACCTCACTTTAAAAGCTCAAACATACCATTCTTACTACATTTTTACTACGAAATTTTAATGATTCTTATCGATTTTTATCAAGGTAATATAATCGGCTAAAATACTCCCTTGCCAAAAAGGTTACAACCAACTAAATACTCTGTCATCATACTTCAGGGGTTATAAACGGACATTTTTACTCACTACCTTCCAACTTGCTCTCTCTTTCTTCCCAACACGGACATGTATTTATCAGATACATGCATACGTATTATAGAATTGCCTATGTCTACTGATATCACATCATGATCAGGTGTCCTACATTTTGTCCATTCCAACGTCCCGCTTTTCAGGTGAAGCCAGACAATGAATAAAAAGATTCATTTCAAGCGAGGACCATCTTATTCACTTAATGTCAAGGTTATGTACATTTCGAGGCGGTGTCCTCAATTTAATAATCAGCGGATAAAGTATAATGGCCGCTTGGGGGTCAGACGTTGAACCAAATACATTCAATTCCAATCGGAACGACAGTAAGTAAGGACTTTATAAAAAAGCTCACAACGAATGGAACGTTTATATGATTTTCTCGTGTTTTTTGTTGTGAGGTGTCTTCATTTTCCTTGCATTATTTTGATACGTCTGAGTATCAGCCGTTACTCTTTACACAGCTCACCTTACATTGCCAAGGTTCTACTTCTGTCAGTGAACTTGACTATAACGCACTAGGCAGTCGGAGGTTGCGTTATGTTGTTATTACTTATTAATATCAGCTGTATTCCATTGAGTAATTGAATGATGGACATTTATTGCCTTATTCACAGTGAAATATGTGTGACTGGGAATGCAAGCGCACCTTTTAATGTTATTCACGAAATTTTTATTGGAAATAGATTAACTGTTTTGACCTGCATAACTCTACGCAGAAGAATTATTACATACATCAGACTATTGCACCTTCTTTAAATTTCTAAGATATTTGGTAGAAAATGTAATTTTTTACACAAAATTTTCAATTTTTTTTTTAATGTGAACACCGCACAAGAGTCACGCTTCCAACCATCTGGAGCCAATGAGAGTACGGCATTTCCAATCGGGGTATAATGTGAAGCTGATGGTAGTGGAGAGGGGAAGCAGACGAGGAAGAGAAAGGTGGGGAAGGTCGTGGCAATTCAGATCTGGTCACCAAATTTGGCTAAAGCAATTTCAAGCAACGTTTCAAAACTGAATGGTGGTCTTACACCAAGGCCGGGATTCGATCCCACGACCTTAGGAATGCTAGTCAGGAGCCTTTCCGCTGGACTACGCCGGCCGTCATACTACGCATTATTAAAAATGAATAAATTGTGAAATAACACAATTTAATCAAATAATATTTACTTGCGAACTCCGCGATTTGCAATAGCGACCTCCGGATTGCTATTGAAATTCAAAAGCCTTACCCCTACATGGATATTCAAGAAATAAATAAAAAAAGTCAAAGTTTTGAGAGTTCAAATAACAAGAAATTTTGTTGCGTGTAAGCCTAACCTAACCTAACCTAATCCAATAGACAGTAGATACTTATGTATGTATGTATGTATGCGGATCGGTCAAGTAGGGCAGTAAAAAATAAAGAGGAGCGCTGTTTATGAAGGTTTAGTAAGGTTAGGTTGAAAAATATATAATTTCCTTGTGCGTACGATTGTGTCATTTTCAAAATTGGAAGTGATATATTTGTACAAACCGGTTCGAAAGTTTAAAAAAAGTTTTTCGAACAAGTTTGGAATAGCCGCCCGCAGTCCCGTCTTTCCCCTCTAACGCCCGAAGATATCGGGTGCGACATGAGATATTTAAAACTATGAAAAATGTATTACAAATTTAAACTGTTCAAATTTAGACTCGCGATTTACGGTATTTGAGCATTTTATAATGTCACTAGCTTTTTTGCACGCAAAGTATTAGGGGGAAATACCTGTAGCGCTTGCACTAATTAATTATTTCGCCTCCCCCACCCTCCCGCCTAACCCCCCTCCTCCGCCCCCTCTCGCATTCCATACATTCATTCTCGGTATATTCAGTATTCAAACTAAATTTCGTAATACCAGAGCTCACCAATAGTAAAAAAAAGACTTATTCAATTTGGTGCAGTCGTTTGGCAGTTATACGCGTACCAACATTTTGAAGATTAATTTTTACATGGAAAGATAGATATTAACTACGACGCCTTAAATTAAAATATATCAACGTCGTTTCCACGGCAACGATTTGTTTTCTGACGTTAGCAATAATGCGCTTTTGTTAGCGACAGAAAACGTATAATAAATATAATATATTAATATTCATCATTTCATAACGCTAGAGCTTACCATTATATACAGCTTATATTACTAGCATATAATGTAGCTTTCTATAGGTGAAAGAATTTTAAAATCGGTTTATTGGTATATGCGTGAAATCGTAACAAATAAACACACACAGTTTCGTATTTATAATATTAGTAAAGATATACGTATTTTTTACAATGTTTATTTGGTTAACTTAAGGAAATAGAATGAACTTTTAAGGTATAAACTTTCTGATGAATGTTTTATTTGAACAATGATTTTTTTTAATTTGCAATTGAATTCGAATTTGCAACCTAAACCTAAAGGTAAATATAAATCAAAATCTATCCAGTACACAAGAAACTTTTAAAAAAATCCTTTATTTTGTAAAAATGGCTCGCTAACAGAATATAATTATTGTAATTATTACATTAGTTTACTTTTTCCAAATGGTTACAGCGATGATTCCAATTATAAGTGAGCACACCATTCATCCCAAGATTCATAGTGTGACTTTAAGTCGTAATATGGAACAAAAAATTAAATAACATGTAGGAATATAACATAAGGAGGATCAAAATCGAAAATTAGTAAATAAATACATACATATACAAGCACACATATATATGCATATGCATACGTTTGCACACTTTACAAATATTTACATGTATATACACACGTATATGTATATACATGTATATTACATGTATATACACATATATATATATATATATACATGTATATACACACGTGCACACACATGTACATATAAACACATATTATAGAGCCAATGCTTAAGGAGGTGTTATTATTATCACACTATTTAATGAATCTTTTCAAATCTTGGCAAGCGATAAAGTACCTACCTAATATTTTGATCATATTCTATGATCATTTGTCTGGTCAGTGGTTGAGTGGGCATCGCGTTTGGGTTCCACCCGGGCGTCCCGTGTTCGATTCCTCGGCTAGCTACGTCCTCCATCACAACACAAGCAACATTTTCGGCTTTCTGTGGCGGTAGTGGGAGATTTTCAAACATTGTTGGGTTAATCGTAACCCGGGAATGTTTGTCTTTCTTTAAAAAAAAAAAAATTAAAATAATTGAAATCTCTGGCTGGCTTATAAAGTACCTACATAATATTTTTATCATATTCTATGATGATTTTAAATGTGCGTCGTATTGCTTACTTTTGCAACCTATCTTGACAAGCCGTATTGGATGACTATCTGGTAACCAGTAATAACATAAAATAAACAAATAACATTAAACTACGAACATTGTAATTAGTAAGAACAGTTGTTAGTATGAACGTCGAGTTAGTACTTTAGAATTAAACCCGATTCTACTGTGTGATTTCGCGCGAAGGTATGCATTATAAAACGGTTATTTTGCGAGAAAAAATGATAATTGCAAACGTTTACAATCCGCACTTATAATGTATACTAGGTAGGTACTGCAGGTAGGTGGGTTTACCTTTAATAAAACATGAAAATCCAGGCCAGTAAATTAAGTGCGATTATTTCCAACGTTGTTTAAACTCTCTACTGATACAGTTAGGCGCTTTCTGTTTTCAGAGGTCTAAAAACATAATTATTTAATGAGTTAATCTAATTTGATAATTCCACGTTCGCAAGAAACGTTATGAAATTAAACTAACATGATTTTAGTTTTTTCATACCCATGATATCAATTGGGCCTTATTTTAAAAACAGCAAAACTTTTCTGAAAATGTTTATTATTGCTCACATTACATGGCTTGTACGGCTACTACCCATGGCTCTACCCTACCGACTTTCTCTTGGGCATGCTCGGTATGAACCGTCTACGAGTCAGAAGGGATGTGCTCATTTTAACACATTTCTTCAGACTGATTCGTAGACGATTCGAAAACTCGGCTATCGTGGAGAGCATTAGTTTCTATGTTCCCGATGGTTATCTCCGTCACCGACAGCATAGACTATTTTATCTCCCGGCTTGCAGAACTAACTTGCCAATGGTTATGCCAGTCGGGGGAGCAGTCTTGTTGTTAAATAGAATCACTTTGAATATCGATATGTTTAACATCAATGAAGCACAATTTAGACACAAGCTTTATTGCTGTTAGTCTGATTGTGCTTCATTGATGTTTAAATTGTTCATTGCGGTTTAAATTGCGTAAAAGCCTGTAAATTGGCAAATCATAGGTTTTACCAGTAAATCTTAGGATTTACCAATGGACTTATGCCGTTAAGAGTTGGTAAATCTTAGAATTTACTGGAAAATCTTATGATTTACCGTAATACGGGCTTTTACAGTAACATATGCACGACATTAAAAAAACAAAAGACGGAACAAATGTATAAAATTTGTTTGGCCATCATTTATGTACTTATATTTAAATTTCAATTTTATAGACATTCGTTTTTAACAGAACAAATAAGAGTTCGTTTCGCGAAAAAATTACTTTAAAATATCTTTTTGTGCTAAAAACCTGTACTCAAAGTGGTTGCATCCAAAATTCAACATTGATTTTCCTATCGTTACGAATTTTGGGTTATTATACCGTGTTTCTCTTCCTTTGTTTTAAGCAACGTTTCGGACGGCGTTACTTTATCCATCATCAGGACAGATAAGTAGATTGCAGTGAAGTGCGTATTTATATGTGTAGAACCTTTACCGTGTTGGAAGCTTTAATTCTTTAGTAGTTTTGGTGAAGCAGTCTAATAACGAATATCAAGAACTATAGATTTTCCTGTTGATTACAATGTTTTTTTCTAATATTTGTGAAATGAATTTGGAACTGCCTACATCTTGAAGAGAATGTTTTTTTAAGGCCTGCAAAAACTTTGTAACCTAACTGCTAACATAATCTTAAACCTATGTTTAATAATGTGTTCATTCAAATTCTCAACAATTGTCGATTATTATCATAATGCGGATGATCTAGCAGCGATTTTTTGAAAATGTCCACTACTTAGATGGATAAGCGAAGGCAATTAGCGAATACATTAATAAAGATGGCCTTTTCATGCTGCGGCGGAGACTTTTATGATAATGAATTAACCGATCATTAGAGATTTTCTACCAGGAATTCTACATTTGTGATTACATTACAATTCTCCATGTTTAATGCATTTCAGGGAGGAACTAGGGTCTTTATATTTCGCTTTCTACAAATCTGCTCGATAAACAACCAACATTTCATGCATACTTGATCTACCGTAACAAATTTCTAGGTTTAAACGTACTAGGGTAGGCTGCAAAGTAATGCACACAAGCTTGTATAGCGAAAATGACCTTCAGAAGCGCGCCAGGTGGAATATGGAAGTGCCATCTCTCATCTATACGTACGCGCAAGTTTGAGGTCATTTAGTTCATCCAGTGTATTTTGAGAAGCGGAAGTATGAGACTTGTTTTAAAGTTATGTCAACGCAAGGTAAACAGCGTGATGTTATCGAATTTTTAACTGCTAAAAAAGTGACTCCTACTGAAATTCATCGTGGTTTAAAGGAGTTTATGGTGACGATGCTATTGATAGGTCTACTGTAAATCAATGGGTAGTAAAATATCACGATTGTGAGCTTAGAAAAGCAATAATTGTTGCCATGAATAATAAATCTGTTTAGAAGTATATCTATCCGCCAACTCACAAGCACGGATATAAACACTGACTGTTCTGTCTGAAAATGCGTAATTGATAAATTAGTCGGGGTTCTGGAATATCTGATTTTTATCAATAGTAAAAGCCTGATCTATATAACAGAACATAAAAGAAATCTAGGACAAAGGGTTGACTGTAAGATTAGCAAGGAAAAGGGTGAAACCCCTTATTTCAGAACCTGGAGGAAATAGTAGGGTCATAAGTGTAAATTCATAAATTGGAATGAATGGGTGAAGCAAACGGAATAAATATTGTTCTCATTGACGGTCCAAAGTCAAACCATTCAGGTAACTTCATACGCAATGCACCCACTGAAGAAGGTAGTGGAACTATAAATAAGACACTGCTAGAAGACAAAAGAACAGCCGTTAGGAGTAGAAATCATTCAGGAAATACAAAGAGGTAGAATAAACGGCGAATATTCTATGTAAATTGTTTCATTTAGGATCAGCAAGCATTCATTACCAATAATTTAAAAATTGTACTACCAACAGCATACTGAGTATACCTATACAAAAGAGAATTGAGGAGGTCTCTGTTTTGGAAAGAATTCGTCAAAAAATCCAAAAACCAATACTGTCACTAAATAAAATACAATTACTGCTAATTAAATTGAGTTTTTTCTTGTGTGATAACAGAGATCAAAATAAATTGCAAATTGTCCAAAATAGAGTAACAATAATAATTGTAAGGCGAAATAGGTTTTCAAAGGTGACTTAAATATTAAAGGAACTAAATTGGCTAAAAGTGAAACAGATGCGGACATTGAACGCAATGATATTTATACATAAAATAATAAACATTCCGTTACCAAAATACTTTACAAGCAAATTATGTACAGCAAGATCATTCACAGACAAAACACAGGGACGCGCAATGAAAAAAGGACAAAGTCAATATGCCAAACAGTTTTTCTTTGCAAAGGGATGAAATGTTATAATGCGCTACTGGAAACAATAAAAACTAAACCAATAAATAAATTCAAAATAAATTGTAAGAACCATATTAAGCAAGGTGAAATGACATAGTACGTGAGCAATAATTAGGAATTTGAAAACAATGTACAAAGAACTCAAATAAATACATGCATGAGATTTCTTTAATCTTATTACGGTGTTAAAATGTTTTGATATATTTCGCATAAACCCAAAAAGGTTTATGTTGGGTAGGTAGCACAAAACATGTTATGTTTATATCAAGTAATTAGTTTAAATTAAACTACTTTGGTGGTCAAAAGAAAATCTTAGTAGATTCAGCATTCTAGAGATACTAAACGTAGATATAAACTAACTAACCAACTAACCATCACGCCGTTTCCCCGCAGGGGTAGGCAGAGAGGACGGACCGCCAAACAACTCGATCTTGGCACACACTCCTTGCTTCGTTCACATTCATACATCGTCTCATACATGCTCTTCTGTTATTCTGACTCTTGACATCGCCCGACTCAAGTATCTGATTCACTTGGTCGTGCCATGTCTTCCTCGGGCGTCCCCGACTTCGTCTACCATTCACATTTGCGTCATATATTCTCCTTACACTCCTTTCCTCATTCATTCGCTCTACATGCCCAAACCATCTGAGCGTCCCTTTCTTAATCTTATTCATAAATAATACAAAACCAAAGCCTTTCTCTAAAGCAAAACTTGTATTGACAGATAATTTAAATGAATGAAACGGATTAACTAAAGTAAAATTTCTTGACTTGGTTCGCTAAGAGTGCTGTGTTATAAAATATTAACTTATAATATACAAGCAAATCATTGCGGATATGTAGGCGTACGCTACTCTGGTTCATCAAGAGTATGTTAAGAGTATGGAGCTATCCTAATACTTGGTCTTGTTATGTAAATTTATTGTTTTCTCTTTGCCACCATTATTTTTTGCATTCTCTGCAAATAACTGAACTATATACTCGTACATACTAAAGAAATTTGAGCAGCACGCCTTTGAAAAAAACTGTTATATGACCAGGACCGGATAGGAATAAAAATTGTAGAAAAATATTTTTATTTATTAATTTATCTATATAAAGTGGGATAACAGGTGTTTTTTCGATGCTTATCTCACCAGGACATAGCTGGGTCATTCTTTATTTGGGGTTGAAAGAATAATAATTCAATAAATGAATAAAAAAAATAGGTCATTCGAAGTGTATGTTCATCCTATAAATATAATAAGATTACAGATTTAGAAAAAAACTTTGTTGACAACAACTCTTTTCTAGAAAACTTTAATTTCCACTGTCCAATACGAAATACAAGGTCCATAATCCACATCCCACACTCAAAAACCAATTACACACAACATTTATTTCTCAGAAAGACGTGCACAAAATACAGTAATTTTTTTTTATCTGAATTGCCAGGTACTTCCGCACCTTCCTCTTTCCCATCCTATTCCCCTCCCTACTACATTCAGCCTCACAACACACCCCCATCGGGGATTCCATAGTCTCTTTGGCTGTAGATGTTTGGGAGCAGTTGGGACTCATGTGCGGATTTCAAATATATTATTAAACTTTAATTTATGTACTGTATTTAACTTAACCGATTGAAATTGCAACTAGGTAGACTATAAGTACAAAGAAGTACACAGTATATGGAGATCAAACCTGTGACCTCATATTCAGGAAGCATGCACGTAACCTTTTCACCACGAGACCATTAAACCTAACCTCAAACTCAACAATGTAATTTTAACTGTTCTTCACTCTTTGACTGCGCCGACGATATTTTTGAATAACGATTAACTCACAATATTTACGTGTACATCATTTGCTCTGTGAAACATCGATATTGAAAGCATTTAAATTGACCCTAGTTTTCTATATTAACTTAATTGCTTGCTTATTATTATTCATACCTAGTGATTTCTCGACGTGCGCTGCAATGCAACTTAATAAAGAAATTGTTTTCTCCCTGCGTGTCCTTTCCCATTCGTCCCGTTCCCTTTCCGCCGCCCTTTTCCCTCAAGCGTTCCCGTCCACCTTCCCCACCTTCTCTCTCCCCTCTCCCGCTCCCCCGACCCGCCAACCCCCCTCCCACGTTCCATATATTCGGTCCTAGTACATTCAGTTTTCAAACAGCTCGCGTGCCACCTATTACACATTTTTATTCAAATTTTCATTTTTCATATATATTACGAATATTCATTATTGAGTTTTATAAGAACAATCAATCAAATTTGGTGATACAAGTACCTATTTAAAATACCTATAATTCTTACTTACCTAGTACTTCAATTCATTAATTTAATTAAAGAATTTATTCGAAATTTGAATTTTGATTGAACAATCGATGTTTTGCAAAATGTCATTCTCAAATTGGGACATTTTTGACAGTTTCGTAAGAGATTTTGTAAGAATCAAAAAACTTTTCAGATGTATTGTCATGTGGTTGTAATAATCCAGAAACCTTCGCGAGGGTGGAAAGAAGGTATTTTAAAAGTTTCAATTCTTTCCGTCCTCGCGAAGGTTTCTGGATTATTACAACCACATGATACATCTGAAAAACTTTTTTAATCATTCGACATTCTCTTACTAAACTGTCAAAAATGTGGCAATTTGAGAATAACATTTTGCGAACCATCGATTATTTATTAATTCAAAATTCAATTTTCGAAACTCTTTCAATCAATGAAATTGTTTGAAGTACTCATCTAATACATTGAATCGAATCAAGAATTACAGATATTTTAAATAGGTACCTATGATAGGTAAATTTGATTGATTGTTCTTATAATGTACAAAAATTAATATTTGTAATATATGAAAAATGGGAATTTTAATAAAAAAATTGTAATAGGTGGCATGCAAGCTGTTTGAAAGCTGAATGTACTGGCATTGAATATATGGAACGTGGGAGGGGGTTGGCGGGACCGGGGAGCGGAAGAGGGAAGAGGGAAGGCGGGGAAGGTGGAAGGGAACGCTAGAGGGGAAGGGAACGCGGGAGGGGAACGGGGACGCACGGGAAAGGAATGCAGGGAGAAATAATTTATTTCTTTGAATAAGGCATTTAAAGCATGCCGGGAACCAGCTAATATTATTGTATAATATAAATATATGATGATTTTTGTGGGTTGAAGCCAAGGTTCGTAGAAAATGCGTTTAACAAGATAAAGGCCCCTATTGAAATACCGAACGCGTGACGTAGCTTGAAGTAAAACATTGCCACTTGTATTGCAGTTATTTCAAATCCCCCAGTGGAAAGTGGACTTCAAGCTACGTCACGAATTTTTAGCCAATCACCGCTGTACCCCCTCGCTCTAACCTTGTTGAACGCATTTTATACGTACCTTGGATTGGAGCATTTAAAAAAACCTAAACACGTAAATATTCTACATGTTCAAGATAAAGAATTCGACCGCATATTATTGACCTAGGGAGGGTTCATACAAATTTTATGTTATACTCATTTTTTATGATCTAAGTACTCAACTTTAAGTTCGGATAGCATAATAGACCTAGTCCGTTGCGTTGGTACCCCCGTAATTCGTGGGTAGGTGCATGAGCTAGCTGCGTACCTTGGTATTATAGTTACACATTTAAATAAATAACCCATTGATGAGTCTACGTACATTAAAATAAACTACAAAGTGCATATTTGGAACCCGTTCCTGACCAGTTTAACATCTACCCGTTTACCACTACGTCAAAAAAGGGATTCTGAATTATGATAATGCGCTTGGATAATCGAATGAAATATTTATACTTCACGATAGATTTACCTGTATATCTTTTTAACAATCAAAAGTACCTACTGTGGACCGAAGAAGAAATAAATTAAATAGAAAACTGGGAAGGGTAATTGTATTTTATTGGAAAGGGAGATCATTTATACTTAATCAATTTAGTTTTTATTGAAGTTTATAAGTTAA
This sequence comes from Glyphotaelius pellucidus, assembly GCA_936435175.1. Lineage (NCBI taxonomy): Eukaryota > Metazoa > Arthropoda > Insecta > Trichoptera > Limnephilidae > Glyphotaelius > Glyphotaelius pellucidus. The sequence goes on from OW386552.1 coordinate 17,674,310, forward strand.
CTAGCGCAGATCCGGTAAACTTCAGGGGAAATAATAATAATACGATTTGTGAAACTGAAAGTATTCAACAAAAAAATATTTGCCTAGGGTTCATTGCATTTCAAAATCAAGCATTTTCAATTTTAGAGACCATCAGAAATGTACCTGGAGCGATTTTTTTCATATAGTGGCGCCATTTTAAATGTCTCCGATTGCTTTTCGGAAAATAATGGCAATTATCTCCTTGATTCGGCAAAAATTTATTTAAAAAATATTTGTAGCTCCCACGTTTATTTTTTGGACTTAATGAAGTTATTGAAATGTTTTATTTATTATGACCATAGATGTTGCAAACCAAACTTCGTAGACCATTTTATAATGATGTTAAAAATAAAAAATAGAATTTTTCACGCAGAGTTTCTGATCAGCTATTTACGTGAACCTTTAATTAACAAGTACACTACAGACAATATACAGAAATCGAAAATATTGTTTGTTGACTCGAATGAGTACCTCTCACGGCAGTTTCAAAGTAACAAACACGCAGGATTCGCGCGATTATAAACTTTACGATTGTTTTATTGACTGGTCGGTGGTTGAGTGGGCATCGCGTTTGGGTCCCACCCGGGCGTCTCGTGTTCGATTCCTCGGGCGGCTAAGTCCTCCATCACAACACAAGCAACAGAGATTTTCAAACATTGTTGGGTTATTCGTAACCCGGGAATGTTTGTCTTTCTTTAAAAAAAAAAAAAAAATTTTTTTTTTATAAACTGGTGAAATAGACTTTTTATTTTAGAGGCAAATGTGAAAAAGGCCTCCGTGGTGAAATAATCCAAAGATCGCGGGTTCAAACCAAAATTAACCAAATAAATTTAATTTGCTGAGTTTACGTTTTTTTACAATTTATTCATTTAAAATAATAAATAGTTTATTTGCCGCAAGTTCCAGAAAAAAAGATAATGTCAGTATCGCCCTGGTGTTAGGCCAACATTTAGAGTTGAAACGTTGCTTGAAATGGCTTTAGCCTTGATTGGTGACCAGTATATCCTTCAACTTTTCCATCTTTTTCCCCGCCCACTACCTTTAGCTTCCCAACATACCCCTGTTGGGGGTATGTTGGAGACCCTAACTGGAAATGCCATAATCTCACTGGCTCCAGACGGTTGAGGGCATTTGCTACTCCTGTGCGGTTAAAAATAATAATATATAATATCATAATGAGTGTCATATTTTCTTCAAAATTAATTGAAACTTCATGATGTTTTCAAGAATATTCCTTAAAAAGGTTACTTATATTCGATATATTGTGTGTTTTTATAAGCTAGATTTTATCTAAAAAGATACTTCGGTGGAAAGTTGATAAAAATATTTATCGACAAATACCCAACATAAAGTTACTTGGCACCTATATGGGAGTCTGTCATTCCTTATTAATGACCCGAATAGTATCTATAACTTACATAGGTATGCATATCAATTAGGATTTCTCGTTTACAGGTACAAACCCGTCCCAACAACTAACAGTACGTATACATAAATGGTTCAGATTAGTATTAGTAAAAAGCTTCAATAAAAGTAGCGGAAACTATTATTTCTCAAATGATTTGTTTGAGATTTTAAATTGGTCTACTTTCTGGAGAGAATTTAAAAATCTCGTCCACTACAGATCAACGTGCCGTATATATCTATCGCCTATATTTTACCCGTCTGGCCGCCAAGATTCGGGACAAGAACAGTTGTGGAGTAATGCTAATTTTTATGCCTGGGTAAAATTGTATAATCACGCCCACTGCAAATTGCCGTGCTCTGTATTTTTTTCGCCAGGATTTTCGTGGACTGTCGGCTGAGTTTTGGCGGGTACAGGTTGAGTAATGCTAATTTTTACGTGGTACGGTTGGCCGAAATATCGCTCGGGGCGCACACACGCCGCCACCGGAGGAATGTTCTCACGCATTTAAGCAAGTCCCGAAGAGCGAGTCCGCGTCGCAGACTACCGTTATCGAGTAAAAAAGTACGCTCATTTCTAAATCGCTCATTAAAATACCGCATAATGCGTTGAGGCCTTTTTGCGCGATGGTGACCGGTATTCTTTCCCTCGTCAATCCAAGTAAGCAAAATGCAGGCAACTCACTAAAAAATCGTGATTTTTTTATGGTGCTGTGACTGCTGCGCGGATTTTTTCGGTTTTTTTGTGAAGTGTCGACAAGCTTGCAAAAGTTTAAATCGTTTTGTTCGTAGCGGAGAAACAGGTGTCTTGGCCGAAAGGAAAATTGAGTGTGCTACATAACATAATGGAATGCAAAAGAAAAATAACTCGTACTGCGCGCCTTTAATGTTATAATATGCAAATGCATTTCCACGGCGTGTTATGCAGACGCCTGGAATTCCGTCTGCCGACTCCTGGGTATTTGGTGGAACGGTTCCTGCGCAGAATTTGGTTCAGCCAATTATTTGCTTACAACCATTATGAAACTACACAGGTGTGTGTGCGCTTTGAGTGTAGGAGCTTATTTAATTAGTGAACTGTTTTATATTACATCTTGAATTACGTTTGATCAAAACGTACTATATCAAAGTTCGACTAAATATCGATATAATATTCGACTAAATTTTCGAAAAGCGCTTTGCTATTTGACTCTTAGAGGGAATAACCAGACAAAACCGGAAATATGTCATTTTTAAATCAAAATTTAGACGTATTGACTCTTTCCCACAAAAAATTATAAATTGATTTCGAAAGACTGTTATTTTATCTAGTAAAGCTTTTTTATGAATTTTGAGAAAATATCTTTATTTTGAGTACAATAAGGTTTTACCATAGGTCGTTGGCAGATTTGTTAAATTTTCAAACAAAATTTTGAATTATACAACATACATTTCAAATCATATAATCACACAGTAAAATAAATCAATAAATTATTTGGGAAAGCTACTGTTCAGAATTTTAAATTTAGTTCAAATAAGATCCATTTTTTGTCCTTTTTTGTGATGAAAATACTTCAGTTTGTCTATTTATTTACGGTCTTACAAACTAACATATTTAAAAAAAAATTACATTCTTATTTTGCTTAGACATTTACAAAAAGCAAATTTTGCAGGAAATAAAATCGATATTGAGTCATTATGTTAAAATGTTGGTATGGAGAAGAATTAATCTTTCTCATAGGAACCGCCCTGTACAGTTTCAAGTGTACAATCGCAAGATCATCGTTCGACGAAATTTAAATTCTCGGCCGCTGGTTAATGGCTCTTAACCCAGGGATCGAAGGACCAAAGAACAACTTTAAATTTAATAATATAGCCATCGAAAAACAAGATATTACTGATAAATCTAGACGAATTATGAAATAGAACAAAACATAGAAAATATTAAGTTGTCTGTCGTAACTGAGAATCAAACCCAGAATATTTGCATTACCGCGACAATGCCTTTAACCACTCGGCCATTGAGATGTCATTATTTTCATCGATCTTAGAATTACCAATAATATCCTCAACTAATGCTATTTTGCTACAAAGTTCTACCCGAACTTATTTGTTACCTAAATAGTGTCTCGGATATGCCTATCCGATTTTTATATGTTAATAGCATTGACCTAGATATACTTGGTCGAAGGTTAATAGCTATTGACTTTTCTTTGTATCAATATTTAATTTATTGCAATTATTTTTGCAGGCATCAAATTTGACTGAAAAAGAAGATAATTCTGATAAATTTAAACTAAACATGAAATAGAACACACAGAAAATAAAAAGGTAACCGTCGCAAGAGGGAGTCGAACGCTTGATCTCTGTCTTACCGGGACAACGCATATAACAACTCGGCCATTGTGACCTGATTACATCCCGTTTCCTTCAGCCTTACAACATTCCCCAACTTTGGGATGCGGTTGTCCCGTAGCTCATTTTTGTAACCATTTCAAGGTTTTTCATTTATAAAAAAAATATATACAGAATATATTACTTACTTACATTGCTAACGGTAACCGAACAACTCAGATTGAAACCAACTCAGAACCACCTCAGAAAAGTCATTGAGAGTGATGAAAAAATATATATAAAATCTGGTTAGATAGGTTACGTTAGGTTAGGGTTATGGGCTGCTTTGAAATAATTTTTTTCATAGTTTTTAATGACTTTTCAAAGAGGTGAAGAGTTGACTTAGTTCTCAGTTGGCACGGAACCATTGTTAACATATTCTTATATAAAAATAAGGTTGTTTAACCAAAGGTAAATATGTAATTTAAGTTTATTGATGTTAATTAATACCTTTCTAATTAAGAATTACTCGCGTTATAATGAATTGCATACATTAAATAATTTATGGAATACTGTCATGAACACAAACTTTTAAACTAATGAAACTTTTAAACTATAAAACAGACAATGTAGAAAATTACAAAATATATGTAAACACATAATTTGATTTTTTCCAAATGCATACAATATTATACCACACCACCAAATTAATTTCATTTTTTTAGAACACTAAAGTTTTACAGAATAGAGCCCTAATATTATTTTATGAAAAAACACACTATTTTTTTACTTTCTGTTCCAATAAAAAAAAAAATTTTAAATTCTATTTGGAAATTATTTATATATTTCCAAAAAATTCCACTAAATAAATCTCTGATATTTCTTTATTACTCTACGATAAAAGTCGTTCTGTTGGAATTAGTCTGTTGCATTCCTGATTAAAACGGGTTGAGAGTGGTGGTAGCGTTAGCAATGGTGATGGTGGGACGACCACTGACTACTTCTTATGGTATATGATTACCCACAGAGTATGGGGCAGCAGCAGAAGCAGGAGCAGTAGTCAGCACCAGTCGTAGTCACATTGTAGTACCAGCTCCCCAGTACCGCATCACGTCTTCATTCCACTCTCCCGTTATTGTTACTGGGATTATTATTATTTCAAACACTGACCGTTTTGTTCACTTGAACAATGCCGTTTTCCTCATTTTATCATACTCGTTTTCCTCATTTCGGTATTACCCGACCTTCTTATTGAAATAGTTGATTAAGAAAGTACGAGTAAATATTCTCTGAAAATATGCATGGTTATCCATGATTCCTGACATCACTAGTCTTCTTCAACACAATATTTTTCGGTTATTTTGCGTTTTCATTACATAAACAATAAGTTTATCACGTTCACCACTTTCCACTTTACTTGTTTATCATATCAATAATTTTCTCAAATTCAACAATTTCTACATTACTCTTGTTTATCATATCAATAATTTTCTCAAATTCAACAATTTCTACATTACTCATGTTTATCATATCAATAATTTTCTCAAATTCAATAATTTCTACATTACTCTTGTTTATCATATCAATAATTTTGTCAAATTCAATAATTTCTACATTACTCTTGTTTATCATATCAATAATTTTCTCAAATTCAATAATTTCTACATTACTCTTGTTTATCATATCAATAATTTTCTCAAATTCAATAATTTATACATTACTCTTGTTTATCATATCAATAATTTTGTCAAATTCAATAATTTCTACATTACTCTTGTTTATCATATCAATAATTTTCTCAAATTCAATAATTTCTACATTACTCTTGTTTATCATATCAATAATTTTGTCAAATTCAATAATTTCTACATTACTCTTGTTTATCATATCAATAATTTTCTCAAATTCAATAATTTCTACATTACTCTTGTTTATCATATCAATAATTTTCTCAAATTCAATAATTTATACATTACTCTTGTTTATCATATCAATAATTTTGTCAAATTCAATAATTTCTACATTATTCTTGTTTATCATATCAATAATTTTCACAAATTCAACAATTTCTACATTACTCTTGTTTATCATATCAATAATTTTCTCAAATTCAATAATTTTTTACATTACTCTTGTTTATTATATCAATCATTTTCTCAAATTCAACAATTTCTACATTACTCTTGTTTATCATATCAATAATTTTCTCAAATTCAATAATTTCTACATTACTCTTGTTTATTATATCAATAATTTTCGCAAATTTGACCATTTCTACATTACTCTTGTGTATTTTATCAATACTTTTCTCATGTTCAACACTTCCAACATTACTCTTGCTTATCTTATCAGTGATTTTCTCGTATCCAACACTTTCTTCAATATTCTTCTTCTGCATACCAATAATTTTCAATTTTGATACCTCAATAGGATACATTATGTAATATTATATAGTGATGATTGTGCTTTTAACAGAAATAATTAAAATATTTTATTTGTGTCCAAGTGATAACATGTAAGCTTATAATTTTCAACGAATTCAGAGATATTGTTAGCGATGGACCATTGATTTAATTTTCCTTTTTGTACAATGTAACTAAGGTTTTTTTGTTCATTTGTATTTTGGGTCGATTGCTAATTTAAGAAACTTATTATTTGAATTTGACTCTGCATCAATGTAGCAATCAGCTGTTTTCTTTCGTTCAAATTTCCTGATATAATTTTAGCGTTGGTGGATTTCTTTCCGTATTTAAGCTTCACCCTACCCCCTTCTTCCGCATTCTTTTTCCTTCACGTATTAACCGATGGAGTCATAGTCTTACTGTCTCCAGACAGCATAATTCCCTTTTGTTATTTACATGAAAACTGTGCAATATGGACTGGACAGGTCAATAATCCGGAAAAGCTCTTTCGGTCGTTTGATGTTTGCCTATGCAAACAGTGGGCGTTGCGTCACTCGTTATACAGCTAGATAAATAAACTGTGTAAGTAGGTATGTGCGGTTCCAAAAGCAATGCCCAAATCACAAATTCTATTCTATGTGATCCTATAGAGTGGTTCAAAATTATTTTTCTATTGGAAACAGGTGTTGAAATTAGAAAACTCAACGTCGTGACCAAAATAAAGAACCAGGGAGTTCCTCAGGGGTCGGGGATGGATCCATTTTATTGTACACAAATAAAATTACAATAACAGCAATCAAATTTTGCAAAATTAGACATTTCGCGAATGATGTGAATCTACATTTCTTAGGATTCTTTTCATAACGTAAGTCCCAGTACGAGTACGAGATTCATTGGTTTAAAAAATTTACCCTCAAAAATAAAACGAAAAATCGTTTTGTTCCACCGGTTTAGTTCCATCAATTGTTCAATTGGAAATTGGTTTCCTGAAACAAGAGGATTTTAATCTCTGAAAACCGATAGTTAGTAATTGGCTTATTAGAAGAACCGTTTTTTTTTATTAAATTAAAGAAAATCAATATTTGTATTATAAAGGAAGTACTTATTATTGTGTCTAGAATTAATGTCTAGAAATGTGTAATGTCATAAATTACGTCACACAAATTTGACCCCCCCCCCCTCCTCCCCCCCGTCCCTGTCACACATCATCACCTCCCCCCTAGAGTGATCCCCCCTACATTTGGCAATTTTACATCTAAAAATAATCAAAACAGCAGTTCAAAAATTATTTTTTTTTAATTATTTTTTAATAAAATCAACAATATTGGTAATATTTTTAAGTTTTTCGTTTACATTTAAGTTGACGTTTTATTAATTTAGATTTTTACATGTCGTAGAGCTGATGAACCCCCCCCTATACCCCTTGTCACACTTCTCTACTCCTCTCCTCCCCCCTACCCCCTCTTAAGGTTTGACATGATTTATGGATAGCCCCTTAATGCAAAACTTAATATTGACATAATTAAATTTATTTTTTCTTTAATTAAATTTAGTTCTTCAAAATAAACACTAAGACAAAAAGTTATTGATTTTTACGCATTTCTAATACTATATTAATCAAAAAACATAAAAATATATAAAAATTTATAATATAAACAAAATAATAATCATAAACAACTGTAGACATTATTAATATTGAATTATTGTATTCCTCTACAGAAGGTACGGCTGTGTCTTAAACTACTTATACTCAAATAAGTCTGTGGTGTATACAAAAAGTTATTCCACCATGAAGTCAATAGTTTTCAAAATAATACAGATAATTAAACTTGCTCCGTTGTCCAATTACTTAAAAGGGGAGCACGCGTGCCGACGGATCCGAGGAAATAATTATATCAATTGATTCACTTACCTATTTCTAGGCCTATCACGTTATGCGGAATTAACCAGCAGACCGCTCTGCAATATGCAGTAAACAGTATGCAGTGTGCACTGTGCACTGTGCACGCAACGCCGTACCCACATATTAATTCGCAGACAGTTAAATCAGATTTTAAATGAGTGAATTGGGTTGAAAAACTGGGATGAGAAAGTTGGGATATTTATTTCACAGACAAGTACATGCTTATTAAAGAGAGGAAAAGTTTAGTAAAATGAGAACAAATATAATATACTGACTATTACCCGATATAAAGACGATCTCATCAAAGTTTTGTTAATTTATTATTAAATTGATATTAAATGCTATCAGAAATATTGCATATCATCTTGTTATTCGACTTTTCGACAGAATTCTGTAAAGCTCCATAGCTCATGATTGCATCTTTTGTCAGTTGAAAAAAGTTGCGTTAACCTTGAAACTTCGTGTAGTAAATTCGGTGCAAATTTCATAATACCAGAGCTCACCTTTCGGGAGTTTTTGCGACATCGGAAATTTTTTCAAAAGATTTTCAGCTTTGCAGTGTTAGGACAAAAATGGTTGGTTTACGATTAGTCTGTGACTGGGAGGACATCAGGATTTTTTAACGTGACTCTATGGCATCCCCATGGTATTAATTGAATCACAAATTAAGATTGTGTCATCGTTTTTAATTAAATGAATGTAAATCACTTTGTATACACCACTTATCAATGTATTAATACGTGAAGCAAAAACTTCGTAGGTACCCCTTTTTGTGAAAATTGCGCGGACGGAGGAGTATGAAATTTCACACACTTTTAGTTTAAAAAGAGAAGGAGTGCAGAATGCTATTATTTCTTTTAAATTATGCATAAAATATACAAAAAAAAATTACAATTATGTTCGAATTGCGACCATTGGGCGACCACTAGTCTAAACAAATTGATCAACATGCTTTGAAACCATTGGTTTCAAAATAAGTGGTGTATACAAAGTTATGGGTTTTCATTTAATATTGTTAATTGTCAGACAGAAGAATTTTCATTGACTTGGTATTTTTATTTAAAATTCTTAATGATTTAATTGATAGTCCGGAATTGCTTGAACTGATAAGCTTCCGGATGCCGCAACATAATACCAGAAGTCAGGATTTATTTCAGTGCAGAAATTCTGGGACTAACTACTATATGTATTCCTCTTTGCCCAGAATAGTAATGGAGGGAAATAATTATACTAAGTCAGTGTACATCTTCAATTTATCCTTAAATAAATATAAAACATTGTTACTGAGGCAATTCGATAATGTACAATAAATACCGTATATTTCTTATTATTCATGTATAAAAGCCCCCAAAAAGGGCGTTAGTAAATTAATAAATAAATAAATAATAATTAATTATTCAGCCAATCACACGCCACTGAAGTGTGGTTCACAAAAATGATGCTGTATAAAAGAATTATTAAAATTATAATATAATTAGGTACTAGAATCTAGAACGTGTGTTGAGTGATGAATAATAACTATGTAATATTTAAAATCGAATCGTTGAATCGCCCTATTTGAATTACACTCTAGTTAAAAAGCATCCCGTACTCATTTATACGCGTGACTAAGTAAAGAAAAAGCCTTCTCTCAAACAAATTAAAGCGTACAGCCTCGTAATAAACTCATATTAAGTGGGAGAACGGTGAAAGAACTGTGCGTACACACTTTGCCTGTGCGTGGTCAATAAACTAACCAATCCAAAAAGAGATTTACGACACACGGTCTTTTCTTTGTCGCTAGGTATTTTTAACAAAGACCTGGAGCTTTTCGTTGGACAATATTATGTTAAGCCCACCCACTGTAATAATTTGGTTTCATGTTTATTTTCCGTTATTTTGGTCCGTTGCGCTAAATAAACATATTACTAGCACAATCGATTTTTATAAATCACATTTTGAAAAAGGTAACAAAAATTATTTTCTGTAATGTAATTCTGTAATATAATTTCTGTAATATAATTTTGTAATCTACACTAATATTATAATTGCGAAACTGCGTGTGTTTGTTTGTTACGCTTTCACGCATAAACCAATAAACCGATTTTAAAAGTTATTTTATCAATATAAAGCTACATTGTATGCGAGTAGTACAGGCTATGTATAATGGTAAGCTTTGGCGTTATGAAAGTATAAATTTAAATATTTTATATTTATTATATGTTCTCTGTCGCTAACAAAAGCGAGTTATTGCTAACGTCAGAAAACAAATCCTTGCCATGGAAACGATGTTTCCACGGCAACGATTGTGAAAACAACAATAGCAGTCAAGTAAAATAAGCTTGTTTTCAAGCTAACTTGTTCCCACAGAAATCGTTATAACTTCGTTTTTGTTCTAGTTACAACACGAAAACTAAAAAGAGAATATCTATAATAAAACACGTTACACATCTCTTTTCAACGTTGTCCATGGATTTGAGCACAAAAATTATTAAAAAATTTTGTATAAAATGGTAAAAAAAGTGAGGTGACAAAATTGTTTATTATACATTTGTTCGGTAAAATAAGTGTTTTTTTACATAGTCCGTGATTTTAGTACCGTTTTCACATAAAAACATCACGTGAGTCATTTTTACAATTTTTTTATGTTTGCATTCAAAATTTTTATATTTACAAATGTTAATATTTATTTTTACTAATAAAATTTGAAAACTTAATTTACAACCTTTAAAAAATAGTTTTTAGCATTCGGCTACAATCAGAAATGTTTAAATTATGGAGCTTTAATTACAAAGCGGAAAGAAACATTTTTTATAAATCTGGCAGTTTGTTTAAGACAAAAATACTTGCACAAGGAGTGGTTAAACTCATTTTTAACAATTAGTGCTGCGAAAATGGTTGATCAATTTCACAGGTAAGTAATGAAAATTTCAGTTTTCTGTAGCCACACCCACAAAATACTTCTATCAATTTGTCAAGCATGTTTGGAGGTGATGATGCGAGGTCAACTCCCAAGCTCCTTTCAAAGATGATTAAATATTACAAAGCGCAGCAGAAATTGTATTTTTACTCTGAAATTAATATAATTATACTTAGATTCGTAACATCAAGATCCGGAACAAAGGATCTATTTTACCATTCGGCCACGAAGGTCACCGTTTAATGCGGTCTAATTTTTTTTATTAAACTATGAACTTACTGATTCTAGAGTATGACAGAACATAAAACAAATAAAAACACACGGAAGATCAAGAATTTGAAACCAATTTCAGTTTTGAGGCCTTGATTATATGGTAAGGCATATGATCAGCACGAATAAGATGACGGTGTATGTAAGATGAGCTTGGTGGTTTATTTGTTTATCCTAACGTTAAAGATTGCCGCCAGCATCCACAATAGTTTATGTAGAATTTATCTGAGCAACCACAAACTGACTCATTTTTTAAACAACCTTAAAATATCTGATGTCTTGAGGCTGTATACACAATAGTAGGTACCACTTACAAATATGAAGAACCCTTATTATTTATGTTTCTTTGCGGATACGTCCCATTTATTTAGTATCTTTGGCATTCATAAAATACTGCACGAGTAATCTGCCTATTTGTAATGTAAAACAAGCGTCTTTAAAATTATGTGTCAGGTAAAAAATTAATATCGCATTAGAAGTAAAAGGCAACATTTTAATACATTCGGAACAACGTCAAATTAAACTTCCAAGTAAATATGTTGTTAATTAATTGTTTTCGTGTTTAATTCGTAGAACTTTTAAATTTTTTGAAAATTTAATAATGTTATTATAAAATTTTGCTAGTTTTGTAGTTTTTTTTAAATATTGTGACAGCTGTTTCGGTTTACAAGGCCATTTTCAATCTGTGGTTAGACCACTTTAAGGCCCGGCTTCCCGCATTTCTACCGATTTATTACATATTTTCCATAAATACTGTAAGTTTTAAAGCCCTTAAAAATGTATGTTTTTCTTGAAGATAATATCTACACATTCCCTACGCCAAAACCACAATTATATGAAATTCCCTCGGTTGAAAAAATTGGCAAAATATGCTCCGAAAATTATTATTAACACATTTATTTCAGTTATTTTACACGTCATGTGTATGAAAAAATTTGCAGTGCTTCTTTTAGACAACTCGCACAAAAATTTTGCTCTATTTTAAACGAGTCGAGTTTTATTAAACATTTTCACAATTTTCGCTTAAATGTTATCGTTTTTAATACAAGCGCGCTCTCTCTAACATTCGTATTTACATATCTCTCCATCTTCTTCTTTTTGAGTGGGCACACCGCGCCTTAAGATGGCTTAAACCGTCGCATGTCGTCAAATAACAACGTTTTTAAATTTTATTTAAATTTTTTTTTAAATTAATTCCGCAGTTACCTTTCAAATGTATCTATCAAAACATTGTTTAATTGGGAATACGTTTTCTATTAAGTTAAGAATTTATTCACTTTGAATATTTTCTTATTACCTTTAATTATTACGCAATGTTTGAATTTTTTTCTTCGGTTATCAAAACGTCAGTTACGCCATCTGAAGGCGATACTGAGTATAACTAGCACGCTAGTCACGCATGTAACTTAAAGCAACCAAATGAAAAAAGTAACATTTAATTAAATGAAGACACTTTGAGCAAAACTCAATCGAAAATCTGGAAACAGAAAAATCAGAAAAAGATTTCGGCATCTCTGGGACTCGACCTCTTTCTTTCCGGGCGAGTGCACTGTCCACTACGCAGTGGACAGAGTCCCAGAGGTGCAAATATCTTTTTCTGATTTTTCTGTTTCCAGATTTTCGATTGAGTTTCGCTCATAGTATCTTCATTTAATTAAATATTACAATTTGAGGTTTTACTCATAAAATTTAAAATAAAAAATAATAATAATTGAAAAAAGGTTCAGCATTTTGTTTATTTATTTTTTAATTACACAGTTTAAAATATTTGGCACCTGTCACAGATAAATATAAGTCGCAAATAAACATTTTAAAGGGGGAAAAATTATGCAGCAAAATAATTGCCTCATTATGCCCTTACCTTCCAGAAGAAAAATATGCTGCTGTCAAAATAAGTTTTAAATCTGCCTGATTAAATATATTGCTTTTTATATAACGTCGCAATTATGAAACATCAAAATGCTAATTTCCACCAAACAAGAAGGATAATGCTTAACTGTTGGCGTAATGTGGAATTTAAACCCAAAATTATCAAAAAATGTACAATTTTACATGCGTGTGCGCGGTTTGTCGATATCTTAATGTCCAGATTTCACGCTACGAAAACGCATAAAACTGAACATGAACACCGAGAAGCAGATTGTAATGATCTTCAATATTTCCAATACACTTATACCTACTTCGATCGAAGAATTATCGAGTGTATGTGTGTTCGGGCGTATAACGCGTTCAGTAATGTAACGGTGAATTATTAATAAATAAGTAACGCGTCGAGTACTGAATGCCCGATGGTGGAAAAAATGTGTTCTGTCGTTTTTAGGAGGAATTAATGCATTTGAAGACGCGTATAAATGTTTTACTTGAAAATTACACTTTGTTTTTATCTGTTGATACCGGTATTATTAGATCTATTGTATCATATTTTGTTACGTGTATGAATGCTGAGTTGAAGCGAAGTGGGTTGGATGTCTAAAATGATATTTTTTTTACATTAGCTTCACACAAAAAATTCCCCTCTGAGCCTATGTCATCTTTGGCGATATGGAGAGTCTTTTGAAGAAAGCAAGGTGAGGAAAAAGCAAAGTTTGACATTATCACCAACACAGAATTCTCAGGCGGGCTAGAGCAGATAGAGAACTGCTCATATAAGTAAAAGTCAGGAAAATTTCATATCTGGGTCACATCCTTCCAGGGGAGAAATATTATTTTCTCCAATTAATATTAAAAGGCAGGATAGAGGCTCGCCGAGGGTCTGGTAGGAGATAAATGTCTTGTCTATGAAATGTACGAGAGTGAATCGGTATTAGAAGTGTGAAGGAGCTATTCCGGGCAGCGCAAGATAGAAATACATTTACCAGAGTAATCGTCAAAGTCGGAGGGACCTGATAGGGCATGCGAAGAAAAAGAAGGAGAGGAATTTATAGGAAGTTAAAAGGTGAGAGGGGTGGTTAGGAATCTGGGAATCAGTGTCTCCAGGAGTGTCGGATGTATGAATGCGAGAGAGTCCTTCTGGAGAGAGAGAGAGATAGTCTCCCTCTCGAGAGTAGAGTTCGGAGAGAGTTCTCCCTCCTCAAATCCTCCTCAGGTCTTCCACGCAGCTAGTGGGCATATGCATCTATCGCCAAGACACGGACAAATCTCGTGACATAAAAATGCTAAGTCACCAAACGTAGGGAACCACTTGGGGCGACTTATAGCAGAGGTTATCCAATAAATGGTTCCCAGGGCGGCAGTATCCAAACATGCCTCCCAAATTGTAAAAAGATTTTTTTTTTGTAAAACATCTCATTCAGTTGTAGGTACATATGTAATTGCAACAGAGTGACAAAAGGTTATCCATAATTAGATAAATGTATCAATAAATTTTGAAATAAGACATTGTAAGCGTGCAGAATACATATACACATAAAGCAAAAGAGGACATGGCTAGATAAATAACGCTTATTCTTGAATGCATGCCAAAGAGATCAAAGTCGTCTAACTGTATAGATAACTAATTCTGCCTTAGATACATTTAAGATCCTTCATTAAATAGTTGCATCGCCTTGTTTATACAAGTTTTTAATGGACCAGAGTAGTCGGCTTTACAATGCATTAAACATAATGTGTCGCATCGCATGAATGTATTTAAATAAGCAAATATATACTTTCGTATAAAATTGTAAAAGCATTTTCACAAAAATATAAAATGTCATGTCTATTTGCAAAAAGGTTGGGAAAATTAAGCACTCTAGTCGATACTAAGAAGGTAAAGTAATATTATACCTACGCATTAGATAATTGTTATTTTTTAAGTTAAGAAAGAAAATGATATCCACGAAGGAGATACAACAGGGGTAACACAAAATATTTAAATAAGAAACCATACGCATACTACGCAATACGCAAAAAACAGATCGCACAAAGGCAAAGCATATCGCTTGAAGGATGGAGTTGCACCCATTTGGATCCAAGTGGACTAAAGGCCTCCCGAAAATTTGCTGATAAACAATTTAGGTTAGGTTAGAAATGAATACACAAACCAAAAGTAGAAACAGCTTGGGAGCAAAACAATTTGGGAAGTGGGTATGGGTCCACCGCCTTGGGAACCATTTTTTGGATACCCAACACCTCTGCCACAGATCACCCCAAGTAATTCGTTACGTTTGGGAACCTAGCAAAGGTGCCCGGGTTCATGGGTTGAGGTTTGTCCGGTTCTTGGTTGCAGAAGCGTCTGCCCACCAACTGCGTGGCAGGTCAAATTGGGAGAGACTGGTTTAAGAAGACTTAGTGACCTCTAGAACTCGATATATTCATATATCCGTCATTACTAGACACACTGACCCACAGTTTCCTACCCACCCTCACAACCCTTTCCTTACCAGTACTTCCTCTCCTTCTTTCATAAAAAAAGGCTCTCCACACAGCATCCCCAAAGATGACATAGGCCCTGATGAGAATTATTTTCCTCAGGGCCTCCTGTGTGGAGTCAATGTATAAAAAAGCTACTAAAAACCCTTTTCTAACAGTGTATGACATTGTCTGGTTATATGATGATTTTACGTCTAGAGAATTAAGAAGAATATAAACGCTAGAAATATTTCGATTCTCATGCCTACAAAATTTATAATCGCGCGTCGTATTTGCACGAGGCAAGTAAGCGAAAAAGTAGTTTTTATTTATTTTGTGCATAATTTTATTATGAAAAAAAGTTAGAACATACAAAACCTCAAAAATAGTCTTAGCCGTAAAGGGGTATTTAAAAAAAATGTTTCTTATATTACATCTTAAGTGTTGCAATTAAAATCGTCACCACCACTTTTTAAAGATCTGCCACGCGGCAGAACAGATGTTGCAGCACAATATAGCATGACAAGGAGAAGGGTGCTATTGAATCAATGGTGCTAGCAGATATATTTAATTTATTTTTAAAGTAACCTTAAAACTTTTTGTACGCCTATCTTTCCAAGCGTTAAAAATGTTATATCTGTCGTAAAATAAATTAAATAAAATTTTACAAATTAAAAAATATTGATTTTGACAGCGTAGAAGGTTCAGTACGTAAGAAAGCTTCGTATACCTACCATGGATATTATTAGGGAATACATACACGGCTGGTTATTCACTTGAAAAATATCATATAATTTTGTTGGAATGCTAATTTCCTTATTGATTTTCTTCTATACGCATTCCATAGAAAACTAATAGCAAATTCCTATAAAGTTTCCGACCGCATTCCGGGTAATATCTTACAACTTGTAATTTGAATACGCCAGCATTGGTAATATGTATTACTTCTGTGGTCCACTAAGCCCGACCCAACCGGTAACTAGAAACAAGAAGCGTATCGTTTTCAAATCTGCAAAACGAAGCCAACGCTATTTGCGCACTAAATGTAGCATGAACCAAACCAAACCTCTAAACGGCCGTGTACGTCACAATAATGATTGATCTACATTCGCTAAATCAGGTTCAATACGTTTTGCATCAACGAAACCAGGCGAGATATCTCTATACTTAATACTAGTCTCCCAGACTCTTGACAGGGGCATATCAGATAAATTACATTTAAAAAACTTATTGACGGGGTTTAGTTTGATTAAACAGACACGTTTAATTTTGTTAATACCCATTTGTATCCCAACCTTTGAATAATATTTTTAAATAATTACACTTTATACGAAATGATTATTATCACAACCCTGACGGAGGTTCGGGTTGAACGGAAACCGGTTTGTTAATATTTTGAAAATATGTAAACAAAGAGGTATTCAAAGTTATTTTATTGTAATTATTACAATTAGCAGTTACAAACCCGGTCCGCAGGTTATTCCTGCTAGGCCCGGGGCGGCTTTTGGTTCGGCTTCGCCCAGTTAACGTTGGTGACCATTTTATAAATCTAATAGGAACTGGTTTCAAAGTAAGCCCGTTCCTCGTATTCACTGTCAACCAGTGATGGCTAGTTACCGGGATATGCAATATATAATACACACTTTATATGTAATATACAGCCTCTCGATACAACTGAGTATTACCGTCAATCTTTCCATATTCCAGATTCACAAATTCGTAGAACTTATACCTAAGGGGGGATCATACCTATGCGTCCTGCCGTTGGAAGTGGCGACATCTTGTGACGAATTCTTGAATACTAAACCGAAATACAATGGTAGCTTTGTTTGAAATTCCACGCAAACAGATGTTATTTGTGGCGGGACGCGTATGGCGCGGCGTCAACATGCACTCGAAATTGGGTTCTGAAATTCAACCACGCAAACGCAGACGTATTAAGACTATTCAATTATGTATACCCACGAAGCGTTTGCTACATGCAATTTTTTTTGTTAAGAGACATATGACTTTCTTTAACCAGTGATTCCTGATGTTATTTGAAATAAAAAATGTAAATAAAATTATGATCTCCGATGACTTGTTCGATGTCTTTTTTATATTTGTTTTCTTCAAAATGAAACAAAACAAATTCTTCCATATGTTGTGATCACTCACCCGAGTAACTACACAACTTCTCACAACGCTCTTAACTGTTGAATACCTACTGATTTTTTTAATGTTTTTAGTTGAAAAATAAATTTTTAAAAAACATCGAAAATATCACCGGAGACCAAAATATCATTTACATTTTTTATTTCAAATTATGTCAAGAATCACTGGTTATAGTAAATCAAGTACGTCCCTTAACACCCTTTATAAGCTTTGTTGCATTACCTTATTTTATTTTACATGACTTACATTTGACATAACTGAAGCATTTTCTAAAATTTAATTAAAGTTTTTTTTATTGTTATCATTCAGTTACTAAAAATTTTATAACATTACAGATTTGACTCCAAACCGATACAATTTTATCGTTTACACAATGTATTATATGCAATTTCAAACATCCTGTAAATGTGTTACAGAACTTAAGAATATAGACATTTTTAAGTTTTATAACGCATTGGAAGTACGTGGCTTTTCCACAGGTGAGATATGTAAATAAATTACATAATAAATTGGTAGGGCATTAACAAAAGATTATGATGACGTCCTCGAGAGGGAGAAACCGGTATAAAAAAAATTGAGCTAGAATTTCATTTTAGATGATGATTTAGATTTAGGGTGTTAAGGGACAAACTTGCATTACTTTAATCAGGTATTTCTGTCATTATTTGGAGTAGGAAATGTAAATTAAATTTTGGACTTCGCTGACATTTTTTTTAAGCTTCATTTTTTTTAAATTAAATATAAAAAGTCAGTAGGCATTGAAGAGTTCGGAAGGGGGTAAGGAGTTGGCTAGTTCTTTGACTGAGTGACCAGTGATGATGAAATAGGGAAGAAAAAAAATTGTTTTGTTCTGAAGAAAATTAAGAAAAAAATCGTTAAAAGAGTCACCGGAGACCAAAATTTCATCAACGCTTTTTACTCTAGATAATAATCTCGTACAAGACTCTACTAAGAGACAGCCTGGGTTCTCATTGTCTCGCAAACTCTGGTCTGGTCTGATAAAGTGCTCCCATAGCCGTTGTGCCCATGGGGCCTTAAAGAGTCTACGACGTGTGAATGCGGTGCGGTGCAAACCACCGAACATGTGGTCAACGAATGCCCGCTCCATTCATTCCCCGGCAGGACTGATGAGGTCCACAGGGTATCGCCTTAGGCCCTAGACTGGATCGTAGACCTAGATGTCCCCTTCTGACCCCCCACTATCCGAAAGAAGACTCTAGATAACACAGGCAATCAAAGGTTAAAATATTATAACAGTGCAATATCCCTGTTTATCCGTAGGAAGAGTAATTATTATTGGTCGTGTCCAAAGTATAAATAGATGGGTTTGCCGGGGGTAACGTCCACGGAGACGCAAAAATAAAAATCTTCAAAATTTTTGTTGTTTCTCAAACCTACTAAATTTGAACATTTTGATTTTCTAGGTTTGAATGTATCAGCAGCATTTTGTTTTTTGTTTTTTTTTTTTTTTTTTTTTTTTAATTCAAATAATAGGGAAACATTGCAATAAACATAGTATTAACTCATTGTTAGCGAATTATGAAAAAAAAATTTTTGGTTGTGGGCTTAGGATCTTCGCTCATGAAGAAACCAAAAACTGGTTGGCCACTCACTTCACGGCACAACTCAATTTATCAACCTCCTGAAAAAAATCAATATTTTTCTGATCTGACATATCGCAAATTACTCGAATACACCAGGTCGTAAGCCGCTAACATGGCAACCTATCGACATGGCAACAAAAACATGGCTTTTCAAAAACAAAATTTCGGCACTCGAATCAAACAATTTTACTTTTCGATCTTATTCTGTGACAATAAAGAAAAATAGTTGAAAACTCCGTAGCTTACGATGAAAATGGTCTTACTAACTTAATCAATTGTTTTGACGTGGATAACTCAGATGGAAGACACTGATCAAATGTCGTGACATCAGAGTTAACCGTTAAACTTTTCCATGAGACTGAGTTAGATTTTCATTCATTCCTAATTCGACCCTCCGCCTATATCTTGTACGCGTGCACCGTGAAGTTCTGTTTCTGTATATTAATATTTCAATTACGAGGCGCATTAGCTCCCCGCTCCGTGACAAATTTGTTTAATTGGTAAACAGAGTGCGCCGGTAAGCCAACTGAGACTCCATTCTACCCGTCTCAGAACAGACTTAGTCTAGTGAGGCGGGTTACTTACTTGTTTGTATATAATATTATTTCAATAAACGCCCGGGCTGCCGGCAAAAAAAAAAATTTTCGCGATACGGAGCCAGGCAGTTCCGTGTGAGACGCATGGCTATGAAAGAGAACAGGTGGAAATTTGTGGTAGTACAAGCTTTCTGACGTGCGGGACACGTGGAGATTCTCAGGTCACATGGAGATACACTCACAAAAGTTATGATATTGGCCTTTCGAATTTCGCCCAAAAATCTGCATAATGAACCCTGAACTCTCTGACAACATTCTGACTTTGATATCCCGCATTCAGAATTTCTACCGATTTATAACAAATGTCCATTGAACACTTTACGTTTTTAAAGATCTTTAAAAATATATGAGTGTAAAAAGTAATTAAGTTTATGAAATTTTCTGGAAACTTTCTAGGAAAAAGTTTTTCATATTTTGGACTAAAGGAGATTCAAGCCTTTTTTTGGAGGTCTACGTAATCTTTCGGGATGCTGTTTTTAGGGTCTTTTTAGGAAAGAAAGGAGAGGAGTTCTGGGAAGAAAAAAGGTGAGTTGCAATCTGGCGGTCAGTGTGTCAGACTAATGAATGCATTCCTAACACTGCGGTGCAAGACGATATTCCAATAAAGCCCTGCTGGAGAGGTCAGAAGGTGACCATCAAGATCTCTCGCCCCAGCCTGCAACCCATTTGGAAAGCAGACGCATCCACCGACGCGGACAAACCTCAAACCATAAGCCCGGACACCCCTGCTAAGTCAAAAAACGTAGCGAAACACTTAGGGTGACCCACGGTAGAGGTGTTGGTAATCCAATCCGATAAATGTTTCCCGGGGTGGCGGAACCCATACCCTCCTCCCAAATTGAGAAATAATTTTAAACTTATAGGTATTTTTTTTAATGAAAAACAAATAACTTTGTGTAACACCACAATTTAAGTAACAATATCATAGGTATTTTCCTACGGCTATTGTCTTCTAGATCAACAAAATTATTTTCAGATTGCTGTATCCCTTCCCTCTCCCCACTCCCCTCACCCTCATCCCTCGCCCTGCGAACTCTCTCTCCCAAATACCCCTCCCTCCTCTCGGGTTCCCTTCCCCCCTCCCCCATTCCATAAATTCATTCCCGGTACATTCAGCTTTCAAAAAGCTCGCGTGCCACCTATTGCAATGTTTTTTATACTCACAAAAAATTTCAAATTACCAAAATAAAAATAAATTTCACAAATTATAAATTTCACATTACCAGAGCCCACCTGTATATATAAAAACCATCGACGGTAGGCATACATCAAATCACCAAAGTTTCATCGCAATCGGATGAACTGTTAGCAACGCATAATTTCATGATGCTAGAACTAACTATTGTATAAAGGTAAGAAGAATCGCGGGCATGCGCCATCAAATCTCCAAAGTTTCATCGCAATCGGATGAATGGTTTAGCAACGCATATCATACATACATATATACATACGTACGGACAGTAACTACTAGTTTAACCCTGAAGGTAAAATGCAGCTACACATTATAGGTACCAATTGCAGTATTTCTACTTAAATGTACTGTATGGCCGCTAGTTAAGTTAGTTCAGTTTGTTCTGGCACTTGCAAATAATTGATTTGCTCACACGAATCAATTTCGGTTAGCGCGCAGCATCTGGGCAGTGGACAGTGGGCATCTGTGCTGTGCGCTCTGGGGAAGTTAGCCAGTTAGTGTGTGATGATGGCGATGGAGTATTTGGGTTACATACGAGTATGAGAGACCGTCCGCCGCCTTCCTCGAATAGCGGAAATAAGTTGATAATGAATAATGCAAGCAATATTTCCCGTAATATGCGGCTGCTTTTTCTTAAACCGCTCGACTCGGCACAAATGAAAGTCTCAGGCTCGAAACGATGAAATACCAAGAGAATGAGAGACCACTTTTTTGCAAAAATTAATACGAATTTTGAAATCGAATTGCGAATTTCATGTCTGCACCCCAAACATATCAAAGAAAAAATTAAAATTTGTTTATTTCCATCAATCAATCATTATTTAACGTATTCTTGAAAAACCTTAATATTTTCAAGCCTGAATTAAAACTAGAAGCTGTAGAACATAATATTTGATGTTTGATAACAATTAATAGTTTTTTGAAAAATTTTGGTGGTTTTACTTTTTTTCAATGGGTACCTGCTTTGGAAGTTATTGCTACTTTCATTAGATAGATCATAGGTCTCAGAGGGTGTGTTTTGCATAAAATATTAAACATTAAATAATACTGCATGCAAAAAGTATAACATTTAAAAAATAAAGTTAAAAATAAACCATTTATCGAAACTTACGTTAAAAAAACGTGAGAACAAATTCGGTCGAGGATCAACACTAAAATTTCCATTCAAAATATAAATATGATGACTACATCTTAACGAGTAGCTAACGTCCCCAAATTCAGTTATACCAGCAATTGGAAAAAAATGCCAATTTTTATTAGTTCTACGTAAGTAGGAAAAAAAATTTAAATTTCGAATATTCGTATTTCGAAAATTCTTTATTTCGAATACTGGTACGGTACAAAAGGGTTAAGAATTAAACAAAAATAACGCAATATTTATTTAATAATAATGGATTTTATTATATTTAGAGGTTTGCTTTATGACATTATATTCGCTTTCCACCAATCTACTATAAAGTTCTATTTGATCTTCGATAAGTGGTGAGAAGAAAAGGGGTTCAACTAAATACAAGCAAGTTCAACTAAGTACAAGCAAGTACAATTTAAAAGAAATTTAAAGTCCTTGCAACACTGCAATATCAAAACTATCTATAACACAATTACAATAGCAGGTAAACATAAAAAAGGGACCGTACTTAAGTAATATGAATTATAAACATGAACAAAATTCTAAAAACCTACCGCTATAGTATTAACCTTCAGTCATCAAAATAAAATTGGGTATGTTCAAAGTTACGTTGTTACGGCATACGGCTACGGCATTTTTATCGCGTGGATCTTCAAATTCCTGACATGGTTCAGATGGTTTATGAATTGTCAATAATAACAGAATTAACAAAATAATAACGACATTATTTTCTTCGTAACAAGAACAGTAATTATGGCTGGTTTCCAAGTAACTAACCAATCGGCTAACTCCCATCCTGTATCAAACAAATTAAAAAAATAAATGAAATTTATGGAATTACCAGAAAAGAACTAACTAGTAATTTAAACATCGTCATAGAAGATACTGAAAAAAGCTACACAATACCACGGTGTTGTATCACAGAAGTAATCAAATTGTTGAAAATCCTATATCCAAAACCTAGTTCTCCCCAGGATCTCCTAGTAAGAAAGATTAAAAAAATATTCTGCATCTCTTTTATGGTCATAATTTATCTTCTTAAAATATCATTTTAAAACTCGTTTCATTCCATGGTATTCGGATATAAATGAAGCAAGTGGTGTGTGCCTGTACAGGGTTGAATGGCGTGATGGTTAGTTAGTTAAAACCAAAGTGACAATCCGCTAGTAATTTATTACTGATAACGGAGTACAATCCAAAGAAGATCAGACGCTAGCAACAGTTGTTGATCAGCAAGTCTCGAGGTCACTGGCTTAGTTTTATTACAAGTTACTGGGTATCTACCTACTCACTTTTATCGTCCGGTTCATCCTCCACAGCACACACGAGATCTCACTCAGGTCCGTTATGAGTAGATCTCCTCCGCTAGCCATTCATATGAGTTCTTGTGCTTAATTAGGCATTTGTTACAATTATGTGTGTTACTGTCCGCAATCCATGTTTGCCGAGCCAATAATACAGTATACAGTATGCTTCAAGTTCATAAATCAGCTCCTACTCTATTTCATCTTCTTCGGTTTCTTCTGCCACTTGTTCAATGTTCGTGTCTGTTAAATATAACGGACTGAACGTTCATGTTTCGTACAAATTAACAATACAGTTTGGTGTAGAAGATGATAATTATGATCATGGTTGTATTTTTGATTTTAGATATGAGTGGGGTATGTTGTGGAGTATTTTGACTTAAATTTATTAATTGTATAAATAAGTCGCCTAACAGTGGATTTAACCACAGTTTGAAAATGATCTTGTAAACCGAAACAGCTGTAACAAAAAAAAATACTTAAATACTTGCGGAACTTGATAATAAAACTATCATTTCTTCAAAATTCGCAAACTCACTTTGTGGCACCATTATTTAATTTAATGAAAACAAATAACTTTGTTTTCACCACTATTTAATTAACAATATCAACATGTTTCGAAAAATATGTTTTCTTCGTCAGGATAAGTTATTAACTGACGAAGAAAACATAGTTTTCGAAATATGTTGATATTGTTAATTAAATAATGGTGTACACAAAGTTATTTGTTTTCATTAAAATAAAACTATCAAATTTTATTTTCATTAAATTTAAAAAAATATATTATGTATAAAAAAATATAAAAAAAGATTATTTCGACCTTTCTAACACATCATTCCAGCTTTAACCATTTGGTTATAATTTAGTAATTATGTGTGTAATAATTAATTTCAGTTAGTTTAATAGACATGGAAGACATTTAACGAGTCGTTTATCAAACTATTTTGGTTGTTTGAAATATTGACTTATGGACCATCGGACCATGTAACCATCACTTCTGTCACGACATTTTCTTTGAACAATCAGCCCAAAGTGACTCCTATTTTTTCCGCGTTTAACATTACAATTTCTTTCTTAATATGATATTTGATTTCATGTACCACATTAAATCAAAATATTAAGTACTCCACCATTTTTTATAATTTCATGACAATCTGGTATTACGTACAAACAAGTCAAAAATTGGTATCTAACCGGGTTTCTAGTTTCTACTACTTACTTATAATGCAGGCAAATAGCATTAAACTTCAGAAAACAGAAGGCAATGGGCTTTCTGTTAACACCAACAATAATATATTGTATAAAAATGGTAAAAAATACACAATCACTAAAATAAATAAAAAAGAAAATAAAACTCACTGGTTGTTCTTGTATGTGCACCTTCGAAATCCAGTCGCTAACAATTTCTTGAAGATGTCCATAAAATACTTTTGTTTTTTTTTTTGGAGACCGCTGTTTCAAACACTACCGTTAAACTTTAAAACATAATAAAATATTATTTCCAACACATTTTTTCATAAAAACTGAATCACTTTTGGTTCAAGGGTATGGTAACACTAACAGTTGTTAAAAAAATTCATAAATTTTTATTTTTCATCAATTTTTTCAATAATCTGTAACAATATTGCAGGATGTGGTATGAAATTAATGGTGCGTGAGTTGTAAAAAATGCTAACTGGTGGCAGTGGTTTTATCAAATGTTTTATTATTTAGATTCGTTCATCGCGCATGCCGCCTGCGCATTACCAAGAAGCACGTATTTATGGCCAGTTATGTTCTTCTCCGGTTGGATTATATTATATTTATTCTTCTGGCCACGAAAACGTATAAGCTATCATTTACCTATTATTATCAACCGAAGTTTTGATTTTGTTAAATTGACTCGGAATTGACTGGTTGTTTTAGAACAATTGGTAAGGTATTTGTAGTGGTATGCATTTTTGGATTATTATTTGTACTTACGCAGATGACACAGATACGCATAATACATCTTCGAAAAAATAAATGTACTAATTGGGTAGGCTTGGGAAGGGCGAAATTGTGTAGATATATTTATATATTTTTTTATTTGACTGTCACACTTGGTGGCGTAAAATTACACGAGGGAAAATAATTATTCAATTACATTTTTATGCAAGCAGCTACGGGATTCAAATCCGCATATCCTGAATAAAATTAGAATAAAAACTACAAATAAAAAATTAAGTTTACCAAAACTATCAAAAATTGAATGAAGTATTTTACAACCCACAATGGTAGATATGAGGATTCTAGATAATTCGTCTTGAATTCCGCGGTACAGATTTACAACGTATTTAGGACTAATATATGTACAATTTTATAATCTTCAAAGTTTTCATTTCTATCCCCAATATCTACTGTTCCCACGTCCCCGACTGCACATATAAGTTTAAATACCTGCACTTAAAGACGTATGTTTACAATTATTCTAATAAATATGTTGTTATATGTCGTAATTGACAAACACAATTTTGGGTGTTATTTTCAAAAGGTGTTTTTTAGCACTCTTCTAAGGAACGAAGTAAAGTGTTTCGGATTAATAAAAAAAGTAATTGTTCAACTATTGGTAAATTGTACCTTATTAAAAAATTCCAATCAAATCCCACTTCTGGTTTGAGCTACAAATCCTTCGTCAAACGCTTTTTCATGCAAAAATATATACAGCCTGCAACAGCGTTTGTATCACATAATAATTGGGTTGGCCGAAATGAAGGTTTTTTTCTGGTACGGAGATGAATTTACTTTTTTAAACTGGTTTATTCACTATTGTGAATATTTAATATACCTACCTACAATATATTTTATACACACGCCAGATGTTACATTCGTACCCATGCGGTACGAACACAATTTGTTGGACTAAACAAAAATTATTTTAGTTATCAAACATTGGACACCTCACTACAGAGTTGTTGAAGAAAGTCTCATACGCAGGTCATATTATATTTTAAGAAGTTAAAAGGCTATATTATTAATAAAAATAACGTAACATTTGTGTAGCCCTGTTTTGGTTTTTCACTTCATGTGTGCAAAAATTTGTTAGTTAATTTTACAATAATAATAAAAATATTGCAATCGAAAAAAGCATTTTGTTTGTGGCTTGTCCAAAACCACTTTATTTTAGTGATTATTTTCCTACCGGTTTCGGAAAAGACAAAAATAATATTAAAATCTGTTGAAAGAGGGTCTCTTTTTAAGCCCGCTAGACAAATAATTATTAAAATAAAAATGTTTTAAACACGTGCATGTGTTTATATTAAACAAAAATTCTCAACTTTTCATCTAATTTTTTTTTCTGAACTTACTAATGGATTTGATAACATAAAAAAAATAGAAAAATTACTTTTAAAGTTCTTAAGAATTATTCGCGCGAATAAGAAGCGTTCCTTGCGACATCTGTGAACTCATTTTATTGGGGCTTACTAACTAAACAAGAACTATGAAAATACCACGATGGTAAACCACAATAATATCTTATCTAGTTAGAAAATTTTCTATGGTAGACATTTTTCATTCAAACTTTATGATTTCAAAATGCCAATAAATATTTTTTTTAACAGATGGCTGCGTCTCAACTGATAGTTTTAAATAATATTATGATGTGTTTTTTATGAAATGTTATTAGATTAACTGTATTTCACAATCTTTACATATTATACAATGAAGTCACTCCCTCTGTACGCTTAGATCTTTTAAACCACGCAACGGATTTTCATGCGGTTTTCACCAATAGATAGAGTGATTCATGAGGAAGATTTTTAATTTTATAATTTGTCAAGGTTTTGTGCAAATTGGTTGAAATATATAAAAAAGGGAGTGGGCAGCGGGCTGGCAAGCGGGCGGTGTGGATATGATATTGTGTATGCAAATTAACAGATGACGTTGGTTACAAAGGTTGGGTAAAGGCAGTGTGTTACGTCAGCCACAGCAACGTGTGGCCGGGTCTGCTAGTAAATAAATAAAGAGAAAAATCCGTGTGTAATAATATCTGCCCATTGGCTTAACAAATTCTCTAGTGTCGTAAAATTTAAGGCAACGCTACCCGGCTCAAAAAGAAGAAGATGGAGAGATATGTAATTAAGAATGTTACAAAAGGAATGTTACGAATGAAAAGAGCGCGCTAATATTTTCAATGATAAAATTTCAACAAAAATTGTGAAAATGCTTAATAAAACATGACTCGTTTAAAATAGAGCAAAAATCTCGCGGGGGTTATCTAAAACAACGTTCAAAAACACTGTGAATTTTTTCATACACATAACTTGTTAAATAATAGAGACAGGCTTGAAAATAAAAATTTTCGGTGCGTACTTTGCGATTTTTTTCTATCGAGGAAATTTCATATAATTTGCCTTTCGGCGTGAAGATTGTATAGATATTATCTTCAAAAATAACATATATTTTTTTAAGAGCTTAAAAACTTCAAATGCAAGAAATCGGTAGAAATTCGGATAGTGGCGGCTTAATCAGCATATCATAGACAGGTCAATGCAATTATCTTCAGCTCTCAATTTAATTTCCATCATTGGCTGTGGATTAAATACCCTTTTTAATTTTTATTGAAATCTCGAAAGAAAACGGATAAGAAACAGTAAAATAAATATTTTCTACAATGAACAGGTGTAAAGTTGAAAAGTAATTTTTTGCTCAAATTTCGCATTTATCATATTCTATAGGTCCTTGTGAAGCTATAAAGATGTGATTTTACTTGTTGTAGAAAATAGAAGTGAAAAATAACTAACGCAGCGTCGCGCGTCGCCTTGGTTCGTATTTGTCCAACAGACCATTAGAAAATTTTACAGGAGGAGAAGGTTATCTTTCATTATTTCAATGAAACATTAGGATAGGTGTTAAACCCTAATTCGAAGATTTCTGTGATAGGGTTATATCTACCACTTGATATAATTTAAAATTATTGCGTAATACCAGTCTATTAACACTAGACTTAGGCTCCGTTTCCAAATACCATTATAATAATGCAAATTCGCCAAGTCGGCTGCCTCTTCTGCCATTCGAACCGTCACTAATGTAATACAAACGCAATGTGGAGCATTCGCTGCTTACCATTAAATTAGAAGCTGTTTCCTCCAGTGATTGCTTACTGATGAAGTTACTGCTCACGAAGAACACGCGTCTTACTTAATTCAACGCACTTAGCGAAAATCAAGACCAGGGCTTTAGAAAATAAATGGAATAATGAAAATGTTGAACTTTATTGTGCACTGGCGAGTTCCCGGCATGCGTTGCTATGTCACTTAATGAAGAAATTATTTCTCCCTGCGTGTCCTTTCCCATTCATCCCGTTCCCCTTCCGCCTCCCTTTTCTCTCCAACGTACCCTTTCCCCCCCCCCCCCCGCGTTCCCACACCGCCTTTTCCGCCTTCCCTCTCCCCACTCCCCTTGCCCTCTTCCTCCGTCCCGTGAACCCCCCTTCCGATTTCAAATAATGACATCTATGGGAATGTTTAACTGAATGAAAATGTTAAACTTTATTGTGCATTAGCGAGTTCCCGGCATGCGTTGCTATGCCACCTAGTAAAAAAATTGTTTCTCCCTGCGTGTCCTTTCCCATTCGTCCCGTTCCCTTTCCGCCTCCCCTTTCTCTCCAACGTCCCCTTTCCCCCCGTGTTCCCACTCCGCCTTCTCCGCCTTCCCTCTCCCCACTCCCCTTGCCCTCTTTCCCGGTCCCGCGAACCACCCTCCCGATTTCAAATAATGACATCTATAGGATTTAGCCTGCGAGAGAATGAGATAGAATGAAACCTTGTCGCATTGGCCGCTTTGCTTATGAGCTCACTTTTCAAGTATCCTATTGGTTGAAATTGTGTTGTGAAGGTTTCAACTCCACCACGTGTGAACTGCACTCGATTTTTTTTAATTTAGAAAACCAGTCAAATTATCCGTGAAAAATTGCAAAAATAGAATCATTAAGCGCTTTACTAAATGGCGCTAGAATGTTTGTTCAATATTAATGACTATAAATTTGAGATTTGTTTGGTTGAAGCCATTAAAACTCTCAAACAGTAGCTTTAGCATAATTAAATTTACACAGCTTTAATTGTGTAGAATTTCTAGATCGTCGCACTATTTCGATGTAAGTTATGAAGGTTTGTATTATTGTTAAAAAAGACTGCACGCCATATTATTTGCTGTGTAGATTTTTTCAATTTTTAGTAGAAATACAACTAGAAACACTATAATGGATAAGCCTTTTTTTCCATATAACAAGGTTTTTAACTAGATACATGAAGAAAAAAGCATTTTCTGACATCAAATACATATAACAAATGTTTAGATAATTAAATTAATAAAATATCGTATAACACATTATTATTCAAATAAAATTGACTTTACCACGCCAGGATTTGAATCCAGATAGCTAGTCGAGAGCCTTACCCTTCAGCCACGATACAATGGAGTCTGAAACTAATGAAATCGGCTTAATACTTAATCAGAGTGGTGTGAACAAACAGTTTTTCAGAAGCCTTCACTGTACAGTTGAGTCTGAAACTAATGAATTTGACTTAAAACTTAATCAGGTTTAATGAAATTGACTTTAAACTTAATCAGAGTGGTTTGTAGAAACAGTTTTTCAGAAGCCATCTAGGTACAGTTGAGTCTGAAACTAATGAATTAATGAAATTGGCTTAATACTTAATCAGAGAGATATGTACAAACAGTTTTTCAGAAGCCGTCAAGGTACCGTTGAGTCTGAAACTAATGAAATTGGCTTAAAACTGTATTATGGTATGTATAAACAATTTTTCAGAAGCTTGCAAGGTACAGTTGAGTCTGAAACTAATGAAATTGGCTTAAAACTTAATCAGAGTGGTGTGTACGGACAGCTTTACATTCACATTATTGAGTTTTATAAAAGTTCTGGTGAAATTCAACATTTTGTGTAACTTAAAATTCGACAAAAAAACCTTTATGTGTTGACTGTTCTAATAATAAATCCAGTTAACCGAGTAATCAAAATACATTCACAAATCGCAAAGTTTTTTGTTGTTTTGATATTGGGTACGAGCCGTTAGAATGTAGAAAGTTTTTAGTTTATTAGATTTTATTGAAATATCGCTGATTTAATTAGCACGTGGTTAAAACATTGCAGTTTTCAAGTCGTAAATATTTTAATTAGCCACCTTCATTAGTTTTAATTAACTAAAAATAGTTCCTATTGCATTTGTCACACTCAAAACATCAGGTAAAAAGTTATCGGCCGTTGTTTTCAAACCGAACTTAGCAAGCGATTAGCCGATATTTGTCCTAAATCATGCTCATAAGCACGAATGTACTCTTCCAAATACCACCTCTACTAGCTGAGCGGAAATAAAGCACTGTTGAATACCTCACGAGAGTCCCAGCTGCTCCCGTCTGGAGCCAGTGAGACTATGGCATCCCCAATTTGGGTATGTTGTGATGTTGAAGGTAATGCGGAGGGGAAGGAGTTGAGGAAGATGAAGATGGGGAAGTACCTGACTATTCAGATCTTGTCACCAAACACGGCTAAAGCAATTTCAAGCAACGTTTCAATTCTGAATGGTGGTCTTACACCAGGGCGATACTGAGAGTACCTTCCACTCTGAAACGTACCGCAAATATACTACATATTATTTTAAATGAATGAATTGTGAAATAAGACAAATTAATCAAATAAAATGTATTTGCCACGCTGGAATTCGATACCGCGACCTTCGGATTGCGAGTCAAGAGTCTTGCCACTGGACTACGCCGGCCGTCACAGTAGCAGTATTAAATTTGTATTTTAATACTGTTTATTGAAGTGCTCCAAGTGAGAAGCATAGTTTCTCAAAATTTACCCCCTGCTATTCTCTACCGTTACTATTTCACCTTTGAAATTCCTCCCTTTGCCCTTCCCTCAATTCCCACCCCTCCGTCGACGTTCCCCTGCGTGTCTTTTCCCATGCGTCCTCGTTTCCCTCTTTTTCGTTCCCTTTTCCCTCCCGGATTCCTCTCTCAGTCACGCCTTTTCTCCCTGCAGCTAAACGTTATGAAATAAACACATTTTCACTAATAACTCGCGCGCCATCTATCGTAAAATTTAAATATAAATTTCATAATGCCTGAGCTCACCATTATATAAATAAACCTTCGCGAGCGTGCGCACAGCAAATCACCGAAGTTGCATCGCAATCAAATGAATGGTGTAGGAACGCGTACGGGACAAACAAAGAAACATCCATTTTTATAGAGTTTATGCGTGTTACCGTTGTGAGAATACTATTAGTTCACTTAATGAAAACAATAATAAATGTAAACATGCATGGTCGTCATTCATAATATTTTCGATGTAATTTGATGAAAAGTAAAATAATTAGACAACGGGTTTAACGGTTAACAATGAGTACCTATCTACCTACTCACTTGATGAGTATGCCGCGCACCTGTGAGACCGAACGTGAGAATATGGTGTTTAATTTAGTCAGGTAGGTTTAGTGAGCTTCGTTATTAACTGCCGGCATTCAGCCTAAGGCTTTATGTTTAAACGACTGTTAACTTCTGCAAAAAGACAAGAAGTTTACGATCTTTATTCCCATGCAGACAAAACGATTGTTTCAGCAGAGGCGTTATTCAGTTTAACATAAGACAGCGATGACAGTTACGATCATTGCAAATGAGGGTGATAATTCAACTTGCATGTTTGAAATTTCATTCCACACAGAAGAAAAGAAAGAAAAAATTCAAGAAAAATAAATAAAAGAACTTCAATCAAGGTAAAATATTGTTTCCGGCATTAATAAATACCTAAAGATAGCAAAAATCAGTCACATTAAATACATGTAGGATTACGAAAGATTTTTTAAATATTTATATTGAGGGATCAGTAGGATTTATCGGTCCAGTTGGGGGTTCTATCGAGCCGAACCCTCTGATATGAAAATATCTGGAGTCGGTGAATTATTTTCCCATTTGGTCTCTGGTAGGTTGACATGTTGTTCTTGTATTGTTTTGTATTTATTATACTTATATAGTGCGGATTGCGTGGATTGACTAGATGATCATTTGTGGAAAAGTGTGTGGAAGGGTTTAAGTTTTTCCTGTGGGGAAGATTTAACCCGGACATAAAGTCAAAAGAACTTTAAAACCCTTTGTATTCTAGATGTGAAATTTTAAAAAATCATTTATGAATTCATCACGCAACAACAAAAGTCAATATTTAGATAAAAAGGCAGAAGCTATTTATAAAATAAAGTGTTTATTACCAATTTTGATATTTTCTAGAAATGAAATATTTTGGATGAATGAGTAACTTATTAGCATATCTGAGGACAAATTATTTTCTTTCAATTGGGTATCATTTTATTAGGATTATGATATTTTCGATCAGGTTTCTGTAAGCAATACATGATTTGTCCTTCATTTATTAAGTCGTTACCACTAGGGCCATTGCGCCTGTAAAAAATCAAGTACCTCATAATTAAGAACCGATCTTAAATTTGGATTCGTGGCAAAAATACCTAACTAAACTTTTTTTAAATCAAAGTACAGAGTAAATATCTCGTTCGCTTGTGGGCCATTTGATTAATTTATTTTTTAAGTTATAAAATAAACGCTTTCAAAGGATTCTTAATGATTTCAGGTTTAAGGGATTCCCGTCCTTTCCAATCCACCTCACATCTTTTCCTGAATGGGTGTGCCATAATTCCACAGGCTCTGCTGGTCAGATGAAACTTTTGTGCATTTTCAAGAATAAAAATTGTTACTATGACACACTAAAAATCTTTTGTTGGTGGGAACAAGATTGATTTGAAATCGATTTTATTAAATTGTGTCCCTCTGTAGATATACGAGTTTGTATTTTTGCCATTATGAAGTCCAAGGATGATTGTAGTTGTAAAAATTTGTGGTTACTAAATTATTATTGAACTTCTCATCCGAAGTGCTTCTAACGCTAGGTATGCTATTATAATGGGCATGTCAGGATGTACCATGAGGTTTTTTCCCCTTTGCAATAACCATAAAATGAAATTGTATTTTGATTATCGAAATATCAATAATAACAAACACATAGCAAAGCAAACCGACAATGAAAAATCTGTTTCCAAAACACATCAATCTAAAGACGCTGTTAAAGCACGTCATAGCATTCTTCAAATGTAGGTTTTAATAAAAATTGTTCAGTTCTCCAAAGTTTTTTCGATAGTAGTAACATTCTGATAGAAGAGGGCAATCAAAATAAAAGAAAATGATTAGTGCCACACATATAGACAATGTCGTGAAATTAAATTTACCCAAACTAATTATGTTGTGTTTATTAAACTAAGCAAAGTGGTAGAACCTGCAGACGAGCTGCCGAGTGGCAGCTTTGCAAGGCAACTATTTAAGATGTTGTTAAACATCTTGTAACATCGATGTTTTAAAATTAAATAAAATTAAAAATAAATGAATAAAAAAAAATTTGAATCCTGATATTCAAATGAATTAAACAATTATTCTTGTATTTTTTTAAGTTGTTTTTTTTTACTTTTCCTGTTTTCTATTGACAAGAGTGCAATTTTGCGGACCTAAATTTGCAGTGGATGGCAGAAGAAGTAGATCACGTCTCGGAATAACAAAAAAGAAAATGTAATGATGAATGTAAATTAAAAAAATTATGTTATAAAAAGTGTACACCGAGGCACATGTAGAGAGTATTTGTATTAATTAAGTGAGTGGGTTAAAATTTTATTATTTTTACCAGATTGTATATCATTCGGAGTGTTGACAAAATAACAACATTTAATCTATCTGGAAAAATAAATACTTCTGAAAGCTTATAGACCTTTAAAATGTGAATGCTGAATAAATTTTAGTAAAGCTATCAACAGTATTAATAGGCTAGAGACTGCGGTCGAAATTTAAAATGCAACTCTAATGCTGCGCCTTATGCAAAACCGTTTTCGTGCGTGAAGTTTGTATGCAAATATACTTTTAATAATAATAATAGAAAAATTAATAATGTTATTAACCAAACCGTTGTAAGAACCGAATTAAAGCAATGCCAAAAGATGGCGCCACTTAAGTTAACAGTTTGCGTGATTAGCATCGCCTGGCAGGCGTAAGTACAACTGATTTGTAATTTTGTGTGTCTCTCCGGATATGGAGATATTAACGATAATATGATAATTATTTTAACTGACAGTTGTGAATAATAGTATCACGCAGCTATGTATTTGTCCCAGTGACCAGCTGTCACCGGATCACAATGAATCCGAGGGACCAGTATTTTTGGAACCAGTTCCTATTTTTGGAACCAGTTCCTAACGGTTTTATAAAATGGTCACCAACACTCAAACTGGGCGAAGCCGAACCAAAAGCGCCCGCAGGGCCTAGCAGTAAAAACCTGCGGAGCGGGTTTTTAACTGCTAGTTTGAAATATACTACTCTATTATATTTAATATATTGATTGAATATTTCTGTTCCCTAATAATATTACAAATATTATAATATAGGTACCCATTTAAAAGCTTCTTGTACAAGATACGCCCATTATTACGTTTGTTTTCATGTTGTTTAATCCTTATTTAATTGTTGTGATCAAAATCGAGAAAGTTGTGCTCCTTAAAGAGTAAAAAAATCTGTATGTATAAATTTTACTCAATCAATACCAACACACCAAAAATGAGAAATAACTTATACATACATCTTCAAATATTTGTTGATAGATTTTAAACAGTTGTTTAGTATTAGTTAAGTTGCGCACGTTTGTGACAACGCATTGAGTTATCGAGATAAATATTATATTTAAAATGGATAAGGAATTTTTCTAAAAAATCACAATACCGTACCATAAACCTCAAGTAAGTTGCTACCCGATAAACGAAGCTTTTTTTAAATCAATGTTTGATCCAGACATCACCAAAACACTGTCAAGTTACAAGGCACGGACGCAAAAGAGTTTACAAATTGTCACGTAGGTCATAAAATTACTAAGTAGGTTTGGGTTCTTTTGACTCGGTGACTTGTTTTGCTAGCAATCAGCGGTCGCAATTTCTACTTGTGTTGACTTTTATGGCATTGCAGATCTTACGGTTACCATTGGAGATTTTATTCTAGTTTTTTGATAGCATCCATCGCCAGTTTTATCAAATTGTGACTTCAAGTATTAATCAGCTGGATTTGTTTAGCTGGAGCGATATAGGAGACGATTAAAAAAATAAAAATTCAGACCAGAATTATCCGTAAAATGTTTTTTGGTGATAATAACCCAAATATTGAAATTGAAATGGCGTACAATTCTAATATTTTTTTCAGAAAATAACACTACATTACGAACTAACCTAATTAACTTTTTTTAAACACGTATAATAATACCACTTTGTTTGACCAAAGAAGCTTAAACACATTTTTTCTAACGACTTATCTTCTATTAGATTAATAAAAACAATTTCACTCTTTTTACACTTTAATCGTCAGTTTAAAGATCCATATGTGTTGGTAGAAATGAAGTTGCTAGCATCAAATTTCAAAGTTATTTTTCAAGTTTTGTGAAAGTTGTGTTCAAATTCTGTTATTATATAGTTGTTTAAGATCCATATCTGTTGATAGAAATGAAGCTGCTAGCATCAAATTTCAAAGTTATTTTTCAAGTTATGTTCAAATTCTGTTATTGTATAGTTGCTTCGTAGAACTGAAATAATGATGGAACTTTAACAGGACTTGAAAATTAACTTCAAAATTTAATTTCTGTAAAAATTTCATTATTAATAAAAATAAAAAGTTAATATTTGATTTCTGTAAAAGTCCTATTGAAGTATATGCAGGTACTGCGAAAAAACCAGTCCATGACTAAAATAATAACAAAACTTGAATAGAACTTTATTTTAAACTTTGAAATTTGATGAAATATTCGAATACTATACAACCACTCGTCATAACTGACTCACTGCAATATAATCGTAATGTTTCAATGAAAATTAGATAATGTAGATATGTAGAGGTGTTGAAATTTAGTTGTGTTAAAAATTATATTTTAAATTCTGTATCTGCTGAAAGGCGATTTTTATTTATTTATTACAGGCCCTAATGGGCTTTTACAATCTAATTTATAAGTTGTTTGTGTCACCGTTATTGTAAATACTTAAAAATTTAAACTTAAAATAAAAAATAATAGACTTATTGAAAAAATACTAACTACAAAATCATAAAATAAAATACATTGGTAGAAATGTAAACAGAGACTATTCCTCATATAAATAGATATTCAATATAACAAATTCATATTCAGGTTATGTATTATAATTGACACCACTATGTTTTATATTTCATTTTGATTATCGTTATTTCTGTCATCACTACAAGCATTTCCGTCAAGTAACAACCAAACATTGATTACTCATGCTGTGAACATTTCTAATTGGAGAGTTAATATCTACGTAGGTACATCTCAACGGCAATTCTATTATTTTAATAATTGTTAATACTCTGTAAATGTTTCAAACAATAAATAAATAACAAAAATCTAGAAAGTATATACGTCTATTTGCATCTAGATAAATAAAAGTATTGATTATTTTTAAGATGAAATATTTATCCAAAATCAGAAAATTATTTCCGAGACCGTGAAGTCTTTGCTAAGTCAGTGACCAGGGTGTTGTTAAAGTAAAGGGGTAATAAATGTAGGCAAGATCTTTTGGGTACTTGGATGTTGATTAATTGAAGCAATTCAGGACAGTCCATTTTGTATTTTATGTAATTGTGTTAAATCTGTGCTTTTGTGAAATATGTGTTAAACAGTATGTTTATATTGTTAAGCTCGTGTTGAAAAACGCAACCTAACTGTGATAGCTTAGCTGGAAATGCTACGTCCGTGTCAGTAGAAACCAGATTGCAGCTATTGCCGGTAAGGTCCGCTGTTAAGCTTGCTGATATCTGATACTGGGAATACTTCGAAAATTCTGCTGACGCGGAGTCGAAAGAGACAAAAATTTGTCTCCTCGTAAATTATACGATTCCCTGGGACACAATATTTATAAAATATCAAGATAATTTTTTCTAAAATATTCTTTAATTTACTTTATCCTCCTCGGAACCACTGTCTCCTGTGGGTGACATAAAAAAGTTATGTGATTCCTGGAGTATTATTAATTCAAACTAGTTGCTAGGGACCCAGGGTCTCCTACAAGAGACACAATTCTAGAAACATTGAGCATTAAAAAAAAAATTTAATAA
This sequence comes from Glyphotaelius pellucidus, assembly GCA_936435175.1. Classification (NCBI taxonomy): domain Eukaryota; kingdom Metazoa; phylum Arthropoda; class Insecta; order Trichoptera; family Limnephilidae; genus Glyphotaelius; species Glyphotaelius pellucidus. The sequence continues at coordinate 17,712,023 of OW386552.1, forward strand.
AATTATTTTATGTAATTTTTTAGATATACCTACAATTTCAAAAATAAAAATTGAAACACTTTTTTCTCTGGGTCCTAAGATGAGGATATCTAAGTAATTATTTGGTAAATTCATTCCTTAACATTTTTATTCAAAATACTTAACTCCAAATTCGACTGTTGTGAACTCTTGCAACTCATTAACTTACGAACACCTACAGTAACAACACGACAAAATACAATATTCTACAGCAGCACTCATAAACTATATTGCCCACTCTTCGATACAACGACTTCACACCATGGGAAATAAGTACTTGGGTGATGTTGACATTTTCAAAATCAACTTGGCGAGTTTTTTGGATCATCAAAACATTTATTTCAACACTATTACTAAACACATCTTGTCAACCTATAAAATAGCGGTATTTTTCTGTTTTTGTATATGTGTTTGTATGTCTTGTTGTATGACTTTTATCTAATGTAATTTTATTTTTATTATTTCCCAAGTTTCAAAGTATTTGTCAAATTAAAATTACACTACAAATCTTGTAAAAGCCTTCTGGGCGTTAAATAAATAAATTAAAATAAAAATATTGATAACTACCTTAAATATTTATTTTCAAAATTACATTCATGAATCAATGAATTTATAACATTGCCAATCAACAGTGATGCGAAATTTCTCAGTGTAGGTTAAACGACTAGAAATTCCGAACACTGTTAGCTTGAAATTAATGAGTTCGTTAAACGCGTAAACTGCAAGCAATCATGACGACTAATGAATGTTTCAGATAATTTGGGTGTTCCATATAGAAATAAAGTAGTCAGACAAGAAAGTCCAATTTCATTCTCCGAAAATTTACTTTCTTTTTAATGTGTCTAGCTATTAAGTGATTAAACACAGTTTGGAATGTGTAAACATCAATCTGATATATCTTGATTGGTTGAAAACAGTTTAAACTCATCGTTATTGCACTTTTAATCAGGTTAAATTGATACAAATCTCGTCTGATATGACTTTTCGATTTGGATGGAGTTGAATTTTAACTTTTTTAGGATGGTGTTGCCTGTAATTATACGGAACTGTTGTAGAAGAAAGTAGAAGACGCGTTTTTCCAGTTCAGTCAATGACCTAACCAAATTGTTTACTTGACACTTCACATGTCACTAAACTCTGTCCAATTGAAGCCGAAATAATACATTGTTATAATTAAGTTCACTTCTTGTAGTATCCTTTTCTTTTCACTACATTGTACTGCATTTTCTATATAATATTATGATAAGACTTTAACTGCTACTAACCTACAATGAGGATACTATGAATTTACTGATTACGGCAGAATATCACTTTATCGGAAACACGCGAACACCTCAGCACAGGTTCGCCTAGTGAGATTTTTTTTCAAAACACTGCTACTAGCCTATTTACCTGTACAGAAAAATCAAAAAAGATACGATGGTATCTTGGAATTTTTTTTCAATTTTCTTGTTTGGGAGATTTCGCTAATTTTGTATTCAATGATTAAATATTGCAATTTCAGGTTTTACTCATGAAGTTATTCCAAAAATAAATTTAAAAATTTACACAAAATTACTAATTATTCGCATTTGTTGTATTACATATGTAAACCGTAGGCATCTGTAAAATGTATGTACGAGAATGGAAAAAAAATATTTATAACGTTCAACAGAACACAGAATCTCTTATCAAAAGACGTTAATTGATTGTATCTCCGCTTCTGAATATATTATTTTTTTGTTTCTTCTGTTTTCACAATTTCTTACTCTTTTCAACTCGCAATATCATTCCCACCATAAGCTGTGAAGCTTTAGAGAGCAATGAATCCGTCAAAAAAATTGACAACACATAAAACTTTATTTTTCTATTTTGTATTCGTTATTAGTAATTTCATTAGATTTCAGGTCATTAAGGTGTTATATGGCTTTGAAAAATTAAAAAAAAACTTTTTTTTTCCTTTATCTAATACATATGTCTAAAATATTCTCCTAAAATTTCAAGTTAATCGGAGTAAAAGTCTAGGAGAGAGAACCTTCGCGATTCCCCCGCCACATTGGGAAAGACCTTGAAACTTGAAACTTCAATCGCGTTTATCTCGAAACGCCATTTTTGAAGTCAGTAGGCAAGATTTCTCAGAAACCAATTCACCGATCTCATTGAAATTTGGCACACTTCTTCAAAATAGCACTGACCAGTACCTGAACCAAGGATTTTATTTTTCTACGACTACAAATAATTTTACAAAGCTATACGTAGTGTAAATTGTACCAAAAATTTTATTATTTTGCATAACACTCTGCCAAAAATTCATATTTCAATTTTTTGAAAAATCCTTCGATCAGAGATAGCTTATACATATCTACTAATAGAAAAAATATATATATTTCGGATGAAGCTATCATGAGTTTTCCTGCCTACCGCAAGGACACTTTTTTTTGGGAGTCTCCGGAAACCATGCCCCACCGGCTGAATTTCCGATTTTTTTATTATTTTTTTTTTTTCAATATTGTTTAGAAGTTGTTCTGTTATGTGCTTAACATTTCAAATAAAATAATTCATTCATAAAAAAAAAAATTATCGAGAAAATGTGTCTTTTTGTGGCTACCAAACCCATGTAACCCCTTAAGTGACAATAATTGTGTCATTCGAACAATATTTGTGACCTTTCAACATATTTACCAATGAAAAAAATATATTATTCTTCTCAATTTGACCGAAAAAGTTAAATACTTTCATACTTATGTTAAAGCGAAGAAAATATTAATATTTTTAAGTGTTACAGAAACATAATCAAGTTCATTCAATGTCAAGTACTAAATCACAATTATCAATAGCTAAATCATTGATCTTGATGATCTTTCAAACATTATGGAGAAATGAAATGTTATATTTACGACTACTACCTTATTTTTAATCCTCATCGATGAACAAATGTTTTTTCTTCGCATGTACATAACGGAGTCGGGTATCTTTTTCACGATCCAACCATGAACAATCTCGTAATATCTATTGGTATCACGAATCAGCCCAACAGAACTGTGCCTCAGTAAGAAAGCATATCGCCATGCTGAACTTTACGATGGAATAATCAATTTGTTTGTTCATGATTAAGTCCATTGGGGATTAACGATGATTAAAAAGTAATGAAGATATTGTTAATAAACAGAGCTAAACGTGGCGATCGTAAACTGTTTTAATTTCTTAATCTCGCGGCTCTTATCGTGCAGTGTTTTATAAAACGCTTCGAGATAATTCCAATAAATATTTAAAAATATCGATGTGATGTTTAATTGTTGATTGTTGAGAATTTTTTTCTTCTCTCTTTAAGGTTCTAGTATTTTTTCAAGTTAGATTTTTACTGCTTGTGCACTAAGGGGTTTGCATCACTTTTAACAATTTTTGCTAACAGAGTGGCGCATATTTTGTTAGAAATGGCTTTAGACGTGTCAAATGGTCATAAATGAACAGCCAGGTACATCTCAAAGTTAATTTTTTGCTTTTCGCTCTATCGCTTCCTCCAGCTTTACAAAACACCCAAATTTTGAATGCCATAGTCTCTCTGGCTCGAGACAGTCATTGCCATGCATTGGGAAATATTGTGTATAAAATATCATTTCTCTGATGGGGTATTTTCACAAACTGTGAATGCCGTTAAAATCATGTGGAAGATTTAAAGTTTTTTTTTCTATTCTCATCGTTGCTACTCATACTTTCATTCATATTTATTGATTTTAAAAACCAAACATTCCAAAACGGTTTCAACTGGTTACAACGTCATTATGGCATAGAAACCGCCATTGGTTGGTAAGACAGCTGTCACCAACGTTGCCCGGCGTGACGTCAACGCCGCCGAATTCATGAATTAAAACGAATTTATCGTTTTGGCCGCAAATCAAAAATGGCACATTTTCAATCGTTATGGAAAATTTATTCGTCAACATAAAAATACCTTAATTATTTTTTTTTCGAAAGTAAAAATCAGCGAAAATGGCCTATTTGATATTTTCTTCCAAAAATTGGTTTCATCAAAGGTTTCCCGAAATGAAAAATCTTAAAAGTATTTTTTGATAAGTTGAAGGTTTTGGAAGCCTTCATGAGTTATAAAATATTATATTAATCGTATTTTTCCTATTTTCTTTGGAATTTATATACTTACGTGTTTTTTACATGAAGAAATTTTATTTTACCTCGCGTTATGGCCACGTAATTTCATTTAAAATAAATTATTTGTGAAAGTTTTGTTAAATATGATTTTTTTTTGTAAAATTTCTTTATTAGGTCTATTTAAAAATAATTTCTTGTTTCATAAACATTCATATCGAGTCCTTTCAAGTTACTTATAATCGATGCCAATAACTGAACTTTATAAAACCAGCTACAAATCACTTGTTCTCGAATGGGCGAACAACGGTAGACCTGGTTATTCAGATCTAGTCATTACAAAAGTAGCGTTGCAACTTCGATTTCTGGCTTTCAGCTGAATAATAGCAAATATGTTATGTTTATATCGGTGTTACCTTTAAAAAAGCTTTGTATGTGTTTGTCTACCAGTTTTTTCAGAAACACAAAACACTAGACTTGAATAAAAATATATTTCAATTGTACCGCCGCCCCGGGAACCTTTATTGGATAACCAACACCTCTGCCATAGGTCACCCCAAGTGGTTCTCTACGTTTGGTGACTTAGCAGGGGTGCCCGGGTACATGGGATGAGGTTTGTCTAGGTCTTGGAGGCGGATGACCAGGACATACTGAACCCCAAATTCCTACCCACCCCTTAAACCCTTTTCCTTCCCAGAACTCTCCTTCCTCTCCTTAAAAAAACCCTACACACAGCATCCCCAAAGATGACATAGGCCCTGAGGGAAATTATTTTCTTCAGGGCCTCCTGTGTGGAGCTCATGTAAAAAAAAATAAAAATATTTTAGACTCCGATAAACATAAGTAAGATGAATGAACAAGCACTGGACGTTTTTGAAAGGAAAATTTTGAGGCATCTTCGGACCGGTTCTAGAAAATGGATTTTGGCGCAGACGTTACAACAATAAGCTTTATACCCTGCTTAAGGAGCTAAACGTAACAAAATTTATAAAACTGGGAAGACTTCGGTGGCTGGGTCATGTGGAGAGAATGACCGAGCATCAAAGTCCCTGCTGAACTCAAGACCAATAGGACGAAGGAGCTTGTGAAGGCCAAGATTAAGATGGGGCGACAACGTCCTCAAAGATATATCTACCTTGGAGCTTCTAAACTGGAGAAAGCTGGCACAAAACCGAGATGAGTGGAGGAAGACTCTTGAGGAGGCCAAGACCCACCAGGGGTTATAGAGCCATGAGTGATGATGATGAAACATAAGTCACAAAACGAGACATCTTCATAGTAAAAACCATTATTTCAATCAATACTGCTGGCATGTGTTATAACGCCTTCAATAAGCTATTATATAAATTTCAATTAATGTTTCATTATTACATATTATCTTAGCGCTGGTAAGAAATAAAGAGTTTAAATAAATTCAGTTATATGTATTTTTTAATAATAATAAAACGGTATATTTCAACTTGACCTCCAAGATCACCAGAGGTCACCAAAATAAAAAAAATTGTAAAAAAGTACCAAACAAATAATAATAGTAATAAGAATGGAACAAATGTTCGAATTCAGTGACAATTGTTTAAGTACCTACTACTAATGAATCCCACCTATATCTTTGGAAGGAAATTTCTTGTAAAGTTGATCTAATCATGATGCATGCAGATTAAGAAAGGGACGTTCAGATTGTTTGCGGAATCAGAATTGATAAACGAAGAAAGGGGTGAAAGAAGATTATATTTAATAAGATGCCAATGAACATAAAAATCGAATCAAATTGCACCACCAATCTAAAAAAAAAAAAAAAAATGGCTAATAGATCAAGATTTTTTGTGTTGATATTATTTGTAATCTAGTGTATAATATGAATATGAGTAGTTTTCTGTGTTATATCTGTCAATCTGCGTATTTTATGCCGTTATATTGTAGCTACTTCAATTTGGGAGGTGGGAATGGGTACCGCCGCCCCGGAAACCTCTATTGGATAACCAACACCTCTACCATAGGTCACCCAAAGTGGTTCGCTACGTTTGGTGATTTAGCAGGGGTGTCCGGGTTCATGGGGTGAGGTTTGACTAGGTCTTGGAGGCGAATGACCAGGACAGACTGAACCCCAGATTCCTACCCACCCCTTAAACCCTTTTCCTTCCTAGAACTCTCCTCTCCTTTCTTTTCTTAAAAAAATCCTCCACACAGCATCCCCAAAGATGACATAGGCCCTGAGGGAAATTATTTTTCTCAGGGTCTCCTGTGTGGAGTTCATGTAAAAAAAATTAAATGTTATCTTTCTGTATCTATTTTCTATATTGCGGTTTCCTGTAATAACCTTGCTTTATTTTTATATTAATATTGTTAAATTGATTTGCTGACAAACTGCTTTGACAGTTTAGCGGGTTCTTAAAATGAAGAATACAAAAATTTAACCCTTATGTTTATTACATTAGGGTAGATGTAATCAATTTAACTCAATAAACGAAAATCTAACATAATAAAATTGAATATCTTTAAAGAATAAATGAGTTTGAAGAAGCAACTACATGGTGGGTTGTTCTTTCGAAGCCAATATACGTCATAATCTTTGCAATCCGCAGCCGCGAACGCCGAGAGATATTTTGGCAACGCAACTTAGAGGTCCCGTTAGCTTCCCAAAGAATAAACACCGATCTCGAAGCTCGCCGCGGATCAATCATCATTCACTTGTTCCTTACATTCTCATGTGGCCTGTTACACGTTAATATCGCAGTTTATTCGGTCAAACAACATTCTTTGAGGGTACGATTTATCTGTAACGAACTGCCGGATTCTAGTCTGATATTTAAATCGCGTCGGGCAGAATTGATTTTCATTAGGAGAATGAAATATTAACATTAAATAAAAAATAGATTATCGATACAGGAATAAAAACTATCGTTAAATGCTTTGCAATGAGAAGGGAATATACTACTCATTTAATCGTTTATTTGGAAGTATTTATGTTGTTTATTTTTGGGGTGTTATGCCGTGTTGCGCTACCTCCTTCTTTAGCCAACGTTTCGGACAGCGTTACAGTTTCCATCATCAGGGCAGATGAGCAAATGATATTGGTGAAAGTGTGTGCTTATGTATGTAGAAGCGATACTGTGCTGCTGCTCCACTTCTCCACGAGCTGACGGCTACACCAAAACTAAACGCAGAAAACCATGTTGAATTATTTTTTAATAACAGCTCGTAGAAAAGCGGAGTTGGCAGTATGGTATCGCTTCTACATACATAAGCACAAACTTTCACCACATATGCTCATCTGCCCTGATGGTGGATGGATGGTGTAACGCTGTCCGAAACGTTGGCTAAAGAAGGAGGTAGCGCAACACGGCATAACCCAAAAATAAATAACAAAAACACTTTTGGCCGTGAAAACCTAAAATCATACCTATTTGGAAATTGGAAGTATGTTTACGAGAGATGGATAGGTTGTAAAAATATTGAAAAAAGGTAAAAAAATTGTTCAAATGAGCTAAGCAAGCGGTTCACAAAAGTTTGCTAATGCCAACCCTGATTTTTGATACATAGCATTGTCAGAAGAAATTCGGAAGTACAATGAATGGTATAGAAATGTAGTTAAACCAATTATAACCGTGTTAAAATTGTGAAGATCCGGAAAGGATGCAGTACGTAATACGCTTAGATGGTTTGGGCATGTACAGCAAACGAACGAAGAAAGGAATGTAAAGAAAATATAAATATATGAAGTGAATGTGAATGGTGGAAGAAGTCCAGGACACCCGAGGAAAAAGCGGCAGGAACAAGTGTGTCAAATATTTTCAAGTCGGGCCATGTGAAAAGTCAGAATAACAAATCAGTATTTGTGAGACGATGTGATTGTGAATAAAGGGGGAGTGTGGACAAGAAAGAGTTTTGTGGTGGTCTGTCCTCTCCGTCAACTTCTGTGAAACGATGTCATGGTTAGTTAGTTAGATAAAATAACAGATTTTTAAAACACATAATAATTAATCAGTGTATTGTATATTTCTTTGGTGTTTTTCATAAAAAACATTTTTATTAATTATCGTTTAACTTTCTTGTTATTTTCTTCTTTTTTACGGAATAAATACAACATCTATTCAATAGAAATCCTCGTTTATGTAATATGTAGGTTGTCATAACTTATTTGTAGAATCGATTAGGTAGGGATATACCTTTGAACTTCATATAAATAACGATCGATTGTGTTTCTAACCAATCTGCAGAAGTCGCAGTGAGAGTGATATTCCATACACCGTTATGATGGCACAAACACTTTGCTTTATTCACAAGCATACATACTATTCTTTGTTGTGAATGTTGATACATTTTTTTCAGTATTTACACGTGTCTTCTGTTTTCATCCATTTGCACGTTCCTGACATTCCGTTTTTCATCTAAATACCATATCCATGTAGGCAATATAGGCTTTTCTACAACTATATTATATTTCAAGCAATTTGGATGAACATTACATGGAACAGTTATGTATTAACGCGTGTGAAAAGCAGTAGAAATTGAATACGTCAATTCACAGTGGTTTAATAAATTCATATTAAAATTTGAGCGCCTCATCTCATTTTAAGTTCACGTAATAGATAGAGTAATTATTATAATGAATGCTTAATAATATGTATTTGTATTTGAGCTTTTAAAGTTTGTTAAAGCGAAGTGTGATAACAGTTCGGATCGCTTATTTGCAAATTCTAAATAATCTTTAAATTGTGTTATTTCCCTAAAAAGGTTTATTATTTAGCAAAAATTATGATTATGAAGTGTATGGAGGCGCCGCATAGTAATAAATCTGAAATCAAGAAGCTAGAAAACCGAAAGCCTAGATTATATTGACCAGTCATAGAGGTGAAACTTTTAGCGTAACTAGTGTGTAAATGGGGCTCGTTCCACATAATGTGAATGTGTAGGGTAGGCGAAGTTGGAAAATGAAAGCCTCTGAAAGCTATGAAAGTTTCAGGATCTGATTTAATACACGTGACCGAATTAATTCGAGTATTAGTGTCAACCAGTAGAATAGTGGGAAACTCTAAGTGGGTCAAAATATAGGGGTATAAATATAAATCAAAAACAAAATCCTCGGAACAAGTAACATGTTATCAATAAATAAATGCACACGATAACCAGCACATACCTCAAAATCGATACATCCAAAAAATGACACAAATTTAAATTTTCAAAAAAAAATTTTCAATTTGATGAAAAAAAAATTTATAAGAGTCACAGCACGCGTTAATTTTAATTAATTTTGAAAATAGAACGTTAAAAAAATTGTGGCACAATTCCGATGGAAAGGGTCGCGGGCTTAGCGGGGCCGTGCGCGTACGAAGCGTCGGATTGGCGCACTACTACTGACTGGAGGTCTCGGCCGCCTCGTGAGGGGACCCCCCTCCAGGCCCTCCCCCTCTGCCCACCCAGCGCCCTCCCCCCGGGTCCAGAGGAGGACGGAGAGCGATCCGTTACTTGTGAACCTGCCAGCTTGTCTGCCCCTCTCTAGACGGAACCGTATCACGAAATAAACTACACAATCAGAAACAGCCAAATATCACATTCCGTCATATCGACAATCCGCGATCTGATGCGTAAGCATGATTTAGTTGTTCGCTCATTATCTAAAACTGATCAAGATAATCACAATTGTTTTAAATAATTCATTGATTTGACAGTGTTTCCTAATAAAAGTATGATTTCAGATATGTTTTAAAATTCTCACAGTCAATAATAGTGTTATGTTGTTTGAATGTTGAGGTAACATTTAAACAACTGTTGGGTTTTCTTTTCCTTTTTAAGCCAAGTTTTGGAGAGCCTTGCAGTGGCCACCATCATCACACATGATGAAGGAAACTTCAAGACGGTCTGAAAATTTGGCACTAGCAGGAAGAGGAATCGCAATATTACAAAAAAAACAATGCTAACAGCAAAAAATTATCATTTTTTTAATACAATGACTGATACTGACCACATATTCAACATCACGTGTATGACGTATGCCAAATATACATGAAATACATTTATATCCAAAAATAGACAAGCTCGCATACAAAGTAAAAAAATTCCGTCGCAAAGCACAAGCTTTAGACAAAGACACCATAAATACGAGGCAATAAAAACATTTAAGAATCTTACACCTAATATAAAAGATGAGTGAAATAATTACTTTAAAATTTACATTCACATTCAAACCTAAAATTAAGAATCGAACTAAAGAACAAAAATATAAAAATTAACTAACTAACCTCCACGCCGTTTCTCCGCAGGGGTAGGCAGAGAGGACGGACTGCCAAACAACTCGCTCTTGGCACACTCTCCTTGCCTCGTTCACATTCATACGTCGTCTCATACATGCTCTTCTATTATTCTGACTCTTGACATCGCCCAACTCAAGTATCTGATTCATAAATATACAACCATATAATATACAAATAATATTCAAGACACTCACAACCGTATTACATGTATCTATTATTATGATTATTTATTGATAAACAATTAAATTTGTATGATGGGGGGCACGATAAAGCACCCAATAAGGCTGACATTAGCAAAAGAAAAATAATAATATAAAATATGATTTGATTTGTGAGAATAATGAAAATTTGAGAATTTTTATAAGCGGAGAATCATACATTTTGAAACCCTGTGGATCCGGCTCTCTTCTTAACAAAATATTGATTATTTGTGACAACATAGCCGAAAAAAAATATTCCTGGTTTTTGATTAATTAATAATCCCGATTAAATAAATCTCTTTGAAAAGTCATTAAAAGCTATGAAAAATGGCCCGTAATCTAACCTAACGTAACCTATGTAACCATTTTTTTCATCACTTTTAATGACTTATAAACCTAAACTTATAGACCTATAAACCCTTACTATCTATACACCTACAAGAAATACATTATTTTATTAAAAAGACAAATAACTTAGTTTACATCAGCAGTGAAACTATCACAATAAATTACACATAATCTCAATAAATAAGAGCCTTGAAAAGTAAGCTCATAATCAAAGTTTCAACTATTCCACATCCCACACTCAAAAACAAATTACACACAACATTCATTTCTCAGAAGGACGTGCACAAAATACAATAATATTCAATTTACCAAATTCATAATACAAAAAATTAAAACAAATTGTTAATTACGGACCCTCTACCCCTGCTGTGTGTTATTTTCACAACCTCATTATGTTGTCGTTGTTTTTTTTTAATCATGCTTATCCTTGAATATTATCTTATAATGTGAAAATGTATTGCTTTTATATAGGTTAATAGTTTAATTTCATCTATCCTACACAATTCAATCTGTATTTTATATATTTCTTTCTCATAAACATATATCTTAGTTTTCTTCGTTTTTTACCATTTCATGTTTTCTTCAATCAATTGTGCTTTTCTATATATACTCTGAATTTTTGCGAAAACTTTGCTGGCTCATGCAACTATGTAATATGTAATTACTTTAAAACTTTGCTGGCTCATGCAACTATGTAATATGTAATTACTTTAAAACTTTGCTGGCTCACGCAACTATGTAATATGTAATTACTTTAAAACTTTGCTGGCTCATGCAACTATGTAATATGTAATTACTTTGCTGGCTCATGCAACTATGTAATATGTAATTACTTTGCTGGCTCATGCAACTATGTAATATGTAATTACTTTAAAAAAATATGTATAACCGTTTGTTTCCCCAATAAACTAAAATAAAAAAGTGGCTATTGCGGTAAGGTTTCATCCTATCTCATTCTCTCGCAGACTACATCCTGTAGATGTACGTTTTTGTCTCTTTTTAGTGTCGTTTACGTACTGAGTTTCAAATTACCACTGTACTAAAGCAGTTTCACTTCAAAAACATTGATTATTTGTTTTTTATTGCAAAAAAACTGGATTGTGATCGATAGTAAATACAAAACTGTATCCCTATTCAATCAAAATACCTTTTTTTAATATGAATACCCAACTGCTCCCGTCTGGAGCCAGTGAGACTATGGCATCCTCAACTGGGTTGTGAGGCTGAAGATAGTGGTGATGGGAAGGAGATAGGGAAGAGGAAGGTAGGGAAGTACCTGGCTATTCAGATCTGGTCACCAAACACGGCTAAAGCCATTTCAAGCAACGTGTCAATTCTGAATGGCGATCTTACACCAGGGCGATACTGAGAGTATCTTCAACTCTGGAACGTGTCGCAAATATACTATTTATTATTTTTAATGATTTAATTGTAAAATAACATAAATCAATCAAACAAAATGTATTTGCCACGCCGGGTTTCGATCCCGCGACCTTCGGATTGCGAGTCAAGAGCCTTAGCGCTAGATCACACCAGCCGTCTGGCATATCTATTTTGATTCACTAACATCGGTGGAAAAGTGTAAAATCGAACAAAAATATACATATTATTTTGCATCTCCAGCGGATTCAGTTTCCCTTATATTAAGTTCTTGGCACTTGTTAATTTAATCCACTAATTGAACAAATTACTACATGTTTAATAATGAAAACAATTATGCATGATCATTATTTTTTAAGTGAATTATCGTCAGGCCGTTATCTTAAACTGTTATAAATTACGACCTAAAATACGAAACGGATAAGACAACAATGTAGGTTTGTTCACTCAGCCTATATGAGGGCAAGCACAAGCGTAAAAGCATATTTACACCAAATTACGGTACTTCTTCATAATTAATACCACTTTTATGAGTTGAATACACGATGTGTGTGAGTTACTTGGCACGTGTTTAATTACTGAGCACTACTTTTATCAATTTCGTTTAGTTTTTATCATATCTGCTAGTTGCTACGCCTATTTGAACACCTTCAAATAATTTGCTAAATATTTTCAGGTTTCGCGCTTGTCCTGTCAATCATATTTTCACGGGCGTTTAGTATTTTCTGATTAGGGGTCGTTCATTAATCACGTAAGGCTCGAAAGGGGGGGAGAGGAGTTCGGAAAAAAGTCACGAAATCACGAAATATCACAAGGAGGGGGGGGGGGGGGTTATAATGAGATATCATGTGTATTTTTTTTTCGTTGAACGCATGATTTCTTAACCAAACAGCGGCGGAACCTTAATGTCTGTCTGGACATTTTTATCACGATGCTTAATTTTCCAAAATTTAATCAGATTATAATTGTTTTTAAAGATAATATTCTGAAAATTTCAATGTACTTTGTACTAAAAAAATACACGTGATTTTGGGAATGGGGGGGGGTAGTCTAAAACCTCACCACATATCACCAGGGGGGGAGGGGGTTAAAAAGTTGCTATAAAACATCACGTGATTAATGGACGACCCCGTATTGGATATTTTCACCTAGTACTTTGCATTTTTGTCACGTCCCAGAATTTTGATTGGCTTTTTCGTAGTTACGTAATATGGAAAATTGGAAAACTTATATTTTTAACGTGAAAATTATTAATTTACTTTTATCGATTTGTGAGGCTGGTACGGCGAATAACCAACACCTCTGCCATAGGTCACCCGAAGTAGTTTGCTACGTTTGGTGATTTAGTAGAGGTGGACGGGTTTATAGAGTGAGGTCTAGATCTTGGCGGTAAAAGCGTTTGCCCAATTATTGGACCGGTTGAAGGAGACCTAACCTAGACCTCTCAGCAGGACTCTCTTAACGCATTCATTGTCTTACACCGCAGTGGAAGAGATGTATTCACACGCCCGTCACTCCTGGACACATTAACCCCCAGATTCCTACCCACTCCTTATACCTTTTTCCTTCCCAGAATTTCTTCTCCTTTCTTTATCTAAAAAGACCTCCACACAGCATCTCCAAAGATGATGCCCTGATGGTTTTTTTTCCAAAGGGCCCCCTGCTTGGACCTAATATAAAAAAAAATGGTTAGATAAATACAACTGTACAAGCTGTACAAATTTTTGAATTAATTATTTTGAGCAAAAGTTATGTGTTTTTAAAAGAATGAATTCAACTCAACACCTCCTATAAAAAGTTATTAAGAGGGATTAAAAGAATAAATTTAAAAAAAATTAAGTAGGTTACGTTAGGTTAGGTTATGGGATATTTTTTTCATAACTTTTAATGACTTTTCAAAGAGGTGCTGAGTTGAATTGATTCTGACTTTAAATAAAACCGTTTTTACCGCGTCCCGTTAATAATAATAATATTTGGCTTATTTATAAAGCGCCATTTTCATGAAAAATCATCTCAAGGACGCTGGGCCTATGTCTACATTCCCAAGGGCCCATGTCTACATTCAATGAAACTATATCTGATTTCGTAATTAATTGAAATCAGACATTTAATTGAAAAAATCAGAAGAATCCACATTACAACACTCCATCAGTATACTGACCAATGAGAAATACATATTAGAGTAGTTAGTCACAGAATTTCTGAACTGAACATAAATTCCGACTTATAGTGTTCTGGCGTTAATGGAAACTTAAAATTAAAACGTAAAAGTAACAAGATAGAAAGCTTAAAAAAGGATAAAAACATTTACAATCTTTGGCTAAAATGTCCAGATACTACACCACATCTCATTTATTTCCACTGAGTAATTTTTGGTTTAACGTTACAGGTTTCGCGCTTGTCCCATGATTCACATAATCCCAAGCAAATTTTCCATTGAAACTTGGTTTATTATATACCCATTATATATTCATTTCTGTACTTAAATTATGAGTTCTTAGGCTGCCAATAATGCTTCTCATACCCAAACATTATAAATTATAACCGCAATAGCCTTTCTACATTGCCTGCAAACATTACGTTTCACAAAGCCTACATTTCACCTAACCTAACTTCACCAGGTTTCACTTCTATCCATAGATTATAAATTTGATCTATTCAATCATTATATGTATTAGTTCTCAACTTTCCAATAGTGGCTTGCATTTAATCGCACTGCGCATTACCTTTAAATAGAACATTCCACAAAGCCAAACTAGAATATTTACATATTAATCATATACGTTTTCAAAGCCCCTTTACATTATGTGCCTATTTAATCCTCTTGATAAGTTATTTATCTTGTCTTCCAGCCTTTTAAATGGTTGGTATTTCATTCCTCGTGCCTTCCAGTTCCCGGCTGTTCCAGCGCAGGCTGCATTCATGGTGTGCCATTGGCTGGTCTGAGGTCGCAGTATGTCAGTGGCCAGTGCCAGTGGCCAGTGCCAGTCTGTTTGGAAGTGCCTCTCACAATATTCCCGCGGCGTTCCCGAAGATGTATCACAGTGATTCCGGCCCATTGTTGGGAACATAAACAAGCCGCCTGTGAATGGTGCAATGCAGACGAACGCAACGAAACGGAGGTGAGTTCTTAACCCTACAGTGGAGCTCGAACGAAATCAATTATTAATTATTGAAAAATTCTTTTTTTTTTCGATAAGTGCCAGAATAAAAGAAGAGTTTAAATAAATATTTTTAAGAAAATCTTGCCTGTGCAGTGGCTTTCTGAATAAATAAAAATAATTTAATTTAAGAATTATTTTATTCTTGTTAGAAGAACAAAAACAATGTCGATTTAATAAATTGTTTTTTTTTTTAATCTATGACATCGGGAATTGGCGCCATCGCTTTTAAATGGGATCCTCTCAGAAGTGGATTGCTGCCATCACAAGAGCGTTTTCGCTCGTGGCTGTTAGCGTTCTGAAGCTGGTGATCCGTTTTTTTTATTATTGCTCGGAATCCGGGAACGCGCCATTCTTCAAACATCTCGGTGGAATTGCAGTACCATACTAACAACGTATGCAGGGACACTGGAGGACTAGATTCGTTCAAAATAAATAAATGTAGTTTTGTTTAACAAAAAAAATTTGTATCTTGTGAGAGCCTTGAAGAAGTAACCATCTGTTACTTATATCAGGGAGGGTAAGTGGTGGATAATCTCCAATGCAGCACCAAGTTGTTTGTGCAGGGAGGATAAGTGGTGGATAATCTCCAATGCAGTGAAGTTGTTTGTGCCGTACAACTACAGTCAGGGACGGTACCACGAACTTCTATGTATACCACATAGCAGAACGGACGTACTGGCTCGGCATAGCATGACACGAGGTATGGTGCTATTAAATAACGCTTCCAAAACTATTGACATAGTTAACAGCAGCGAAGAATTTAAGAGGCATTTAAGCGCCACAAATTACCCGCAATATGTATAAATCATATGTTACTATTTTTCTTTTCTGTTTCTAATATTAATCCATAAATGCGTAATTTGTGTCACATGTGTATTGTAAATGGACACACAGTCTGTAATATACAAAAACAAAACAAAAATCACACACAATCCAAAAAGCATTCGGTATGAATTGTTGTATTATTTTTAGAGAAGCTTTGTTGAAGCTGGTCCACAGCTCCGAAGTATTTAGGCTCTTGCAGTATGTGTTGAAAAGTGGCCTTTTTGCACCTGGGCTACACTTGAAGAATCTTCGAGAAATCACATTTGCCACACTGCACAACGTTCTTCTCTGTCGCTCAAAATCCGTATCATCATTGAGCTCCACTTACGATACTAAGTATTTGATCTCGAATTTTTCAGTTACTTTTGGTCTAAAGATGACCATGAATGCGGTCACAAATCAATGGATGGCTATCAAGACGGACTCAAGTAGTTGATGGGTAAGTTGACGGGCAATACTTTTATAGGTCCTGCGCCTGATTTAAATACTAGCAACACCGATTTAATTGGATTATAGACCACGTAATGTTCAACAGCTTATTCTTCGCATATCTTAAACAGCTTACTCATTGCTTTAATGCTTGGTGACAAAATGACCAAGTCAATCATCAATCTTATAATTTTTATTTTCTTACCATATTGACTGTCTATAACATTCATGTGTTAAAAAAGTCACTTGTGCCGTTCATTCAAAATTTAAAAATAATTTTTAAAAAATGAAAAAGAAAATGCTGACTGCAAATACATATTTAGTTAAGTATTTTAATACATCGTTCCAATTTATCAATATTTTTTTATGTAAAAGCTTTGATTTTGATATTTGTAGTGTCAAATCATAGAAAATACCTTCAGAGTTGCCAGCGTATAACGATTTCTTATTTAATCCCTGTCAACGTGGGTTTGGTTATCAATGATGGAACCGTGCTAAGGAGATCGATATAAAATTACCAGAAGCTACGCTTATCGATTCGATATTAAAAGTTATCGATTTCACTGTGCTAGAGAGCTCCTGATCCCGGATTAATCTGCTTAAACAATGTTGAGCAGAAAATAGAACTTAGATCAGCAAGGTGGCCATAACACACCAGGAGAGTGCCGCTTACTACAGCCTTGACGTGCAACAAGCTCTCAACAATAGATTCCCTGGCCGTTGGATTGGCAGTAATGGTTCTTTTTGGTGTGCACCGTTTTGAAGCCTTGAGGGTTAGAGCTTAAATTGTTAAGTAGAGCAAGTGCAAGAAAGATCAACATGCGTTAATTTAGATAACGCTGAAACAACGCGTGCTCAACGCATTATGCGCTAGTGGGATGGTCGTAGATTTAGATTAAATCGTAATCTTTTACAAAAGATAAACGAATTATAAAAATAATTTTTATTTTATTATTTATTAAGTTTATAAATATTAAATATTGAAAAAAATATCCCTCAATACGGAGTATACGTTTTTTTATAACTCTTGCAAAATAAGGTAGTCTATTAGATTAGGAAAACTTTCAATTTGGGAAGAGGGTATGGCCGGGTAGGTACCGCTGCCTCGGAAACCATTTATTGAATAACCAACACCTCTGTCGTCACCCTAAGTGATTCGCTACATTTGATGACTAATCAAAAGTGCCCGGGTTCATGTTGTAAGGTCTTTGCGGCGGCTGAAAATTTTTGCGGCGGATGCGCCTGCCCACTTAGTTCGTGACAGGCTGAATCGGGAAGAACTGGTTGAGGGAGACCATTTTGCCTCTCCTGCAGGATTCTTTCAACCCATCGCTTTGCACGGTAGTTGGATTCATACGTCCGTCACTACTAGACCCACTGACCCCCAGATTCCTACCATCACTTCATACCTTTTTCCTTTCCAGAACATAATTTTCTTTAAAAGACCCTCAACACAGCATCCTCAAAGACGACACAGGGCCTGAGGGAAATTATTTTTCTCAGGGCTTCTGTGTGGAGCTATTGTATAAAAAAATTAAATTTTTTTTTTTTGCCAATATTAATGAAGTTTTTATAGTTTATTTATGAAACGAAAAAAAATAATATTGAAATGTTCCAATTAAAATATAGGGGTTATGAAATCCAGAAATTTTCTTTTACCTCGTATTCCCTAAAATTGGTTGTGCCATGGTCCCAATTCGCCAATACAATTAGAACTCTTTTGTGATCATCAAGCAAAGAACCACGTTGAAAACCAAGAGTCGGAAGACATTTATTTCTATCATTATCTTATGATGGTTTCCAGGCAGTATGATTAAAGCATGATTAGAAGCCATCAACAGACGCCCACGCGACTCATTGAAGTTCAGCGACTAATCATTAACACTGTTATCTGAACAAGGTAGATGATTTTCACAGCCATTTCTATTATTTCATTCGTATATTGGACATGCACGCAAAAACACTGTAGAGAATTTTGTTTTAATGTTTAGAATGAAAGCAGACTGAAGGCATTCGTATATTAGTGCATTATTTAGGGAGTGAATATACAAAATCCCTACTTTAATTTGAAACATTTAAAAAAATAAAAAAATAAGTATCTCTAAAAATTATATATTTTATTTTGCAGCCATTATTTTACCAAATATTTATGTAGCATTAAAGAATTCATTAAAAAAATAAAACGAAGAAATAAAAAAAATTAAAAAGTTACAGGGTGTTGAAGTGGAGGATCCAAAAAATATGGCGCGCCCTGGTTGTCACGATTGCAACCCTCTTAGGAATCTCAAAAAAAAAAATTATCTTAGCAAATGTTGCTATGGCATGAACCTCGGAGAAGTCATAATTTTTTTTCGCAAAATGGCGGTGCGGTCTGAAATAAAAAGACATTTTTTAACAGTTTTTTTTTTACTTTTCCGAATTTTTTCAGAAGAGTAAAAATTAAAATTTTGTTATATTTCTGGTTCAGAAACAATATCCCACCATTAAATATTAGTTTAAAAAATAGTTCTGTTGGTGGACTAACCGCACGACTAGTTCGAACTAAAACTGCACATCTTCACTGTGTGTACAAGGGAGTAAAATTATTCAATCAATTAATCATTGACAGAACAGAAAATAACTACGGCATTAAAAATAAAAATAAAATTGTAGCACCACCATATAATTTTTACGTATTCTTCGGTGTAATGTGTTTTAATTATCATTTGTAATGTATTATTTACAACTTATCGAACAAAATTACTGTATCTCTTCGTATGAATGTTGTTTTCTTCATTTTATTTTTTTACATTAGCTCCACACAGGAGGTTCTCAGGGAAATAATTTCCCTTAGGGCTTACGTTACATTGGGGATGCTGGTGGAGGGTTTTTTAAGGAAAAGAAGGAGAAGAAGTTCTGGGAAGGAAAAGGGTATGAATAATGGGTAGGAATCTGGGGATCAGTGGGTCAAAGAGTGACGGATGTATGAGTCCGTCCCTCCAACCAACTGCGGTGCAAGACGATGGGTCGAGGGATTTTGGCAGGTGGGTCAAAAGACTTCTTCAACCAGTCTCTCTCGACCGGCCCTCCAAGCAGCATAACAAACCTCACCCCACGAACCACTCGGAGTGACCTATGGCGGAGGTGTTTGTTATCCAATTAATGGTTTCCGGGGTAGCGGTACCCATACCTACCTCGCTAAAGTGAGAAATACTAATTTGGACGACTCTCTGGGGTTTTTCCCCTACGGCTAAGTCTTTTTTTTTGTTTATTCCCATAACATATTAAAACGAATGCCATGAAAATAATATACAATGTTACTGCCCCGTCATCGAAAAAACACAAAATATAAAATATCTCGGAGTGATAATTGATGAAAATCTTAGATGAGACCTACACATCAAAGGAATTACCGAAAAACTAACAAGCCTTATATATTTCTTTAAAAATCTAAGAAACGTAGTAAATAAAAAGGATATGAGAAAGGTCTACTACGCTTTGTGTCTTTCTCGAATTGAATATGGAAATATAGGATGGGGATCTGCTACACATAAGTACATACATAACCTTAATACGATTCAAAAAAGAATCATAAGGATCATATTGAAAGTACCCATTAGAACGCCTTCAATTGAAATTTTCAATAGCTTTGACGTACCAAATGTGCAACAAATATATGCCAAAAATATATTATTAAAGCTTTTCAAAAATACCGAATCCTCCACTAGACCGTGCATGCATAACACTAGGTCGACTAAAAATGATATAAAAAACATTCCAAGTTACAAAACCACATTCGGACAAAGAAACTACACATACTTTGCAACTAAACTTCATAACATCCTTCCTCAAGACATAAAACTAATAAAAAATTCTAATGTTTACAAATCAAGAATAAAAATATGGCTGAAAGAGATCAATGAAAAAACCCTCATAGAAACACTAAAAACGACATAGAAGACAAATGAAATATATTTAAATAATTTTAGTCCGCCTCGGCACAGGACCCCCTAGTGAGGAGGACTAAGAATTACAATATTGAACATTAAATTCATCATTATATTTTGTATGTACAATTATTTTATATAGTTGCTAATAAAAAATAAAAAAAATAGAAATTATAACCTTTAACTACACAATCTGGTTAAGACAATACATTTAGATCCCTTAACATAATTAAGGTTATATTGGCTATTTTCATTAAAGAAATTACTTCTCTTAACTTTACCCTTTGTACTATCAAATTACTCATAAATCACTATTCTTCGAGTGGCAAACACAGGCCTCATAAATGGCATTCAATCTTCAGGCAGATTAGAACATACGATGACCCCACTCTTGGACCCGCTACCGAGGATTGAGTATTGCTTTGTGTCTGCAACGTACAGGGTCCGGTTTGCAGGTTGCAGGTTGTGATTCAACTCCCGCACCGCACAAACAATAACCTCAACTGGTGCCACACAACACCGCACAATGCGTCGTGAACCAGCTTTGATGCATAATCTTTTGACTTGGTTAACGCCTCACCTTTATCTGACATCTGACTCGGGTTGATTTGTGATTGGTGATTTTGTACAAAGTGTTGCGATGTGGTAAATGGTTACCGTGGCTCGGTGAAGCATTTGATGCAGATATTCACAGATAATAATTTGATTTAATTGAGTGAGATTTCACGAGAGCAGCCAGATTTATTGTGATAACTATATCTATGATAGAGTGTAGGCATTTCATTAGCCAGAATTTGAGTCTTGTGCAAGGCCGTAATAATCAACAATATACATTTATAGAAATCAAAACATGCTTGTGGGTATATTTATATTAGTATATGAAATGTCTATGCGTTGCTTAACCATTCATCCGATTCCTATAAAACTTTGGGGATTTGATGTGCGCATGCCAGCAGTGGTTTCTATATATAATAGTGAGATCTGACATCATGAAATTATGCGTTGCTAAGCATTCATCCGATTGCGATGAAACTTTGTGGATTTGATGGGCGCATGGTTTCAATATACAATGCTTGCTTGGGTACATTTATATTAGTATATGAGATATTTATTTATTTATTTATTTCTATATATTA
The DNA here is from genome assembly GCA_936435175.1 of Glyphotaelius pellucidus. NCBI lineage: Eukaryota > Metazoa > Arthropoda > Insecta > Trichoptera > Limnephilidae > Glyphotaelius > Glyphotaelius pellucidus. The sequence continues at coordinate 17,733,783 of OW386552.1, forward strand.
CAGCATTTACCTATAGATCAATTTCGAAAACATTTTTACATAATATATTTTGTAATTTTATTATGTTGGGTGTAAGGTAGGTTTGTGAAGGTGAAACTGTGGATAGGTATTGTTGTATGTTTCGTGAACACCTCACTAGGAGAACCTGTGCTGAGGTGTTTACGTGTTTATTTATGTTTATGTATGACAAGTATTTATGTGTTGTAATAGAAAGTTTTATATGTATTTTTTTTTTTCAAATTTTAATAGTTATTGTACATTGGTTATTTAGAAGAGAGAAAAAAAAAAATTTAAATATATTAGAGGAATATAAAAAAAAAAATATATATATATATATAAACATACACATACATACACATCCATAAAAATACATGTACCTGCACACATGCATATAAATATATATATACATACGTATACATCCGCATACACATTCACATACACATATATATATGTACACACATATATAAATTGTAAGTGTATGTATAGTTGTTGGATACTTGAAAAACTACTTAATTTTTAGGTTTATTTAATTTTATACTTTTTAAAGTTTTGTTATGTTTGGTTGGGAATAATAATGTTTTGTATAAAGTTAATATCTTGATTTTTAATCCAGTCAGTGATATGTTTTTTTTATGAATGTTTGTAGATATCTATGCGTTGTTTAACCATTCATCCGATTGCGATGAAATTTTGGGGATTGGATGTGCGCATGCCCCCAATGGTTTCTAAATAAAATAGTGAGTTCTGGCATCATGAAATTATGCATCGCAAACCGTTCATCCGATTGCGATGAAACTTTGATGGGTTGTTGTGAGCATGCCCGCCAAGGTTTTCGTATATACTAGTGAGCTCTGGCTTTATGAAATTTGTATTAAAAAACTGCGATAGGTGGCATGCGAGCTGTTCCAAAACTGAATGTACTGGGACTGAATGTATGGAATGCGGGAGAGGGGAGGGGAATTCGGGAGGGGGTCCGCGGGAAGGGGGAAGCGGGAGAAGGGCGTGGGGAGAGGGAAGGTGGAGAAGGCGGATTGTGAACGCGTGAGGGGAAGGGGAATGGAAAATGATACGCAGGGAGAAACAATCTCTTTATTAAGTGGCATGGCAACGCATGCCAGGTACTCGCTAGATGGGGTCTAGATCTGTTCACTAAACACGGCTCAAGCGTCGTTTCAGTTCCAAATGGTGGTCTTACAATAGGGCGATATTGAAAGTGTCTTCCGCTCTGAAACGCACTTCAAACATACTACATAATATTATTTTGATTGAATAAATTGTGAAATAACACATCTTAATCAATAAAATTTACTTGGGCATGCCAGGATTTTAACTAAAGGACTGCCATGGAGGTCATCAAATGTTTAATTTTTACAGAGAAATATTCCTCGTTTATATTCAATATTTATGTAGAAAAGCAATCGGAGAGGTCATTTTGCACCCAAAAGTAGAATCAAAGTAGAGTGCGTACACTTACACGGCAGCTTGTGTGTGCTTACTACTAAATGGGTCAATGATCACTTTTTGAATAGAAATTTCTTTAGCCCCGTAGATTTGAAATTCGGAAGAAACAGAAGTGCGTCACTAAAATTTACTATTTGATGGTTCTAATATAATGCGGTAAATTCACGGCTCACGGATGGTAAGGTGAGAGTACCCCTCACTCCTCATACCTTTTTCCTTCCCAGAAGGTCCTATCCTTCCCTTCCTTAAAAAGACCACCCACACAGCATCCCCTAAGAAGACATAGGCCCTGAGAGAAATTGTTTTCCTCAGGGCCTCCTGCGTGGAGCAAATGAAAAATATATATATTAATATTGTGAAAATAAACTTACTGGTCCGAGTGGTTAAAAAATCTGCAAGCCCTCTACATTACGCTCATCTTCTGACAGGCTAACTTGACTCTGGCTTCGATGGAGCTCCCGTATCTGAACTGGTCACTTAGAAATGCACAAAGCATATCTGGATATGGAAGGCATATCGGGAAGATTGTTTCTATTGAATAAGGCTAGATTGTCATTTCAATGCCTTTTTGACGTAATCAGACAATATTAAGGATTGGGTCTTTGAGATATTAAATTCGACGAGGTTATTCTTACCCCAAGAAGGAACACTCTGATCTTTAGAAATACACAAATCGTTTCAATGGAAGGCTTGCTTGCTATTGAAGGAGACTAGGTAGTCATTTTGATCCCTTTAAGACGTAAACAGAAATTATTGGGTCTTTAAATGCAGCATCCAACTAGGTTATTCTTACGCCAAGAGTAAATCCTCTCTGCTTCAAAGTCCATAACACAAAACATAGAATATAGTAAGTAAACAAACTAAACAGTAACCAGAAATTAGAATATTTCTTAAGCCCTGTGATTATCAAGTTACGTGATGCGTAGCTCGGACCAGCCTCTCGCTTATTTATTGCCTGGGTGGTCGCCTTTATGGAACAAAAATGATAAATATTATTATTTACTACCAGCGTATTATTTATATTCATTTTTTGTAATAAGATGTAGGCATCTGATAGAGCTCACAGAGCGGGAACACTGAGATGTTTACGACTCCTGCGTCATGTTCAAGCATCTTTTCAATTTAAATCTGCGATGCATATCGGTAAATGCTTTATTGGCGAAGAAAGAAATAAACAAATTGACAGGAACAATAACGTAATTACAAAGCTTACGAAATCTCTAGACAAATTAATATATACGTACAAAATAAATAACAAACTCATTACATCTATACACGACATTACGATAACTTATTTAAACACCATACTTACTGAAGGAAATAGCTTTCGTTCCTTTGCAACCCAAACATGTCACATGATTGCGCCAATCTGTTATTTTGTAATTTGTGTTCTAGCGGACATTTGTTAAATTTCAGTTAAAAATTTCTTCCCACTATGGTAAGGAATCCATTGGTTACGAGGGGGCAATTTATATGATTGCCTTCCGAACAACATTAAAAATTAAAAATTCCAGGTACATAGAAAAAATCATTTTTATGTTTAATCAACAAAATAATTAAAGTTAATAATATTGTCGTTATTTATTTTTGGGGTGTTATGCCGTGTTGCGCTACCTCCTTCTAGTGTCTATCATTAGGGAAGATGTGTAACGTAACTGTAACACTGTTCGAAACGTTGGCTAAAGAATGAGGTAGCGCAACACGGCATAACACCCCAAAAACAAATAACGAAAATAAAATCTAAAAACGTATTTAATAATATTGTATTGCGATGCATTTATGTGTAATGTAAAGTAAAATTTAATTGTTTCAGTTATTTCTAGCTAAGTAAAAATGTTATTTTTTTCCGGAATAAAAACTGCAAAAAAAAAATTACAATAAATGCTTGTGTTTTTCTTTCACCTTCTAATATCACTTGCAGACGTCTGAATGACTACGTCCTCATTAGGTCACACGAAGTATGGAGCCACTCTCAACTAACTAATAAATAATAAAATCAGTCAAAATTTCAAAACAAAGCGTACAAAATCAACTATGCCTATAATAGTGTATTTGGGATTTCTCGTCGAAGGATCGGCCCTTTTGACGCGATTAATCAATTTCAATTTTTTGGAATAAGTTAATCAATAAAACCTCGAATAGTTATATTTAATTTGAAATAGAAACATCAGAATCAGAGTTGCTAATATTGTCTACTATTATCGGTCTCCAATCATTAATCTCATGCATTATTTTGACCTTTTGCTGCAAACGAATCGGTATCTATGCGCAACACGTCACCATCCAACGCAGAAAACAGGTCTAATCAATGCGTTGGTAACCCAAGCAACCAGATTATGCAAGGAATCGAAAATTGGATCGGAGCCTATAAAGCTAAGCTGCATTAGAGCAAAACTAGCCCGCTAAACTTAACCCGCAAAACAAATCAAGACAGCGCAAGACAAATCAACCCACAAGACAAATAAGGCAAAGCAAAATAGCCAAATCTACTAACGACGATGGAATTGAAACAGCACCAAAATGCTGCGCTTTCTGTTCTGTCAATGATATGAACTTTAATGTCGAAAATGTTACACTTTAAACTTCACACGAAATGGAATTATAAAGGATTATTCCTATGTTATTAATGATACTGTTTTTAAAAAAGTGTCTTCCATAAGAGCTCTAGGAAGCACTATTGATTCTTAATTCATATTTGATGTACACATTGACGACATTAAGTGCAAATCACTTAAAATGATGGTATTTCTTCACAGATTATGTAAACCTTTCAAAGATCCTCAATCAATTCTAACCTTTTTTCAATGCCTTAATTAGAAATAATCTTAAAAATGGAAGCACTATTTGGAATCCACATTACTGCAAATATGAAAATTTTGTAGAATCGGTTAAAAAAATGCTTAGTTTGTTATCTTTCAAATGTAGATTACATGAACATCTTAGATCATCCGTCTTGAATCTCTAATTATGTCTCTTTTGTCTGATTAGATTTACGTAATTGTTAACCTTTTTGTGTATTTACTTAGTTATTACAATTGTTCTCATATGAGTGAGAACATCTCCCAAGTATAAATAAATAAGTAAAGTTCACAATGTTACTCACAGAATTTCCAGGATACTGAGGAAAGATAGCAAAAAAAGACTGTCTTCGGAACAACGACAAAAATGTGTTGTGACAAGGTGTATGTAAGCAGACATTACAGACCATCTCCAAAAGGATATCAGAACTTTCATGCGAGCAAAACTCGGCCATCCTGGCAAATCGGCAATTGCCAAGCATTTAATGAAAACCGGCCATAACTTTGAATTTGTTCCGAAAGTCCTTTAACACATCGATCACGCAAAATTATAGCTTATTTGAAAGCCATAAAAACCCCATCAATATTAATAGAGACGACGCGACGTGACTACGCTTAATAGCTCTGGATATCTAGATGGCTACACCAAAACTAAACACCGAAAATCATTTCAAATTAATTAATTTTACTCAAATAATAGCTCTTAGCTTAAAGGATTGGAGCACGCAACTCTGTATTGCATCTACCAACTAAATACATACAACACAAAACCCCATTCTTCAATTACACATTTGACCTGATGATGGATACATACATTTTATATACATAATGTAATAGTCTTTCGATGCATTTGGTCACTGTGATTGTAATTTTACAGGATCCTTATCTTATGGATAACAGCTCCCACGACTAAATGAGCATTATAAAGAAAGTTAGAGTTAAACTTAGAAGATGTTGATGTATTCAAAATAATTAAAGTTCAATTTGTAGAAAATTACTTACTTCATTTGTTGGAATTTTATATTTACATTTCCCTATTTCAAACGATCTCCTTTTTCTTTTTGAATGCTTACTACGAAACCTCAAGCAACATTTCGATTCTTATTTGTGGCATTTAACCAGGTGATGTTGAGAGTACTTTTATCTTATGCTTATGAGTAAACTTACTTTACGTATCAATATCAGTGGAGTATATTGCTGCATGGTCAAGGATAGGCTGCAGTCTTTTTTTTTGTAATTGTATAACATTGAATATTTTAGTGTACAAAGAGGGCGGTTCGTCTGATTGACAAAAGTTGATAGCAGACCGATTGCCACCTCATAATGCACAGACGCAATAATATGGAAGCAATGCACATACGCAATGGATATTCTGAGTCTATTCTACAGGAATTTAAAGGCTCTACTAGCAGCTACCCTCATGTAATGCAGGCTTCTTCAAGACCCGCATTAATAAATCCAGTATTAAGGCCCTCCTAACAACTCTGCTTAACTGGATGGAGACATAGTTTCCCTGCGTTTACACCATTCAGACAGGGACATTTTTGTGCGGTCACAAAAAAAATAAAAAATCTTGAAAAATGCCTGCTTTTCTGTTGATGGTTGTGGCCAGGTTATGAGAGTAAAGGGTAAAGAGTAAAGAGTATATCTGTTCATATTTTCTAATTCAGATCACCTTTATTAAAAATGAAACCCACGTGCTTTTCATTATAAAAAGTTCTCGAGCCATTTTCAAGATAGGCAGAGCTTTTCAGTCTTTACGGACTATACGCGCGCCGTCGCAATATATTTTGATGGATATTCAAATCTTTGCAAGCTTTTTTGCTACTGTAGAAGAAGCTTGAACAAACAGATTTGAACTTACTTGAAAAGTTTGAAATAGTTGATAACTGTCTTTGTTAAAAAAAAATAACGTTTAAACTCTCGTTTAAAATCATTCATGTTAGTTACACATCTAATCATAGGATGATGAATATAACACTAGAAGTCTGTTTCGTAGAAATTTGAGTATAAACATGTGTGTCACTGACTTAGTACATGTTGGTTCTAGACCATTAAAGGTGTGGTCTCTCTTACACTTGCCTGAAATTATATATCGCCGTCCAATTCGAATTTCGTAATCACGGTGAAATCCAGTTTTGCATGGAAATATAGTCCAGATTTGGCCTTTTTGCTGTACAAAAAGGGTCTAAGGAAATAGTTGAAGTTCTGGGAAGGAAAAAGGAGTGAGGGATGCGTCAGAATCTGGGGGTCAATGTTTCCAGGAGTGACGGGATGTGTCCATCCATCCCTCGTTGTTGTGCAAGGCTATGAGAGTTCACCTGGAGAGATCAAGAGATCTCCTTCAACTTGTCTCTCCCGATCCCAGTAGGTGGGCAATGACTTACTCCTATGAACCCGGGCACGCTGCTACGTCACCAAACGTAGCGAACTACTTAGGGTGACCTATCACAGGAGTATTTATTAGCCAATAAATGGTTCCCGGGGCAGCGGTACCACTGGATCACCATTGGATCACTTTACACACCCACAAAGTATTTATTTTATTTTTCTTTATTTTACGCATCTAATATAATTTGAAATATTTTTTTTTATTTTAGGTATTAATTAGGTACTACATAGATTCAGGTAGCGTAGACCAAGCGGCTAAATGGAAGCTCTCTAAGCAGAATATAAATACGGGCGAAGCTTTGCTCTCGTGTGCTTACGATATCAAATGTATTTGAGTGCTATAAAGCAAGTTTTCATTAATTATTCGTTCTGAGCACCGGCTTTAGCACAATATTGCAAATGGCCCGGAGTCATCGCGGGATTCGTCTGATGTAGGGATGGCCAACAAGTTACTAAATTGGCTCGGCCATGCATAGATTACAAAAATTGTGTTCTCGGCTTCTAAAGTACACCTAGTTTTTTTTCCAGGGAAGGTTCTGAGGTTTCGGCTATGTCATATTTAGAGATGTCGTGGAGAGAGTCTTTTCAAATGAGGCAGGTGAGTAGGAGATTGAAGTGAAATTGGGTATTGAAGTGACCTTTCCTCCTATCTCTTGCTCAAACTTTAATTTATATTATCTTTACGCGAGTACCGCACAAGTATCAACTGTTCCCAACCTTCTTTTACGTGAATACCTCACAAGAGTCTTTTATGTGAATCCTTCACAACAGTCCAACTGCTTTCGTTTGGAGCCAGTGAGACTGCAGCATCCCCAATTGGGGCCTGTTGTGAGGCTAAAGGTAAGTCGGGAGGGGAAGAAGATGGGAAAAAGTAGATGAAGGATCTGACTATTCAGATCTAATCACCAAACACGGGTAAATAAAGCCATTTACAATGTTTCAATTCTGAATGGTGGTCGTACACCAGGGCGATATTGAGAGTATCTTGCCGCAAATGTACCTTTTGTAATTCTAAGTTATTAAAATGTGAAAACACAAATCAATCAAATTAAGTTAATCTGCGCACGCCGCGACCGCCGAATCTGCGTGGGGGCTCGCGGGCCCCAGAATGATACTCATGTCCCAGAGAAGCGTGTGAGAAACCGTCAGACTGTCCAAACACCTGGCCGACCAATATGAATGGAGTATGTTCGAGAGGCAAGTGTTTTTTGTGGGCGCATATCACCTTGAACCGCCTCAAATAATCACACAACTTACACGTATCTTTTTTACGCCGGCAACAAGTTTCCTCTTTGTACGAACAAAAGCTTACAAGGGAACTTTGTATCAACAAAGATTGCTTGAAATGTAATTAATGATTCTTTGTCGTGGTTGGATTGAAGTTGGTTTATTTGATCGGTGGCTAAACTATCCATCATGGCGTAACTGTCAGGGGAACAAGGACTTGCAAGGGAACTTTGCATCATCAAAGATTGCTTGAAGTGTAATTAGCGATTCTTTGTCACGGTTCAAATCTGATTTGATTGGAGTTGGTTTATTTGATCGGTAGCTAAACAGACAACGCTGTCTCCGGCAATGGAACGAGGAAATATGACATGACTAGTGTACAATGACTCCCTGTCCTCTCGCCCACTGAAAAATGAGAGAAGCAACCCTCAGGGAAAACAAAAGTCCTTCTGTTCTGCTTCTATCATCACCCTCCCCCGAAGGGTCGTGGCGAAATCAATGGCAGACTATTATGTTGGAAAACATAATAGATTGTTGTAGAATTTGAAAAACATAATAGTTGTTGTAGAAAGACATTAAATATTTATGTTGAAAATTGCAAATGGTAGTATAGCCACTGGAGCGATTTTTGCCATATATTGGCGCAATTTTAAATGCCTCCGATTGCTTTTAAGATAAAAAAACGCAAAAATGTAAAATATTTGTAGCTTCCACGTTTGTTATTTTGGACTAAAAACGAAGCTATTGAAATACTTTATCTAGTATGACCATAGATGGTGCAAATCTGAACTTCTTAGACTATTTTATAACGGTGATAAAAATTTATTTTTTAAATAATTTCTGATCAGCCGTTTACGGTTAAAATTAAATTCTTTTTCCATTGATATGCTTTTTCATTATCAAGTTTACAACAGAAAATATACAGAAATCTAAAATATTCTATGTTGACTCGAATAAATACCTCTCACAGCAGTTTTAAGGTAACAAACACGCAGGATTAGCGTGGTTATAAACTATTATATTAATTTTTTATAAATCCTACAAATATGAAATTTAATAAACGGTAAAATACAGGTTAATTCATTGGCTATATAGCACTCTAATAAGTTTTTAAGTCTTAATGTTAAAATTCGAAGGTATGATTTTTTTTAATGTTGGCGAAAAATTTAAAAAATGATTTTATGAAAATCTCGAGCAAACGGAGACAAAAGTTTTAAAATGCGCTGTCGCTCCAATGGATTTACTTAACCTCATTGAGAGCTACTCGTTCCAAAATCTTATTTAATTGTAACAATACCAGGACTGAGCAATTCAACACTCGCTTGTACCTAGGTTATAAGAAGTTAGTAAAAAGATACGCAGATGTGTGATGGTAAAAGAAATCTATACTTACTAACATCTTTTGAACCAATATTAATTTAATCTACATCTTCTTATATATTGATGCACTTATTTCAAAATCATTTTTTTCTAAATATGCCTTTCTCGGTAAAACTTGACTAGCATGTAAAGTTGCTATGTTAATTTTAGCCGCTGATTTGTACTCAACCGTATGGATTCGTCATAAAATTAGAGTCCGTTCAGTCCGCTCAAAGTGAATTGCTAAACGAGACGTGGTTACTCCACGCTTAGTTATCACTGCCTGCCGCTACAGGAACAAAGCCCGATGAAGTGCAAAACGGAATATCATTTGTCTTCACAAAGAGGTTCGTATTAATACGCTGCCAGTCACAATTTACATAAATTTCACGCGGATTCACGACTCCATTATTTTAATTCTAAACGATTGTATAGTTGAAAGTTAATCATTCAGTGAAATGAATGGGAGAATTTTGACAAGCGTTGAGTTTCTTGGTATGTTTACACTTACTGCAGAAGTTAGGTCAACATATCCTCACCTAACCTAACCTATCGTAATCTAACCTAACCTAACCTAACCTCACATGTCCTCATATAAATTGAACTCATATACTTATTTCAATACTTCAACAATTATCAATCATTTCTTCAAAATAGGCAAATTTACTTTGTGGCGTCATCATTTAATAATGAAAAACAATTACTTTGTGTAACAACCACTATTTAATTAACAATATCAACATGTTTCGAAAACTATGTTTTCTTCGTCAGGATAATAAGTTAACTTATTAACTTGACGAAGAAAACATAGTTTTCGAAACATGTTGATATTGTTAATTAAATAGTGGTTGTTACACAAAGTAATTGTTTTTCATTATTAAATTATCAATCAGACTTTTTCGAATGTTTGTCACGCGATAATTGATTTTTAATTACGTTCGCCAACTTATCTATGGTGTCGGGGGCTCAATACTATAAATATTTTGAATGTGGAAAGAAAGTTAATTTTTTTTATTTGAATAGCATACCATATTTTTATTTGAATCTCAACTGTCCCCAACCATCGCCAACGCATGATATCCAATTTTGGTAAAGCTGTGGGTTGTAGGTAGCTGGCAGAGGAAGGAGATGGGGAAGAATGGTATGTAGAAAGGTACTTAATTGGCTATTCAGAGCTGGTGAATGTAGAAAGGTACTTAATTGGCTATTCAGAGCTGATCAATACACAAGGCTCAAGCTATTTCAGGCAATATTTGTATTTTGAATAGTGGTCTTTCGCCAGGGCGATACTGATAATAACACTCTGGAACTTGCCACACGTGTACATTAACCAATTCTGTATTATTTTTTAATGATTTCATTTTGAAATAAGACAAGAAAATCAATTTTTTTTTTGCACCCCGGGATTTGAATTTGCAACTTCTGGATTCTTGGGCAAGGATTTTAACCGCTGACAATGGAGGTTGTAATATCAAATTATTGCGGTACAAATTCAGCATACAACTGCTAGGTGTGAACTGCGTAATTGTATTTTTTATGTGGATCTTGTATTATATAGGTGGTTATTGAATTTTATAGGTGAATATTGTATTTTATAGGTGGATGTCATATTTCATAGGTGAATGTTACTGTTTTTATGTGGTTGTTGCATTTTATAGGTGGATGTTGCCTTTTATAGGTGGATGTTGTATTTTATAGGTGGATGTAGCATTTTTGGGTGGATGTTGTGTTTTATAGGCATATTATATTTTTATGTTCGTTTTTATTTTATTTATGTAATTTTTTTCTTTTCTTATTTTTTTCTAATTTCTTATTGTTATTTCTAAATATGGAATGCGTTTCATGCCTTGCAAACATTCTGGGATAAACCATTATTATTTTATAGGTGGATGATGCTTTTTAGTTTAGGTGAATATGCCATTTTTTTGGTACATTTTATATCTAAAATATCAATACATCATCTGACTAAATTGCATCTTTTAATTATAAAATAAATTATTATTAATTTGATCACAAATCGAAGCTCTTTGGAAGTCTTTATGATTCGGGAGTGCACGCGCAACTGTCCAATACATATAACAAGAGACACGAGGTATTATTTACGTGTTATATAAGACTAGGACATTGATAGAAAATACACCAGGTAAACTCAACTACCTTTTGTAATCTAAAGAGAGTGAGCACACTTTAAACAAACATAAACTTACTACGTCACACCAAATCGACGATCAGCGCCTTTATGAGTTGCACGCCGGTGATCGGCCGTATTGATCTTTTGATCAAATTGTGATCAGCTCACAAACATAACATAATGATGATGAAAACATATTATTTTAGGAAAAGTGTTTGTATTGGTGAATTGTATATTAAAGTTGCTGTGGATTGACAGCTAGCCCTTTCCAATCCTGTAGCTGCAATCGTGTTTAAGGAGAGCTTTTGCCAATAATAATTCGGATTTATTCAGTCACATTTAGTTACAATAAACTTCGTACAAAATTAAAATTGTCGCGGTTAAGGTACACTGGAGGAAATTTATAACGGCCGAAGCCAAAGGTTGTGAGCAATGGAATGAATTTGCAATTTCGTCCAGCCAGCCTGTCGGCGACTCGCGGTGATACCAGTCGATAAAAATTTGTTTTTTAATAATTGTAAGGCTCTTCGCCATTATATAATTGTTAAATGAATACATTTCCATCAAAAACTTCAGCAGGGAACCATTCAAATTCTTTGGATCACAAAAATTAAGATTGAGGCAGATGAATCTCCATATATATATTCATCTGCTTCAATCATAATGACCTGTTTATCTGTATAAAGAAGAATGTCCGTAGCGACGTGGCTTTGTTTTATAAAAAAATGATAGTTTTATTACGAGATTGATAAAATTTTGCACATTTGACTTTCAAAACAAAAGAAAAAAGACTGTTTACAAGAGATTTCGAAAAATCACCTTCATCTCTTTTTTTTACCCCTCTTCGTAGAATTTTTGATACTTCTTGATGAAATTTTGCACGCTGGATGTTTAAATAAGAGGAAAATTACTGTCTACATCTGATTTTGAAAAACTTTGCGTAAATCCCGAGTAACCTCGGGGACTTCAGCTAGTGCTAATTGTATTCTGACAGTCGTACAACAATAAACATAGCGTCTTTATCTCGTCGACAATTTTATAAAAAGATTGATGAAATTTTGACTTGACTTGATCTTCAAAACAAAAGCAAGAGATTTTGAAAAAATAGCCTCCATCCCCTTTTTCCACCCCTCAAAGTAGAATTTTGATACCTCTTGTTGGAATTTTGCACACTAGATGTTCAACTTTCTAGAAACTTACTGGCACCTGTGAATTTCTTGTTTTGGATTGAAATGTGAAGAATGAAAGTTAAGATTTTATATCGTTTGTGTTACCGTGTGTGTTTTGTCGTGTTTTGCGTTTCGTTGGTGAATGGTGTTTTGCAAAGTAGTCTAACAGATAAATCAGCGTTCGAACGTCCCGATAAAGCGCCCCCCGCTCACCGCCCCTTAGCCGCGGGCGTCGCGGGCCATGGATGGTGCCCAGTGGACTTGGGCAAGTGCACTGGAGCTAATGAGCAAATAAGCCCAGGAAAGCGTTAATAAACTTACCGGCATTTTTCTCCATTCTAAACCGTTCAAATCCTTCGTTCACTCCTTCATCTGCTCTCCGCAAAAATACCATACGTTTGATTCCGACCGCCTGGAACCAGTTATTATAGCATTCCAAATTGGGGTATTTTCTTTTTTTTACATTAACTCCACACAGGGGGCCCTGAGGAAAACAATTGTTTCTTAAACAACCTATGTCATCTTTGAAGACGCTGTGTGGAGGGTGTTTTTGAGGAGAGGAAGGAGTGAACATGGGTCTTGAAGAGACCCATGTTGTAGGAGGGAGGAAACACACAGCCGAGCTGTTGAACTCAAGAACGAGACGTAGAAACGACCCGTTCTCATGTGACTAAAGTCAACCGTGTACAAATGTAGGGCACGTGTTTGGCGTGTTTCCCGACTAGGTGCCGAGGGGATCAATAACGCTACTTCCTCGGAGCACCATCCATTGTAATACCGGTAGAACAAGGACAGCATTCCCACTTAGGAGAATCTATCAAACGGACCGCCCGTTTCTGCACAGAGTCGAGGGTATTTTTTAAGTATTTTGGAGCTCCAGACCGGAGGCGGCTGCCAAATTCAACCGTGGAGTGCAGTTGCGATTTGTACAGGGTTAGCAATTGTGTACTATTAAATTGTCAGGGGGCCCTGTACAGTATGCCCAGTTTCTGAGAGGCTAACTTAACTCTGGCCTCGATGGAGCCCCCGTACCTGAGCTGGTCACTTAGAGTTACACCAAGCATATCAATAGAGAGCCTGTTCGAGAGATTGCTTCCGTTGAAGGAGACTAAATTTTCATTATGGATATGTTATGAGGCTGAAGTTAGTGAGGAGGGGAAAGAGATGGGGTGATGAAATAGGAACCTGGCTATTAAGATCTGGTCACCAAACTTGGTTAAAGCTAATTCAAGCAACGTTTCAATTCTGAATGGTGGTTTTTCACAAGGGCGTTACTGAATGTGTCTACCACTGTAGAATGTGCCGCAAATAAACCGTGTCTTATTTTTAATTAATAAATTATGAAATAACACAAATTAATAAATAAAATTTGCTGGCACTCCGGGATTTGAACCCTTCGAAAGAATAAGTATTTCCTTTTGTGTTATTTTTGTATTAGTATCTCCTATTAGGTTCCATGTCAACTGAGAATAAAGTCAACTCAACACCTCTTTGAAAATTCATTAAAAGCTATGAAAAAAATTATTTTAAAATAACCCATAACCCTTACCTAATATATTAACCATTTTTTTATATATTTTTTTCATCACTCTTAATGACTTTTCTGAGGTGGTTCTGAGTTGGTTACATTCTGAATTTTCCGGTCACCTTCCTATTAGTATCTTCTACATTAGTTTAGGGTTGCACTGTGCGGTCGGGATGGCGGAATAATAGACGAATACTCGACCCAGAGTATGTAAGAGGCTAGCTAATCATTAACCAAAAACTAATAATAAATCGAACTAAAGACAAACATCGTTTAACTATATTTGGTAAACGCAATTATTTTTAGTCCACTGTGATCAGATAAACGTAAGAAGGGGCCCGATAAAATTTGGGGGCAACAAAGCTCACACATGTGATTAGACACACCCAGTAAATAAGATACACCATGCAAAAAGTCTTTACAACCAGCCGCTCAACGAACCACATCAAGCAGGCGATATTCATCCCTTGTGTCTCGTGTTCTCCATTTATTAATTTAAATTGAAGGTAGACAGGGTTGTGTAGTCACAGATTAAACTCACCCACTTATAACGATAAGCTAAACGTCGTGAAACTATATCCTTCGTAGTTATCTTTTGCCGTTTGACTAACTGCCGAAACTTGAATAAAATTTTCAATTTTATTATTTATTTTTGATGTACAAACCGCAGGAGTAACAAATTAACAGTGTTCAAAATGTTCCCCTTATCAAAAGGAATTCCGATTCAACAAAACTTATTTCATGAACGTTTTTTTTTGTGAAAACTTATTTAGCACCGTTGTGATTTGAAACTCGATGAAACGGAAATTAGCGACACTAAAAAGAGACAAACACATACATCTACAGGATTTAGCCTGGGAGAAAATGAGATAGTATAATCAGTCACCTCTTTGTGCTGTGCTTCGTAGCTTATCGGTCTCCTTTTTGTGCGGTGCTTCGTGGCCTTCCCACCCTTGTCTACTTTAGTTTTCTGAAGGTTTCACATCTACCGCGTGTGAATTGCACACTCTAATATTTTAAGTGAAACTTCTTTAGCCTTGGTGAGGGAATTTCATGTAATTACCGTTTCGGCTGGACAAAGTGCAAATATTATCTTCGAAAATAACGTATATTTTTTTTTTAATTTAAAAACTGAAATTATTCAAGAGAAGTACGTTATTAATCGGTAGAAATGTGGAATGCGATTGTTCGAGTCAACTATATTTGCCTATAAATACTCCACATTGTACAATCTCAGTTATTACAATTTTAGTGTACAGTGTATCGTGTATCAATCTAAAAATAACGAGATATAATGAAAAA
Organism: Glyphotaelius pellucidus; assembly: GCA_936435175.1. Taxonomy (NCBI): domain Eukaryota; kingdom Metazoa; phylum Arthropoda; class Insecta; order Trichoptera; family Limnephilidae; genus Glyphotaelius; species Glyphotaelius pellucidus. The sequence goes on from OW386552.1 coordinate 17,749,146, forward strand.
ATAATAATATAGAGTCAATATTGAGGTACATGATTTAATATAGTATTTGATTTGAGCTTTCGTTTTCAAAAAGTAAATTAAAAATTGAAATGCTCTGATCGACAAAAAAGTTCTTTTGGGTTCTCTTTATTGTGTAGATTCACCAGTTACCCACTTATACCACCGGTTTAGTTATTCACGCGTTTTGGTAGAAAAATAGTTAGCTACCTACTTTACATGCTTTTTAGCTGGAAATAATGCGATAAACATTAAGTTCAATTATGCTTTAAGAAATTCTTCATGTAGCTAAATGATCCGCCATTATCGACAAAAGGAGATCGCCGCAAAATCTCCCCGGAATGTCATCTAATTATATTGACCGCGATGCTCCGGAAATTGCTTATCAAACATTCTCAGAAACTGCAGTCGTATTTCATCCTGAAATATGCTAACGTAACAAGTGGGCAGGCAGCCGTTAAGTGCCTACCTTTCTACGTTGCATACCATCGTTAAGGAAAAACTGAAGTATGATTTTATAACATATTATGTGTATCACACTGAAGATAAGATCCGATAGAAGTGTTTTGTAGGGGTGACAAAATGAGATCAATTATTTATTCTTATTTCTGTGAAAATTAATCAACCATTTTCACTGAAACCTCCGGCTTTGCCCGCGCTGTAGATAATTTTTTTTCTAAATCAGAGTAGACAATAATTTTCTTCTAATTTTCGTCAAATGAGCAACATTTTATTAAGAAGAATCGAAATTACTGCATCTTTTACCATCTCCCCCGACGCAAATAGTTGTTTCTTGTTTATTTATTAATAAATGCCCTTTTTCGGTGCTTTTACATACATGGTTAGAAATATACAGTATTTATTGCACATAACTGAACTGCCAATAACAATATTTTATATTTGTTTAAAGATAAATTGAAGATGTCCACTGACTTGATATCATTGTTTCCCTCCATTAGTATTCTGTGCAAAGAGGAATACATATGGTAGTTATCCCCAGAATTTCTGCACTGAAATAAATTCTGATTTTTAGTATTACGTAGTGGAATCCGGAGGCTTATCAAATCAAGCAATACCGTAGTATATTGTAGTCTTAGATCTATGCTTGTAGAAGTTAAGTTGAAACCAAGTGTTGATTTGAAACTCGATGAAACGGAAACGAGCGACACTAAAAAGAGACAAACACATACATCTATAGGTTTTTGCCTGCGAGAGAATGAGATAGCAATAAAATATTTATTTTATTTACGGGTACTTGGTTCCAATATAAGAAAAATCCGCAGTCCCGCGCAAGCCTCCGTTAGTAGTGGTATAAAGCGCCTGTCAAACCTCAGCGGGCCAGACATTCAGGGGCCAATGATCGAATCCTACGAAATCCAAAAACAATAAAAAATGTATTATTTTTGAAAAATCAATATCCAATCTTCAAACCACTCCAAAATTAACAGGAAAGAGAAAACACAATATAAAGCGACATCTAGCGACTCCGAAGAAAAAAACACAAATACTAATAAAATGACCAAATCTAAAGAAAAGGCGCACTGGAATTCAACATTGATTTAAAAAAGTGCTTTGCTCTTGTCTACTTTAGTTTTCTGAAGGTTTCACTTCTACCGCGTGTGAATTGAACACTCTGATTTTTAATGCGTGTGACGTCTTGTGTTATTTTGACGTTTAAATTGACATTCAATTGTTTAATGAAAATATGATAGTAGTTGAAAATTTAAACGTTTCCGGTGACCGGACAATTCATAATGAAATCAACTCAACACCTCCATTGAAAAGACATTAAAAGTGATGAAAAAAAATGATAAAAAATTGCTTAAATAGGTTATGCTAGGTTAGGTTATGTGCTATCTTTCAATAAAAAAAATTGGTAGTCAGTAAAGTCGGTTTACGGACTATAATTTTACGTGATAATGTCATATAATAACGATGGAGCGGAAGAAAGATAGATGCGTCACAAGCCGAACGCTTAGGCCGAACGCGGAACGTGACAATGAGTCATGCTTTTTCGTGAGTGCAGCAGGCGTTCATCGATTTATAAGACGTTATTACGTCAAAAAATTTCATAGCTTTTAATGACTTCGAAGAGGTGCTGAGACTGTTGAGTTGACTTGATTCTAAGTTGGTAAGGAACCCTTTAAACACCGTTTGCTGTTCCAGAATGGACACATTTTTGCGTCTGGCTGTCATATTTTTTGAAGTACTCGCATATCATTTTACGTAGGCGTAAACAAGACAAAGGGATTTCAATCAGTAGAAAATGTCTAGCACCGATACACAGAATCCCACGTACGAGTCAACTCTATTTGCTCGAAAGATGTTCGATTCAACTCTATTTGCCTATAAATACTTCACATTGTACAATCTGAATCAGTGTATCGTGTATCAATCTAAAATAATGCCTTTGTATGAATCGGTAACAGTTGGGTATGGAGTTAGAAAGCCATGAAGTCTGTTACAATATGGAGCAGGTCCCAACTAGCGCCTGCCACCTGTTGCCTACCACTTCCGAGTGATGATTTATTACTACGGCAGACAAAGTAGTCATGAATATAAGTACGGTTTGATGTATTTACAACTATTCGTGACGTTTTGTTGGGTATAACTACTGAACAGTCAATCTCATACTTGTTTGTGGTGTTGGGATAACAACCTGACGCAGGTGTAGCATTTTGAAATTATTACGCTTTTTATCAGTTGTGGAAACCGCGCAAAATACCCAGCTTCCTTGATACAGTGATAAGTAGGTACTACGGCATCTCTAATTTGTGTCACATTGTTAGGCAGGAAAATAAGGCCTCCTTGGTTGAGTAGTTACGATCCTTCGTTACGAATCCGGAGGCCGCGGTTTCAAATCGGGAGTGTGCAAGTATATGTACTCGGTTGACATTTGACATATGAGAACGGATCGCTTCTTCGACTCGTTCTTTTGTTCAACGGCTGTGGAACGATTTGCCGGCCTCTGTGTTTCCTCCTTCCTACAACATGGATCTCTTCAAGACCAATGTTCATTCCTTCCTCTCCTCAAAAAGACCCTCCACATAGCATCTCAGATGACATAGGCCCTGAGGGGTATTATTTTTCTCAAGGTTTCTTGTGTAGAGCTGCTGTTAACAGTCATTTTTCTTTTATTTTGAACGTCAAGCGTTCAAGATTTCATCAAAAAGTATTAAAAATTTGCTTTAAGGCGTGGGCAAAAAGGGATGGGGGTGGTTTATCAAAACCTAATGTAAGTATGTTACTTTTATCTTGTTTTGAATGCCAAGTGTGCAAAATGTCGTCAATCTCGGCGTACCTTCCTCTTCTCATCTCTTTCTTCTTATGTACCGTGCCGCACAAGAGTCCCAACTGCTCTCAACCACCTGGAGTCAGTGAGACTAAAAAATTTGACTTTCAAAACAAGCTGAAAGTCGCTGTCTATAATCTGACTTCGTAAAAATTGTGCGCAAAGTATTTTTTTGAAAGATTCTACATTTATTCGAAAAGATTTCATTTTTATTACATAAAATTTCTTTCTCAGTTTGGACTGGATTTTTAAGAAGTCGAAAAACAAATTATAACACATGTATGCAGGCAAAGCACCCTTATGAATACTGTTTGCGCGTAAACTTTTGTTGCGATACCTGTAGATACGACAAGCAGATTTTGTGTAATATTTACGTTCTAAGACACCAAATGCAGAATTGTTACAAGCATGCATGCTCAAACAATGGTCTGAGTGAGGCAAATCTTCCTCGCCTTGTCAATTTGATTCATTCCTCTACATTCTAAAAGATGTTAATGGTTCTCCCATACTTTGCGTGGGCAGAGAACAGCGAGCAGACGATTTTTTATGCGTTATAAATCAAAGATTCTCTACGTATTTAACAATAATTAAAAATAAACGGAACAAAAAAAACTGAGAAATGTGCCGTTTTTACGACATTCCTCGGAAACACGTAATTTAAGTCATAAATGATAGAATTATTGTTTTCCTTTCCCAGTCGAAACATTTAAATTGAATATGTTCATGTAGTGTCAAAATTTATGAAGGTGTTAAAATTGTTAATTTGATGGTGTTAAAATTGGAGAATAGGTATCTTGTGTAATTTATGGGGCAATTAATAATATTTAATGTATTATCCATAATAATAGGACATGACAATGTCGCTATTTTAATTTTTTTAAATTGGGTAGAAATAAAAATAAGTAAGTACGGAGGCCGGACGCTTGAACACATAGTACCAGTAAATTTAACAAACTGAAAATTGTGGGAAAATGATAGACGGAATCTGGTTAAATATTTATCTTATTGTATCTACCTAAATATGTATCTAATTGTATCTAACTAAATATTTATCTAATTACTTCTACTTAAATATTTTTCTAAATTAACATGCCTACCCAATTTTTTATCTAAATGTATCTACCTAAATATTTATCTAAATCCATTTACTTATCATTAAGTTAATTATACTTATTTCTGTAACTAAGATAAATGCATCTTCAAAATATTACATGTAATTTGCAATGTATATTGTGTATTAGGATGAAGCTATACATGAAATCCTATTTAGATTCAACTTTACGACGAATCGGTTTACAGTATAAACATCAAAAAATATGCTACGGATAAATTGAAGCTTTTTTTAGCTTTTCTTTGTATTGGAATTACAATAAAATTATTATTTACATAACACAAAATATAAGCGTAAACCACTAAAAAAATGTTTTTTTATGACTTAACTATGAATTAATATAAGAAACCATTTTCTTTTATACCCCTTTATAGCTAAGACTATTTTTGAGGTTTTGTATGTTGTAACTTTTTTTTATTCTTTTAAAATTATGCACAAAATAAATAAAAACCACTTTTTTGCTTTTGCCTCGTGCAAATATGACGCGCGATTTTAAATATTGTAGACATGAGAATCGAAATATTTCTAGAACATTGCTAATTACATTTATTATTTTAAAGATGCGTTTATCTTAATTACAGAAATAAGTATAATTAACTTAATGATAAGTTATTTACGAACTTTGATTTCGTGGCTATCTTATTCTGGTGTACGAGAAGATTAAAAAAGTCGCATGACAAATTTTCTTTAATTAATAATATTCAGCTGTAATTTGACCCCTACCATGACCACAGCTCCAAGTGCCTAAAGTGCTTAATTTAATTTATGTTTTTCAATTAAAGGGACCATAATTAATTATTCTGTCCCTTATAATGACCTCATCAGTAAATTGCGAGCTCATCAATCGAAATAATTGGCAAGCTTTTCCATTTGGGTTCACCAAAATCCTTTGGGTGATAATTACCTCCGTAAGAACCTGTTACAATGTTACTTTGATTTGAATATATGATTATTGGCTGGTATCTTAGTTGGACTCCCCAGAAGTGTAAAAGTCACTTCTGATAATACGACAACCTCAGCGGCAAAGAGGTGACAAATTGGCTGAGCAACCAAATTAAAATTTTGTTTTAATGGATTATTTCACACCATATGTTTTAATTAAGGTGCGGTATACCCGCTCAAAAATAATTAGACGGAGAGATACGTAAATACGAATGTTAGAAAAAGCACGCCAATGTTAAAATCGATAATATTTAAGCGAAAATTGTGAAAATGTTTAATAAAACACGACTCGTTTAAAATAGAGCGAAAATCTCGCGAGGCTGTCTAAAACAGCATTTAATGTAACACTGTGAATTTTTTCATACATATAACTTGTAAAATAACTGAAACAAACGTGTTTGTAATAATTTTCCGAACATACCTACTTTGCGATTTTTTCTATGGGGGGAATTTTATATATTTTGCGTTTCGGCGCCGGGAATGTACAGATATCATCTTCAAAAATAACATATAATTTTAAAGAGCTTTAAAACTTAAAGTGTTTAAGTAATTAATCGGTAGAAGTGCGGTATGTCGTGGCTTAAAATAATATTATAAATGGCGATGCTCAGCTACTGACCGGTCAGTAGCTGAGTTGGCATCGCGTTTGAGCCACACCCAGGCGTCCCGTGATCGATTCCTCGGCTGGCTAAGTCCCCCATTACGACTCAAACCAACATTTTCGGCTTACTATGATGGTAGTAGGAGATTTAGTATCAATATCAGTATCAATATAATCGAAACAGAAATGATCAGGAAAGCATTAAATTTGGTAGAAAAATGTATCTTACATGTACTCGTCGATAAACTTATTATGAAATCTTTTATCGTATCTATTTCCCATAGAGATTCCCATGGATTTCTCCTATGTGCCCTTTTCCGCGCAACTCGATACCGTCTGAAATCGAACCTCCCGCCCACCGGACCAAGAAGCCGCTCCGTCACCCCATCGTCTCCCATCACCACCCATCATCGGCCCTCAATCCGTCACACCAGGATGATTCTAACGACGATGGTATAAGTAAACCATTTTAAAGAGACGTGTTGTAGTGGTTTACTGTTTTCAAACTTTAACTTTATATTTTAATTAGATAAAAAAAAATTAACCCTTACATTGTATTTTAATTAGACTTCGAAAAAACTTTAACTTTGTATTTCAATTAGTCATTAAATAAACTTTGACTTTAACTTTGTATTTTAATTAGTTATAAAAAAAACCTTTAACTCTGCTCTACTCTTAACTACTCTACTAACTCTACTCTACTCTACTCTTTGTATTTTAATTAGTCATAAAATAACCTTTAACTTTTTATTTTAATTAGATATTAAAAAAAAACTTTAACTTTGTATTTTAATTAGTCATTAAATAAACTTTAACTCTGTTAACTTAACTTAATATTCTGTATTAACTTTGTATTCTGTAAATTTGTTTGCGTTTTCCGTTTTCGTTTATCGAAAATCTGCTGCATCCATTTTATTATTCGAGCAACCGTGCTTTGACTAGATGCTACCTTTGTCTAGGTTTCTTTTTTTGAAAATGTTTTTTTTGACAACGGCTTATAATTTAGAGGGTAGGTTTTTGAGTACGGGACTTACAGTTTGTCAAATAAGAGTAGAAAACAAAAGAGGGTTGTTGTACAAATGGCAATTCTAAAATATAACTCATGGTAGAAATAAAGCTGTGTAACCTACATTTTTGTATAAAATTAAAAAGGCATAAAAGTGAAGAAATATTTTTTCATTGCGATATATGTAGATACCCACTGATCTTATTTAATAGTAGCTTAAGTACCTAGGGCCCGGGCTTTGGATCATGTCTCTAATTTTAGATTTGAATATATTTAATTCTTTCAAATCTAAAATTAGTGTAACTAAATGCACCATTAGAGATTCTTCTCTTCTACCTACTGTTAAATTCAAAGTTATATTTAATTAAATGAAAGTAAAACACTTTGTATACACCATTTAATCAAATTTATGTTAATAAGTAGATACCGATTTTAATTTTTTTCTTTAAGAACAAAAAACTATTTTTTAAAATGTGATTTACAGTGCTCGATATATTCAGTGTCAGTGCGCTTTAAAAAAATATTTGACGGTTAAATTGGTGTTGTCAGCCTACAAATTTTGTATTATTTCCATTTTTTTATATTTTCTACTCTTAATTAACGTTCTATACTAATTAATCTTATGATTTCAGAGGAAATTTTGGTGTTGATTTATTTTAAAATGTACTTGTTTGCGCGCCAGGTCTCTACTGCTCACGGAACTACTGGTTGCATCGTTTTATTTAACATTCCGACTAGAACAAACAAAACGCATTGTACCTGTATCAATCTCAACTTGGTTGGTAAGCTCGCCGTTGGTTGGTACTGGTCTGGGTAGTGATTCCGTGCCCAGCGACCGTGGTGACACACTGCGCTACCGCCGCGGCCGGCCTACTTGGCTCTGCTTCCACATACCAGTCTCCAGCCACCAGTCACCAGCCACTAGCCACCGGCCACCACCGATAGCAAACGTAAATATCTGTACAATTACATTCATAAAACATAATTCCTCCACAAACCAAAGATGTGTATTCTTAGTCTATCTTATATCGCGATGAATATACTAAGGTAACATATATAAAAATCGCTTAGAAACGTTCAATTTTAACGCAAGAGTCGTTTTTATTTATTTAATCAATAATTTCATAAAAAGGACAAAATTTAATCAAGGGAAACTGTCAGAGATAAGAGCTGGTTCACACTCAGCTATCAAATATAAAAGATCATAGCACGCCAAATAACGCTCTCCATACAATCCCTTCAGACCGTTCACACCTAAGCGTTTTTAAGCGCAGATCAATCACAGACAATACAAATCTCAGACGTAACCGCTCCAGACGCGATATCCCAGAAGATAACTCTCCCCTTCTCCGACTAAAACAGGAGAGGGGGTCATTGTATTTACGGAGCTGCCTAGACCCGTGGATGACAGATGTCAAGTTGACAGATTTCAGTACAAAAAATATGCGTTCCGTTGCCGCTCCCTAATTCGACTGACCCCCTCTCCTACCACAGGAAGAAATATTTGATAGCCTCGTGTGAAAGGACAAAAGATAAGCGCTCGCGAATCAACAGATATCTGCTCGCAGATATATAGCTCAGTGTGAACTAAGCTTAATGCTTATGTGTTTATATATTTCTAACGAAAAAATAAATTATTTTATGATTTACGTTTATAATTTTTATGAAGTAACTGGCGAGTTTCCGGCATGTGTTGCTATGCCACTTAATAAAGAAATTGTTTCTCCCTGCGTGTCCTTTCCAATTCCCGTTCCACTTCCGCCTCCTCTTCCTCTCCCACGTCCCCTTCCCCTCTCGCGTTCCCACTCCACCTTCTACGCCTTCCCTCTCCCCACTCCCCTCGCCCTCTTCCCCCGTCCCGTGAGTTCCCCTCACCCCTCCCGGGTTTCCCTCCCCCCTCAGGCATTCTATACATTCATTCCCGGTACATACAGTTTTCAAATAGCTCGCGTGCCATCTATTGCAATTTTTTTATACAAATTTCATAATGCCAGAGCTCATCAGCATATAAAGAAACCATCGCTGGCAGCACACATCCAATCCCCAAAGTTTCATCGCAATCGGATGAATGGTTTAGCAACGCATGGCATACATACATATATACATGGACAGAAGCAAACATATTTTCAATTTTTATATATATATAGATTTTTTTTTATTCAATTCTATAGAAAAAGCTTTGTTTTATTTAATGTATATTTTTGGTGTTTGTGATAAAAACTGATTCATAGTAAAGATTCATCGAAAATAGTAATTTCGTATAAAGTTTCGCCAAGCGAATATCTACCAAATAAACGCTTTGGATATGATTCGTCGCTGCGTGATAAATTGTGTGAATTACGATACACTTTATGGACTAGTTTCTACGTACGATGTTCTTTTATCGTTATCATAAGAATTAGTTACTACCTGTTTATATAAATTCAAAGTTTTCATTTAATCCAGTGAATTTCTTCACCCATTTACAAAAAAAAAAAAAAAATCAAATACTTATAGGGCTTTAGGAAACGACTTCCATTTTTCTAAATTAAGCATTAAAATGCTTTAATCTTTCACCACAAAGCACAAACTTCTCGAATTACCATTTGTTACTTTCTTCTTTAAAATATTTTTTACCTACTAGTCCCAATGACAGGGTGAAATTTCATGGAATTTCAGAAGGTTTCGGTATTTAAATGTTCAATATTTATAAGTCTAATTTTTTAAATAGTCGTAAAAGAAATACTTTTTTTTATAGTCACTTTACTTTTTATCCCATTTATACAATAAAAGATATATCTAATATAATAATATATCTACCTATCTGTGAACATTAATAATTGGTCTGTTTTTTTATCATCCTCTTATGTTTATTGTATTACTAAGACTGTTAATGTTCCTTAAATAAATAAATAAATAAATAAATATTGTTTTTATCTTTCAACTGTGAACGAAAAAGTTCCATCAATTTGTAATCATACACTTTGACAATTTTTTTTTTGGATTTTATCCATGGAATAGAGTAAGTACAAATATTTGAGATAAACTGAGAAGGATAATTATTTTTCTTTCCAACGTCGAACAAATCACATATCACCACATTATAGAAAAAAATATTAAAAATACTTTTATAATGTATGGACGCCCTCCGATCAGATCTGTCCTTCAGAGGCTTTAGTCATTAGAGTCTAATGGAATACGATGTTGCTATTAATGTTTTTCCAAGGCTTGAGGGGTTAATAAATAATACATCAGACACATATTTTATATTATCAAATTATGCAATCACAATAAAAATATTTGTCCCTATATATCGGTGGTTTGAACCTTATATTCACCATCATAGGTGCCAATTTTGTCTATACGTGTCTTTTTCTGACGGGGACCAATTTACGTCTTTTTTACTCTGCAAATAATCGCGTTGCTTAACCACGCAAACTTATTAAAGATTTGCAAATATTGAAGATTTTGCAAATTTAATAAAAAAGTAATTATATCGGTGATGTGTCTCTGTGTAACTGAAGTTACACGGAGACTCGATGACCTCTAGAGATTTGGTTTGATTTTCAAAATTGGAACTGATTGTCGGAATAATTCAGGCAAATGATAAAATAGGTATAATTTTTTTTCATCATTTAATAATTCTACAAACAAACGTAATACGTAGGTATTTCATTTGCTTTATATTTTTGAGAGATGTCGAAACTTTTCAATTTTAGTAACTAAATTTCTAATCGTGTTTTGAAAGGCAAAGGCATTTTTTCATAAATACTTTCAGCTTCACAAATCTTTAGTCTGTCCTAGTTCAATATAATTGTCACTGTAATTTGAATTCAGATTTATAATCACCGCGTAAATGTAAAACTAGGGCTATGGAATGGGTGGGGCATCTACAGCTTATAAAATACGCCGGGCGATAAACGTTACAAGTTCGACCCTGAACTAACAGTAAGACGCACTTTATTCAATTGGCACGGTATGACTGTACTATCTATCGAGAGTATTATCTACATCTCTAACATCCGTACTCTCTCCATTGACAGGTCAAGGTCGTTGCAAGTTTCTTCTATATTTCTTCTTGAAATAGATCACTGTGTTAAGTGCTTGAATCAAAAGTGTAGAGACAGTTTTTTTAATATAATTTAGTAGCTATTTCCCGGCATGTGTTGCAATGCCACTTAATAAAGAAATAGTTTCTCCCTGTGTGTCCTTTCCCATTCGTCCCGTTTCCCTTCCGCCGCCCCTTCCTTTTCCATGTCCCCTTCCCGTCGCACGTTTCCACCTTCCCACCTTCTCTTTTCCCTCGCCCGCTCCCCCGTCCCGCCAACCCCCCTCCCGCGTTCCATATATTCAGTCCCAGTACATTCAGTTCTCGAACAGCTCGCGTGCCACCTGTTACAATTTTTTATTCAAACTTTCATGTTTGTATGTTATAAGAACAATCAATCAAATTTGGTACCTAACATAGAAACCTATTTAAAATATCTATAATTCTTGATTAGAATTCAAAGCACTCAATTTTGATTTTATCGTACGTGAGAACTTTAAAAAAATTCATTTACTTATTAAGAGTTTATTCAAAAATTGAATTTTGATTTAACAATCGGTGGTTCGCAAAATGACATTCTCATTGTGACATTTTTGACAGTTTCGTAAGAGTTTTTGTAATGATTAAAAAAACTTTTCAGATGTATTGTCATGTGGTTGTAATAATCCAGAAACCTTCGAAAGGATGAGAAGAAGGTATTTTGAATGTTTCAAACATTTCCTATGCTTAATATAGCAATACATAAACAATATATAAGCAAGCATATATTGATTTTTATACAAATAGATTGTTCCTTCATTTGCCAACGATGAGGAAACTTCTTACTCAACGATGAGGAAATTGCCTCATTCACATTCATAAATCATCTCATGCATACTCTTCTGTTATGACTCTTAACTTGGCTTTATTCAAGTATTTGGTTCGATTGATTATGCCATGTCTTCCTCGGGCGAACCCGACTTCTTCTATCATTAACATTCGCGTCGTATATTCTCCTTACACTCTTCTTTCGTTCATTGCGCTTACATTAGCATTATTTACAAATCTCTACATTTCTAACACGATGGTTCTACCACATACGCCTCCGGGATCTCATTTCTACAGCATTCAGTCAACTTTCATCCTTCCTCTGCCAGTTCCAAGCCTCACTGCCATACATCAGGGTATATACCGGCACTCCATTGCGAACTGTTGTATTCGTGATTTATTTATTTAAAAACTAGCTAGCACCCGGCATGCAAAGAAAGAGTTTATATTTTCTGTTTGTTTATTAAAGTGCATTTAAATACACAATATTCTATTCCTATTACTACACACACTATACCTCTCCCACCCAGATTCACCTGCCTCCTCCCTCCTTCCCTCCCTGCCGCTAAACCATATGAAGTACACACATTCCTTATAACTGTCCGTGTGAGAAACATGAAGGTAAATGTTCAAAAATTATCGCCATCTCCTAACGCTACTACATCTCCTTTGCAAACCTTTGCGCCTTCCTTGTCCTCCATCCCTCAGTCGCCATCTCTTGCGTGTTCTTTCCGTCGTTCCTCTTTCACCTACCCCTTCTCGCGAACCCCCCTCTCCTTCGGCCCCCTCTCCTCCTCCCGGATTCCCCTCCTCCTCCCGCTTTCCCTCCCTGCCGATAAAAAATATGAAACACATATTTTTCAAACAACTCTATTGTAAAATTTTTGAAACAAATCACAACACTAGAGCTTAGTCTCTATATATAGAAACCTTCACGGGCGTGTGCACAACAATTCACCAAAGTTTCATCACAATTGGATGAATGGTGCAGGAACGCAGAATAGACCAAACACACATTTTTATATATTAAGATGATGACTAATTTTGAGAAAATGTGCCAGTTTGAATATATTTATTTATTTACTAACTCTTCATTAATTCTTACTATGTTTATCGTTATTTATGCATAATATTCCAGTATAAATTCATTTACACAAAATGCAACAAAGTTGTTATTCGCAGGTACGTTCATGAATTAATTGATTCCGTGTTTAAGTAATTAAAATTGTGTTTTGCATAATACAGGCAAATTAAAGAGGACCTTAATATGAGCTGGCAGTTTTATTTGATAATAAATTATATGCACGTAACAACGTCAGATTAATAAAATTAGCAATGTTATATTGACTAAAAATTAATTTTCAAGAAATGCGATATTTAATATTGAGATTAGCGATATGTAGGTTCAGCTGGAGTTGGCTTTTGAACTCGGGTTCTTCGCAGGAAGCGGGTCCTACTCTTCCTACTCCTTTTTCAAATCGACTACTTCCACCAAACCCGGTCCAGAGGACTCGGACCCAAACCTGGAACTCGGAACCGGATTCGGAGTCGGATACCGAATTCTTCCACCGGCGTCCCCGTGTTCGCAGTCCGAGCACCTCGCGAGTCGACGAGTTTACATGCACAAAATAGGTTCTTAGTTTGGGTTATTTAACTAATTTGTGCGTGTTTTGATCGAAGCGAACCATAGACACACAGTATTTCTACACAGAGTGCGAGAGGCGAACTTTATTCATAGAGATAAATAGTACCATTTTCAGTTCAATGTGATAAGTTACGAACTTAGAGATTGTGAAGCCGAAACGTAGTGGCTGGTCGGCTCGGGCCGAACCCGTGCGTCCCGTTGGCCGCAGCAGCACCCAATACCCAGTCCGCACCCAAAAAGTCGGACCCGGGACTTGCTCCTAGAACTCGATTACTTTTAAAAGGAAGCACGTCTCGGAGGCCAAGGGCAAAATGCAGAATTTACCCATCCCTAATTAAGATACTTGGGTACACAAAACGTTATTTGAATAAAATGAAATTTATTGTAAAAATAGGCACCTGCTTTTATTGTTTGACATCTATTTTTTAGTAGGTACAAAATTTTGTGTTGTTGGTATAGTTATTTACATTTTATTTTGTTTGTTAATATGATGAGATGTGTTTATATTTATTAATAAATGTAATTCTATGTGTTATAAAATCATTAATTTACCGTTACCTGCTCATTTCAACGCATCTTCCAATTATTCCTTACAGCATCAAGATATCAATTACATTTCAATTATAAGCAGGGAATGTAATACTGACTGCTTACCCAAGTGTTTTTAGAAATCAGTGTTTCTCAGAAATAACTGACAGATTTACGAGAATAATAATTTTACTGGTCATGTGTACCTTCCCAGATGAATCTCGCGTCCATTCAACACGGACGCATCACAAGTTACGGGTACGCCGAGATACTATTTATTGATACGGTCGCTTTGTAAAGCTGAATCTTACGATACGGCCAGTAGCTTTCCTCATGTTTAGACCTGTAGTGTGTTACACTAAAGGCAGTCTTTCATTAATGTCAGAGAGAGTGATACTTTTTGTTAACTACGAAAATAGTCAGAAAGAGTACTTCTTTTCATTTATTATCATCTAAAAATCTTCTGCGTGTCTTATGTTAGCTGTTTTTATCTTGGAAATCTGGGATGCCTTCGAAAATCAAAATTACTTAACATGATTTTAAATTATTGAATTTGAAAATTGTTGTGTTTTTCATTTAGGTTCTCATTTTTTGTGTATAGATATCAGTGGTTTTAATTGCTCGGAGTTGAACGTGGCCGTTCCGTGACTATCCAGGTAGTATTGTGGGGTGTACTGTGCACAACAAGGCGTATTAAAAATAAAACATTTAGGATTTTACTAACAAACAGTGGTGTAAATTTACCAATAAATAGTGGTATCAGTTGTGTTTTTTTTTTTTACATGAGCTCCACACAGGAGGCCCTGAGGAAAATAATTTCCCTCAGGGCCTATGTCATCTTTAGGGATGCTGTGTGGAGGATTTTTAAGGAAAGGAGGGGGGAGAGTTCTGGGAAGGAAAAGGGTTTAAAGGGTGGGTAGGAATCTGGGGTTCAGTGTGTCCTGGTCATCCGCCTCCAAACCTAGACAAACCTCACCCCATGAACCCGGGCACCCTGCTAAATCACTAAACGTAGCGAACCACTTGGGGTGACCTGTGGCAGAGGTGTTGGTTATCCAATAAAGGTTCCTGGGGCGGCGGTACCCATTCCCGCCTCCCAAATTGAAATTGTTAAATTTAAAACACGATTATTAATGGGGGGGGGGGGGTCAATGTGAAATTAGGTTGTGTAGAGTAAAATTATTGATATAAGCACTTGTTAGTGTAAATTGAAAATACGTCAAAAATATGAACGACTTCGAGAACTTACAGGTGTTATGTTAGGGCCTTTATTAAAGTGGTATAGTAAACAAAATCTATTATAAACATAGCTTTGACGGACTCCATGGTTGAGGGGTAAGACTCTCGACTAGCAATCCGAAGGTCGTGGTTACAAAATCGGGCATGCGCAAATATTAAATTTTAATAATTTATTTGATTAATTTGTGTTATTGCACATGTTTTTCATTTAATATAATACATATTACGCCACGTACCAAAGTGGAAGATACTCTTAGTATCGCCCTTGTATAAGATCACCATTCAGAATAGAAAAATCGCTTTAAATTACCTGTGTTTAGTTACCAAATCTGAATAGCCAGGTACTTTCCCACCTTCCTCTTCCCCATCTCCCTCCACTCACCACTCACCAACACCTTGAGCCTCATAACATACCCCAATTTGGCATGTCATAGTCTCACTGGCTTCAGATGGGATCATTTGGTAATAAGAAATAAATATTTTGGAGATAAAAAAACACTTAAAAGCTTTTTTAAGTATCTCAACATAGAGGTTTAGTACGCCATACTGTAGTTGGTGTATAACATTAATTAATCCAATTCTTCGATTATTATCACAAAAAAAATTTAAGACATTGTGGCTAATCCAAGATACGACCATTCCCGTTCCAGACACATTGACGTAACTCGCTTCGGCCGTAACCCAGCGCTCCCCAGTCCACATAAAGACGGCCGTACCTTTATGAATATAATTAATCTGTACGGAATATAGCGGCATTCCTGAGATTCGTGTCCAGTGAGTTATTGCAGCAATTTTTCGTGGCCCGACAGACGAGTTGGCTGTCTTCTGCCGATGGCTTTACCTTTACTTACAAGTAAGCTGGCTGCATGTTAGCTATAAGGTGTAAGCTGTTAGCTGTAAGCTGTAAGAACGTCATGATACCTACATGGGTGTTTGTGTTTAATACTACGAGTAACGTGTGGGTGGCTTAAAGGAAACTACTGTAAGCATAGATAGCTACGTTTTTTGACAAAATTTTGTAAAGGTAAGCAAAATTCGTCTTCTTTGGTGATGAAAACTGCAAGGCTGTCTGACACATCCAGTCGGCAATTATACAGGGTGTTAAGCCACCGCTACCCGAATTTCTACCGATTTCTTGCAAAAAAAATATATGCTATTTTTTATGATAGTATCTATACATTCCCCATGCCGAAACGCAAATTATATGAAAACCACTCGATAGAAAAAAATCGCTGAATATGCACCGATTTTTTTATTTTCACGTACGTCTCTATTATCTAACAAGTTATATGTATGAAAAAAATTCACAGTGTTTTCATGAATGTTGTTTTAGACAATTCCCCCGAGATTTTTGCTCTATTCTAAACGAGTCGTGTTTTATTAAACATTTTCACAATTTTGCTTCAATTTCATCGTTTTAAATATTAGCGCGCTCTCTCCAACATTCGTAATTACATATCTCTCCATCTTCTCCTTTTTGGGCGAGGATATGGCGCCTTAAGGGATGTAGTTGACTTACTTTAATTTTAACTAGTGATTACTGACATCATTCGGAGCAAACGGTCTCTGGTGACATTTTTGATTTTTTTTCAACTAAAAACATAAAAATCAGTAGATTTTGGATACTTAAGGATGAAAGGAGGAGTTGGGTGGTTACTCGGCTGGATGACCAGTGATGGCATGCGGAAGGAACTTTTTTTAAACAATAAAAACACATACATTTATTATGGACAACTTTCATTTTATTCACACTCTACCAGTTTCGGAAACACCCTTCCTTCGTAACGAGAGTATTAGAAATAACCTACGATATAGAAAATTGACAGACATACAAATTTTAGGTGTTTGAGTGGGAGGTGAGCAAAGGGGAAAGCGTAATTGCGGGATTTCCGGAAAATTTTTGTGTCTGTCAATATTTAATTTGGTAGGTTAGTTCAAATATTCTCCTGACGAAGGAAGGGTGCTTTCGAAACCGGTAGAGGGTGAATAAAATAAAAGTGGTCTATAACAAATGTATTTGTTTTTATTGTAAATCATGGCGAGTCACAAAGTTAATGCTTTTTACAAATAATTTTTTTTAAGTTTGAAGAAAAGAATATCAATAAGTCACCGGAGACCAAAATTTCATTTACATTTTTACTTCAAATAATGCCAGGAATCACTGGTTTAAGTAAGTCAAAATAACACCCTGTGTATAATATATCAGCACAATGTCTTCAATCTCACTATGAAAGGAACAACCAGCCAAGAATGTTTAATCTCACGTTAGCTGAACGAGTTTCACTATTTAATTTTAGGTGGAATTTTAATGTGTTTTGAATCATAATGTTTCAAATGATTTTTAATCGAAATGTTTCGGTCAGTTAAACTTAAGAAGATTTAATAATTTGAAGCCTGATTATTAAACAAATGCAGCAGCAAACTCGCCAATCATCCGTTCTCTTCGCGCCTTCGATAATATTTGCCTAAACCAGGAGCATCTTGTCTATGATATAAACTGATCAATACGCATACATGTCGTTTCACTTCTACACAACGATAGCGGAAATTTGAAATGCTATAAAGGACAATAAATTCAAAATGAGTTAAAAATGTCATTTTTCTCCTTCTTTCCCTTTCGATTTGCGTAGTCGTCGATTGATATTTACTATGAAATACCTATTTAATGTGTGTCACTTCCATTCCTTTATAATATAAATAAAATAATATATTAAAATTGGAACCAATGTAAAAGAGAAAGGTGGGGAAGTACCTAGCTTTTTTAATGTGAATATCTCATAAGAGTCCCAGCTACACCCCTCTGGAGCCAGTGAGACTATGGCATCCCTAATTGGGGTATGTTGTGAGGCTTAAGGTAGTGGGGAGGGAAATGAGAAGGGGAAGAAGAACGTGGGGAAGTACCTGGCTATTCAAATCTACCAACACGGCTAAAGCCATTTCAAGCAACGTTTCAATTTTGAATGGTGTTCTTACACCAAGATCCCTAGCACGGCCGATCGATAAGAATTGTATCGATAACTTTCGGTAACTTCTCATCGTTCCCTAGCATATCTACACGGTTGACACTTGTCACTTTTCGCTTCCACGACTTGCTCTTGAGTTCAATATCTCGGCTGTGGAATGATTTGCCGGCCTCTGTGTTTTCTCCTTCCAACAACATGGGTCTCTTCAAGACCAATATTCATTCCTTCCTCTCCTCAAAAAGACCTTCCACGCAGTATCTCAGATGACATACGCCCTGAGGGAAATTATTTATCTCGGGGCCTCCTCTGTGGAGTTAATGTAAAAAAAAATCGAATGCAGTTAACACGCGGTAGAAGCGAAACTTCACCAAAACAATCTCAACCAATAGGAGCCTTGAAAAGTGAGATCGAAACCAAAGCGGCTAATGAGTGCAGTTTGACGCTTTGTAGGTACTGTAATGCGTCATTTCCGTTTCGTATCTCAACCAATGGGAGCCTTGAAAAGTGAGATCATAATCAAAATGACCAATTAACGCACTTAAACGCTTCGTATGTACTGTAATGCGTCATTTCCGTTTCATCTGAGTTTCAAATCCCAATGGGGCTAAAGAAGTTTCACTTTAAAAAAAACTATCCAATATCCGATATGGAAATATTATTGATAAAGAATATTTAATTTAATTAGATGTTTTCAAATTTGTATCCACTTATTGACCTGATTCGAAGTTAGTGCTCGTCATTAGTGAGCATTTCTTTTCTGATGGATAACCTGCCTCATAGATGCAACAGGGAGCAAATGATATCCGGTAACCAGTTAATATTTGTGAAAGTTGGGGAAACTAGAACTGTTTCCTTAGCCTCTCGTGTCATACGATCAGTACCGGATCCATCGTAGTTGCAGATGAAACGTGATACCAGGGTGGGATATATTAAATCGTCGTTATAGTTAGAATAATTCTTAATCATTTAATTCTTATCTTAAATATTAGAGACTCTCAATTGAAAATTTGAAATAGAAAAATCAGAAAAAGATACGGTCACATCACACGTCGTCACGGTCACACAAAATAATGCTTAAATTAGAACAAAGCATCCACTGGAGCGACAACGCAATTTAAAATCTCCGATTGCTCGACATTTTTTGGTGATCATTTTGAATATTTTTCGCCAAAATTTAAAAAAATCATACCTCCGAATTTTAATACGGAGACATTCAAACTGATTACAGTTCTATATAGCCAATGAATTCACCTATATTTTGTCGATTATTACATTTTCGTAAGATTAATAAAAATAATATTATAAAGTTGTAAACTTCTACTTAATTACTTACAAATAAGGTAAAATTTGCCAAAATTGGCAGCAAAGCAATCCGAAGTATTTTAAATAGTGCCATATTGTAGCAAAAAGCGTTCCAGTGGTTAAACTTAAGACGATTGTCATATGGGGCAACTTTTGAATCGGATGCGACTTTTATCACAGTGGATATCTATAATAATTCTCGCTTCCACTCAGAAATAAATCGCTTTTTTTAATAATGATTTCATAAATATTTGTGAAAATAATTGGTTTCTAGTATGTTCAAAAATATAGTCGGTTGATTATGTTTAGTGACGTTATTATTACTAATTCGAAATGTGCATTTGTTTTGTTCAAATGCTTCTGTATGTATTTTTATATCGTGAAGATTCACAGTTATGGTACCGTGACGGCAAAAAAAAGATAATAAACATACGTTCCTTATCGCTATAATGCTGCAGCTCTGTCTTATACATTAAATAATGATGAGACACACAAAATTCGTGTGACTGTTTTCTCCAAAGTAATATTTTTTGCGACGGGAATTGCGACTATATGCGGGAGGGAGATGTATGATAATGATTGTATGTTTCCTTTGGGAGGGTGCAGACACACGCTCACCGTTCCATACTTTCAAAATTATCGTCACGGCTAGTCGTATTGGTAGGGGTCTACGTTGCGGCGTGTGAGAGAGATGCAATAAATGATGACTTTTTCCTTTGTAGGAAACAGACCTAGTTACACTGTGTTACTCATCTTTTGAAGGAGCTGCAGCATTAAAGTGAAAAGGAACGTATGTTTATTGCCTTTTTTGCCGGTATATGTATGAATTTGTTTTTATAAATTATTGTCTTTGTTATTTATATTATTTCGACTACCATAATACGAACATGTGCCTAGCGTGGTAGTCAAATAACCTGTAAAACTGTATATATGATGAATAAAGAAAAAAAAAATTATTTAGTCTACAATTTACAAGCGTGTTTATTATTCAGAAATTGATCGAAGAATTAGTGCAGCAAGCGCTGTGTTGCATCCTTTCTACAGCTCAATGATAAGGAATACCGCGCTCAGTATCAAGACAAAAATAGCAGTGTTCAAAACGGTATATCGCCCGACGCTCACTTACGGCCACCAGATATGGATGCTAAGCGAACGAATACCCTCTAAAGTCGGGGCTGCCGAAATGAGGTACTCAAGAGGAGTGGCAGGGGTTACGAAATGGGATCATATAAGAAACTCGACGATCCGAGACGATCTAAACATTGAACCACTGCTACTCTTCATAGAAAAATTGCAACTGAGGTGGCTTGGGCAGGTACTAAGAATGTCTGATGACCGAATTCCGAGGGTAGACGTCCAGTGGGCCGTCCCAGACACAGCTGGGCGAGGCAACTCCAAAAACTGTGTGAGGAGAGGATGGGACTGCCGTGGACGGAGGCCGAACAGTCAGCACAAGTTAGGTACGTATGGAGGAGCCTTGTCGATGCAATGGGATAAGGAGATGAAGATGATGATGATTACTATTGAATTGTCTTGATTGGCCAAAAAACTTTCAGGTCTTAAATTTGCCTTTCAGCGCCTATTAATAATTCTGCACAGTCCCGGTCCGATCCGGGTCTGCTTACGGCAGGTGATCTAGCAGCTGACACCCGCAATACAGATCCAGCCACTAATCTGCAATACTTAGGCTTATGGGTGTCAATTCTGAATTGTGGTTGGACAACACTCAAACCGGTAGTTTCTGGAGCTTAGCGATAATTGTCTAAACAGCTATGGATTACACTTCCAACTGGGTTAAACTTTCTCCTTCATGCATAATAATATCTGGGTAATCATTTTCTATAGCACGTTGGTCAGTTTCAAACTTCTGAAACGGTAGCTTCTGCTAATTGGGTCATTAAGGAAAGAAGAACTAACTCTATTATTTGTAAAATACGCAACATTTAAGATAAATGCTTATCAGTTTACCAAAAGAAGAAGAAAAGAATAGGGCACTGACAAATCAAATTACCAAAAATTGAATAATTACCAGCTTTAAACATAGTTTGGATGGTTAGGGCTTGGGACTGTCCATATAGGATGTCCCAAAAGTCAAACTTCCCTATCCCTGTAAGTACTAGCGTGACCCGACAATTAATCCGCCGACAATTTTTTTATTTTTTTTTTATTTTAGCGACTATATAAAACAATTGTATAAACAAAATATAATGGTGAATTTAAGTAAGTATAGATATTGTGTTACTTAGTCCTCCTCACTTGGTGGGGTCCTGTGCCGTGGTGGACTAAAGTTATTTAAATGAAATTTATTTGTCTTCTTTGTGGTTTTTAGTGTCTTCATTAGGGTTTTTTCATTGACCTCAGTCATATTTTTAATCTTGATTTGTACTCATTAGAATGTTTTATTAGTTTTATATCTTGGGGAAGAATGTTATGGAGTTTTGTTGCGAAGTATGTGTAGTTTCTTTGTCCTAATGTGGTTTTTTAACTTGGAATATTTTTTATGTCATTTTTATTCGATCTAGTATTATGCACATACGGTCTAGTAGAGGATTCAGTATTTTTGATTAGCTTCACTAATATATTTTTGACCCCGCAAAATGGTATTTACTATAAAATTATAATTTTTTGTGCATTATTTACCAATTTCAAACGCAAAATCGACTTCCAAAATACCGTTAATAATAAGTTGGTATGAATTTATACACAGCGTCGATTTTTTTGTACTTGTGCGCTGGTGTGTACGGTTTATAGAGAAACAGATTTTTCCTTGATGCATTTGAATGAAAGCATGTTTTATACTTTTTCTCTCTGCACATCATGTTATAATTTGTGTAATTAGGATTAACGTATTTTCCATAAACCGAGTGCACATTGAATATAAGTACGCTGGGGGGCCAATTGTCCGTGGATCAAATGTCATGGAATCGAACCAGCACTGACGAAATCTTCGATAATATTAACATCTCATATCGATAATCTTAATCCAAACATGCAATAACAAAGAAAAATCAAATAAAAAAAATAAAAATTATTCTCATGAACTGAAAATCGAGTATCAAAACGAGTGTAAAAAACCATAATATGAGCCCTGAATTTCATAAAAATCCCTTAAAACTGCAAAATTCATCTAATACACCCAGGGTTGGGCAGTATTTGAATTACTTGTAATTGAAATACAATACGTATTGTTATTGAAATACGTTGTAATTGAAATACAAATACGTGTTTTGTATTTGTATTTCAACTACTTCCTAAAAATGTATTTTGTTATAAGTATTTCAATTACCTGATGCTGAGGTATTTTTAAATTGTGTTTCAAATACTTATTGCTTCAAAATACGTTTTCAAAAACATTCAGCGATCATAATAATAATAATGAATAATAAGCTGTCATAGATTATACATAGACTAAACGCTAGAATCCAGAGCAATATATGTTAATATTTAGAGTTGGCAACACTGTACGTCAAAGCAATTGTTGTTTTCATTACCAATAATTGTTTTCATCGTTTCGCGGTATTTATCCATGAAGATGTGAGTTAATTGATAATGGATAATGGTTCATGAATGATCAAATTCTGTGAAAACCACAAAACTTTACAAGTGGAGTGGAGATGAGGTGTGTCTTCTGAGCAATATGATCGGTCAATTTTTGGACGTCTCTGTTTGACTCTGCCCAGCTTTGCTTCTATGGAAACGCACCCTTAGATAACTTACGACAAATTTATTGCAACCAAATGTTCTACCAAAACCAAATGTATTTGAAATAAAATAATGGTTAAAATACTGTTTTTTGTATTTCAAATAAACGACTTGAAAGTATTTTGTATTTCGTATTTTAAATACATGCGAAAAGGTATTTTATAATTTGTATTTTAATTGCAGCGAAGCATGTATTTTCCCAGCCCTGAATACACCCTACACACTGAAAATAGCACACAACTCGCTCAGATTACTTCCACTCTAAAGAATTAAATAAGTAAATTGAAAAAATAACTGTAACTTTTAACGTAAAAATTATGTGCGTCTTTCGCTCTTGATACATAATTATCATAATTTTTATTGTAAGTAGCTGCAGCCACATTATATGCTTATGTTTATGTGCGAAGCGTTTACAACACGAACAAGTGTTACATTTTTTTGTTTCTAGAACGCGGGCATACTAAGGTTGCCCTTTTAGAAAGAATACAGTTTTATTTTAAAATTATGAAGCATTAATTTTTTACGGGGCCCTTGTGGTTTTTCTGGCGTGACCAATTAAAAATCCTATCAAATGTAAGTACTTATTATCTAAATAACGTAAGTTACGACTTATTATTACTTTATTTTATACGAACGTTAGAAATAACTTTTGCATTATATTACGTACGCTTCAGTCTCTCAATTGGTATGTTAGTTCACTCCTTTATTCCATACATTACTTTCTACGTCCCTTTCATCCACTCCCTTTCAGGAACTAATTTGGAAACCCCTCTGTAGGTTTAGACCATAGGTTTTCAACCTTATTTTGCCCATATGGCCGCCGAACTACTACTACATACTTTGAAAATATTTTTTTTTCGAGAGCCCCCCATTTTTTTACTTATGGGGGAGAGGCGGGGGCGTAGAATCAATAATTCAATCAAAAATATATAAAATTTTATGTTATACCTTTTTTTAGCAAGTTAAAATATCAAATATTCTGTATTTTAAGTACCGAGTTGCTACCTCCTTCCTTTTGTATTCATGATATAGTGTCAATTCTTAATAGTTATAATACACGTAAGATGATAATTTTATATTGTAAAAAAAATAAAAATAAATTCGTATTATTTAATGCAGATCTGAATGTAATGGAATCTTTCGGTTCAATTTTCATCCACTTCCCGAATCATCGAAATATGTGAATTTTCGCACATGTGATAAAAAAGATTAAAATAATAAAAATTAACATTTACTTTGTCTATTAGTACGTGATCAGCGTTTTTTTTGTCTCTTTTAGACCATTTTTTACCTGCCCATGCCCTCATTGTGCCATCTCAATTCTCCTTACTTTTATCTAGGTCTTCTACTGCCCCCCTGAAAATCTCAAATGCCACAAGGGGCGTTTTCGCCCACGTTGAGAAGCTATGGTTTAGGCATTCAAGAATTTATAGATATTTTCTTTCATTTCATGTAATAATGTCGCAGAGCCACCAACACTCATCATAATGAGCTGGATCAGCAAAAAACTCTGGAAAAGTGAGCTCTGGCGTCGTGTAATTTACATGGCTTTTCAGTTGGAGATATCTAGGTCAACACACAGATGTCAAAGACATATCCAACATGAGCTAAGGAGCTCAGAAAAATCAATATAACTATAAAATAATTAGAGAGCCCCCAATATGTTGGCATTTTAAACTTTTTTTTCTTGTCGTGATTTATTTTTGAGGGATTATGCCGTGTTGCGCTATCTCCTTCTTTAGCCAACATTTCGGACAGCATTTGAGTATCCATTATCAGGGCAAATGTATAATGTTTAATTCATTTCGATGGCACATCTACCCTGATGATGGACTGTAATGCTGTCCAAAACGTAGGCTAAAGAATGAGATAACGCAACACGGCGTAATACCCCAAAAATAAATCACGGTAAGAAATAGATTAGTTTAATAACAAAGCGAATATTGGGAGTTCTTCAATTATTTTGGATGATGGATATGATGATGGATACTGTAATGCTGTCCGAAACGTTGGCTAAAGAAGGAGATAGCGTAGCAAGACATAATATCCAAAAATAAGTAACTACATAATAATAATACTTTTGGCCGTGAAAATCTTAATCATAGGTATCTATTTTAGTTCTGTTTAGTGAACTGGTTTTAGCTATGCTAGGTACCTAACAGTTATTTATTTATTTATTAACGCCCTTTTTCGGGGCTTTTCCATATTCCTAAATCATTTAGAATTTTATACAGAAATACCTAGTCAGTGAAAATTCTTCTGTCTGACAATTTGAACATTTTCATGTCATTTAACAGTGTGTCATTCGTAATTGCTGGAATATCCATTTTAAAATTTAGAAAACGTAAGAATTTGTTTTATATTCTTTTAACAGCTTGTACGTGTAAATTATAATGTGGGTTCCAGATGGGAGAATTGTGCTCAAGCTGACTTCTAACATACGCAAAATATAACAGTTTAATACACTTTTTGCTGTTAAAATTTCTATTTGTGAATACTTCTCCTTTCTTTTCACCTCACGGTTCATATCTAACCTTCTTCTATTTATATAGAAGAGTGTCTGTGATAGGGAGCGGCGTGAACGGGCGACGAAGATTTGAATTTTACATCTATAGTTTTATTCCCAGATTGATGAAATTTTGCAAACTTGTCCTTCAAGAGAAAGGTCACTGTCTACTTCTGATTTATCTGTTTAGTTGTTCAATAAGAAAGTGATTTAGTAATAAGAGTGTTAAAATGTTGGGCATAACCGGGTAGTACCTAAAGCTAGTGTGTATAAAATATTACAGTTGAAAATAGTAAGGCTAAATTCCATTTACATCTCAAATCTTAGAATCGGAGTTCTGCGTCACTGTGAATACAACATGTCAAAAATATAAATCGCAGATCATTAACTTCGCGCCAGACGATGATCGTGTAATTCTCATTCCGAATGAGACAGCGCCATACGGTGCGTGAATGTATTATAAAAATGACTTTTCGCGTGAGTGAGAGAGATGTCGCCATGGGCGGTGGGTGTGTGATAGAGGGAGACGGCAGTGAGACGGGGTCGTCGACACTTTATGGCTGGCGATCTCCGTACATCTACCTGACATTGGCGCGCGCAATTAATTTTTTTTTTCAAAATCGCAGTGGATGAAATCTATGCTTCCGATTGGCTCTTGATTCGTTACTAACCTCAGACTTGCCATAAAAGTTTGACACGCTTAACTGTGCAGGAGTGGCGACACAACTTTACATATCGTCACCTTAGTTGGATAAGGTTCTAACTACGCCTTACCACGCGGAGGACTTTGACACCTAAGCACATGTTCTTAAGTATCAAAGTCCTTATCATTGTAAGGTGCAGTTAGAACCCTATCCAAATGAGGTGACGATATTTTGGATGCAAAAAATCTTTCTTGGGATTGTTTTCTTAAACTCTTCTGCTTTTTTGTTGTATTTAACCTGTTTTACTTTCCCATTTCAACTGAAAATTTAATGAAAAAATGTGATATAATATGTAACGGAAAAAATGTGATATAATATGTAACGGAAAAAATGTGATATAATATGTAACGGAAAAAATGTGATATAATATGTAACGGAAAAAATGTGATATAATATGTAACGGAAAAAATGTGATATAATATGTAACGGAAAAAATGAGTTTCGAAATTAAATTATCTAATTTTAAAGCGAAATAATTTAAATTAAGGGCATCTAATAGTCCAGGGAAAAATCGCAATCGGAATTCACGCCTTTTGTGGGAGGAGTTAAAAAGTTACAGTTTTTACTCCAAATAATGTTAGGAATCCCTTTTTTACATTAGCTCCACCCAGAAGGGTTTCAGGGGGGGAATTTGTAGATATTATCTTCAAGAATAACATATATTTTTTAAGAGCTTTAAAACTTAAGTAGAAATGGTGTACGCAGCAGCGTCAAGGTCCTCAACTCAAAAATTCAACGTCATATATTCATCGTTCATCCGCTCTACACAATCATCTTAAGGGCATCCAATAGTCCAGGGAAAAATCGAAATCGGAATTCACGCCTTTTGTGGGAGGAGTTAAAAAATATTTGAGAAAAAGCTTTTGTAATGGTTGAAAAAGTTATTTGAGAATTTTTTTTTACAGGTTGATTTCGTAAAGGCCTAAAAAAACATTAACTCCTTTTTTACACTTTGTTTATTGTAATAACAAGGAAATTTAAAATTGATTTCACGGAACCGAGCGACGTGGAGTCACACGTCTGTTTCCTGCTCCATCCAGGGCGGTTCTGAAAGAAAGTAGGGTGTGGCCAGCCAGTAGTCCTTCGGTGAACGACATAAGGGTCACTTTGAAAATCCTAATTCGTCGGCTGCCGGCCGTATTGTAAAATAACAACGCATAAATTCATAATTTATTTTATTTTGTGAATATCGGGCGTAAATGTCAATTTATTTTGCAATTATCATAAAAGAAACTAAATTTGCTACAATAAACAATAAAACCATATCCGAAAAGATGTTCATAAGTAGGAGAGTTTGCACTTGAAAGTGTTTTTTTATAGACCTATTACTTTATTTTTTTCTAGGCTTATTAAAAGACTTATAAAAAAAATGACCGATATTTTTAAGGGTCAAGATATGTTCTACACGCAGTACTTAATTGAAGCATCTATAATATTTCTAAGCGATCAAATTTTCAAAACAAAAACACATGATTTTGTGTGATTTTGCATTATTTACCATGGCTCCATCTTAAATTAAATTTTAAAATCCGTACGGTTTTTTTTACATTAGCCCCACGCAGGAGGGACTCTGAGAAAAACAAGAGGGCCTATGGCCTGTATTCCCCTTAGTGAGTATGTCGTATTTGGGGATGCTGTGTAGAGGGTCTTTTACGAAGGAAAAGAGTAAGTGGGGTGGGTAGGACTCTGTGGTTCAGTGTGTTCAGAGTGACGAACGTATGAATTCATCCCTTCCAATGCGGTGCAAGGCAATATTCCGAGAGAGTATGGCTGGAGAAGTCAAAGGGACTCCCTCAAGTATTCTCTCTCGATCCGGCCTGCCATGCAGTTGGTGGGCAGACGCATCTGACGCCAAGACCCGTGCATCTGACAACGTGCAGATAAAGAAAGACTTACTTTTGAAGATGACATTATTAAAACGTTATTAATGGCATTATTAATTACCTTTGAAGATACATTATTAAAACATGACATTATTACACACTACACAGGTGTCATTTTCACGTGTCACTGCCAGAATTATACATGGACGGAATTACGCTTGTACCTACTTAACTTAATTACGAATGTATAATTAATACACATAATTACAACTACTTGAAATACACGTCAAAAAAACCCATTTCACGTCAAAAAAACCTTACCAAATTTAAACTAACCTAACTTTTTTTTTAAAACGACCTTTATTTAGGGCACATTAGAACAGTTTTGTATGTGTGTTATTCTGAAAGTGTGATTTTGGAACTTATATTTGTTATTTTCACGTCCGTAATTTTGTCCTAATGTCGTTAATAATTTTAAAATTTAAAAATTAATTAATTAATTATTTTGAAGTGAAAACTTCTTTAGCATCGTTGTGATTTGAAACTCGATGAAACGAAAAAGCGACACTAAAAAGAGACAAACGTATACATCTATAGGATTTAGCTTGCGAAATAATGATGTAGAAAAATCAGCCTCCTCTTTGTGCGGTGCTTCGTAGTCTTCCCATTGTTGTCTTTTTTAGTTTTCAGAAGGTTTCACTTTTACCGAGTGTGAAATGCAAATTTATTTATGTCAATATCAGCCACATAAGAAAATAGCTATAAACATGTATGTCCGATAAACATACATAAATTGGTTGATTTTACTATCATTTTGTGTTGGTACATTCAACAAAGAGTTATGTGTGTTGACATAATTACTAGACTTACATCTCGTCGCTATTAGTTTATCAAAGCATAATGTATACATACGTATATATCAATAACAAGGTTTATTAATAAATGAATTGGACATAATGATGTATAGTACGTCAAGAACCCATTTGTACCACCTCTCCGATGTAACAATTATATCTAGAGCAGCCCAACGGAGATCAGTGTAACATAAAACAGTTAGACGTAATGGCTCACATTTACATAAAAATACCATTTTGTGGTCATCGCGCCGGTTTCTCACACTGCATAGGTCTTAGAAGGAAATTCATTTTAATGTTGTGTCACATTGTGTACGTTGTCCGGATTGGCTAACACCTTAAATGAAAATTCTCCCAATACAGATTAGTCGCATTTAATTGTCAATTAATTAACGCCCTTTTTCGGGGCTTTTACATATGAATAGACAGAAATGTACATAACTGAACTGCCTCAGTAGCAATATTTTATATTTGTTTACACATAAACTTGGTATAATTTCTATAGATATAATTTCTCTCCAATAGTATTCTGGGTAAAGAGGAATACATATGGTAGTTATTCCCAAAATTTCTGCACTGATTTTTTTTTTTTTTCCTTTATTTTCCCAAATTTTACATTGATGTATACAATATTATGACATAATAAGAACAATGGGAACCCACTAAGGCGCAGCCTGTGCGTGGGTAATATAATTAAATATATTTTATTATTGTACCTAGAAGGAACAATGGACATATAAAGCAAAAACATGATTAAAATTTTTTTAAATAGCTGTGTACAAAATGAGCATACAAACAGTGCAACAGTAAGTGTATAGTGTAATATTAAGTATAATAGTAATTGAATATTAAGTGAAGTAGTGTAATAATAATGGAATGGTGAAACAATAAGTGCATAGTGTAATAATAAGTGAACTGTTTGTGAAAAAAACATAAAGTCATACAAGTTAAACAAACAACGTTTCAATATCTACATTTTCAAGCCATGACTTCAATTCCTTTGTGTAATTGATTTAAATCCTGACTTCTAGAACTGTGGAATCCGGAAGCTTATCAATTCAAGCAATACCGAACTATCAAATATGACTTTTGACTTTTGAAATACTGGCATACAGAGCTCCGGGCCAAAAAAGGCCCCTTTCTCTTTCATCATGAGTTTATAATTTAAAAAATTATGTTTGTAGAAAAAATGAATTTATTCGTGTTTTTTAATTGTTATTTGCAAGGGGGGTACATGGCTGACTATCAACTATATCATTTAGAATTTTATATGGAAATACCAAGTCTGTGAAAATTCTTCTGTCTGACAATTTGAGCATTTTCATATAATTTAAAATAGTGTTGTAGTTCAACATAATTGCTGGAATACCCAATTTAAAATTTAGAAAACGTAAGGATTTAGGGCTTCGCCAGTTTCCAAGCTAAGTGAGGGGGCAGCTTGCATTTTTATAGAGTTTACAGGGAAGGAACAAAGAAGTAGTCAGAATAAACTAGAAATATTTATTTACAAACTGAGGTATACCCGGCGTTGCTCTGGATTATGAACAGAGCCGTTTTAAGCCGTGAAGAAGCCCATGAGCACACGAATAATAATAATATGAGCACACTAAAAATAATAAGGTTACATACACACAATGATAAAGAGATGAAAACTTACTTAAATAGGACGATGGCTAGGGAGGAGGTTCAGACATAGGTATAGATACAAAGAGAGATATGGCATAAAAACTGTTGCCGATCTACGAATAATCCGTACAGACTAAATACAGAAATATAAGAAATATATCATATCAAAAATACAGCGGAGCCAATGGTGTTACGCGTTGGACAAAAAACCATAGATGCACTTTGCAATAGTATGGGTAAATGATGTTTTCTACACGTGTGTGCACGTGGTTTCATACTCAACCTCAGGGTGGTGCCTTTTGAAAGCTCTTTACCTCTAGTAAAACAATGTTCCACTTTTTTTTAAATAATATTATTAAAAGGATTAGTACAATACAGTGCTATCCTATCTAATCCCAATGATTTGGGGATATATCAGGATTTAAAAGATTACTACAAGACAGTGCTACGTCACCTAATCGTGATTTGGATATATCCCCAATTAGGGTAGGTATGTGATGTGATTGAAGGGAGTGAAGTATTTTATTTACATTAGCTCCGCACAGGAGGCCCTGAGGAAAATAATTTCTCTATATCATCTTAGAGGGTGCTGTGTGGAAGGTGTGGAGTATGGATTATTACATTCCCAAACGCACGGAAAAAGCGCCACAGGTGAAATTTTATGCATGTCGAAGGGCAAACCAATAAATAGTCGCGAATTCAAACCACCACTAGCTCCTTTTTTCATTTAAGTTTTTTGTTCACCAATTTGATTTTAAAGAATTTTTATAATGTTTCCAGACGACGTCAGATGCGCCCAAGTGGATCGTGTATATAATCGTCATAACGACACTAACACTCCTCTATACCACAGCGACAATGATAAATCAATTTCAGTATTAAAAAACCTACGGTAATCCTTTGAAAGGAGTGAAATCCTGTCCTATTAAGTTCCATTTCCCAAAACCCCACAATATTAAAATTTAAACATTTCCATGTAAAGTATCGCTGGTTAATTTTTTTAAGAACTCTGAATAACTAATATGCACATTCAAAATTGAAGATTGTCCTAATGGTCTAGAAATAGAAGAACATTACAAATCAGAAAAGAAAAGAACTTCCGAACCTTCCTTTTCCCTTCCGCCAGGGGCTCTAGCATGGTGAAATCGATAACTTTACAATATCGATCGTTAGGAGTAACTTCCTTTATATCGATATTCCTAGCACAGTTTCACTGTTGATAGCCGAACCGATATTGGTGGGGAATAAATTAGAACTCGATATACGCTGGCAACACTGGCGGATCTATTCGTAAATTCACATTCAGAAATGTCAAACGCCAGTCAAATACGTAAAAATATTAATAATTCGGCAATGTTGAATTGAAATACAAACCTAAATATGCATTGGTAGTCTGCTTTTACTTTTTGACACTACAGTTAACTGGGAGTTAATTAGATTTTTTTTAGTCATATTTCAGCCACTTTAGTTTATCAAAATTCGAACGGAATAATTTGGTCGCGTCTTGGTTGAATTATAAAGTCTATGGATCGCGTTTATGACTTCTTTCAATACAAAAATCTTCGTTGGTTCAATATGTTCATTAAATAAGCCAGTAATTTTGATTAACGAACGACATAATTATTTAATAAATTACAATATTGACAGCTAACCGAAACATATTTGATACTATGGAATCCGGGCTAAAATTTGTCAATTGTCGGTCGGAATTTCTCTTATCAATAGTTGACCGTGATCGCAAATATTGCTAACTGACCATAGATGACGGATTTGGGCAATATCGTATTGATGTATGGTTATATCGATCGACCATGATATGTACCCTTCAACATTTCTTACAATATTCCCCGATTTATGATACTTTTTTGTCTGCCTTGTGTGTCTCTGTATTATGGCGGATGAGATATATTAAATCATTAGAAATATGATGTCTATTCTCTGTATCAACTATATCAAGAACGTAAAAAACCTGTCGAAGATGAATTTACGTTAATGCGTTGTCCATTGTTCAAGTGCTTACAAATGGTTTATAACGCGGACCAACAGGTGGCCTTTGCTAAATATTAAAATCGCAATAATAAAAAAAAACATAGAAGCGTAGACGTACACATTTTTTGTTGTGTCGGAGGCTGGGAATTAGCAGACCTGCAGGTGCCCCGATTGGGCTAGCCAAATACTGTTAATGGCGAATACCAAATGAAGAGTTCGCATCGTATACTTTTTATTACAATATCAACAATACGTATATTATGGTCGAATTACACCCATAAAGTAAAGTTTTGATAATGATTTGATGATTTGTACAACACTCCCACTTCTAGCTTCGTCTTTCCCATCTTTATAAAAATGCAAGATTCTGAGAGACATTAAATTTTATTTTTTGAGCATTAATTTATTGCCGACATAATAGTGCTATAAGTTCATGTGTGTGTTTATACAATACAATTATGGGACGTCTCTGACTGACTTGAAGAGAGATTGAGATTCCTGACATTATCGGGAGTAAAATGTAATCGACATTTTGGTCTCCGGTGACCGAAGCTGGTGACATCATTGATGTTTATTTTTTCAAAAACAAATAACAACAATGTTTAGGGATGGTTTGAGCATGTAGTGCGAACGAACGTAGTAAGGAGTGTATGGAGAGTGTATAAGGTACTCAAATGTGAACTGTAGGACTGAACGGTCAGTGGCTTAGTAGGTATCGCGTTTGGGTCCTACCCAGGCGCTGGCGCTGTATGTTCAATTCCTCGACTGGTTAAGTTCTCCATCACGACACTTGTAACATTTTTCGCTTAGTGTAGTGGTGGTAGGAGTTTTTCATGTATTGTCAGGTTATTCGTAACCCGGGAATGTTTGTCTTTCTTTTTAAAAGTTAAGATAAAAAGTTAAGGAAAAGCCCCAGGAAAACATGGCACAATCAAGTGAACTATATATTTGAGTCGGGCCACGTCAAGAGTCAGAATAATGGAAGAGTTCGTTTGAGACGAGGTCTGCATGTGAATGAGGCAAGGAGCCATTGTCAAAACCGGGTCGTTTGGCGGTCCGTCCTCTCTTTTAAAGTTAACAACAACAAAAAATTATTTTTCTAGTCGTCAGTGGTCACTCAGCCGAGTAACCGCCCAACCCCTCACCCTAACCCCAACTGTCCCATACCAACTGGTTTTTAGTTAATAAAAAAATGTGTCACCGAAAATGTATTGCTCAAAATTTCATTTACAGTTTTTACTCCAAATAATGTTAGGAATCCCTTTTTTACATTAGCTCCACCCAGAAGGGTTTCAGCGGGGGAATTTGTAGATATTATCTTCAAGAATAACATATATTTTTTAAGAGCTTTAAAACTTAAGTAGAAATGGTGTACGCAGCAGCGTCAAGGTCCTCAACTCAAAAATTCAACGTCATATATTCATCGTTCATCCGCTCTACACAATCATCTTAAGGGCATCCAATAGTCCAGGGAAAAATCGAAATCGGAATTCACGCCTTTTGTGGGAGGAGTTAAAAAATATTTGAGAAAAAGCTTTTGTAATGGTTGAAAAAGTTATTTGAGAATTTTTTTTTACAGGTTGATTTCGTAAAGGCCTAAAAAAACATTAACTCCTTTTTTACACTTTGTTTATTGTAATAACAAGGAAATTTAAAATTGATTTCACGGAACCGAGCGACGTGGAGTCACACGTCTGTTTCCTGCTCCATCCAGGGCGGTTCTGAAAGAAAGTAGGGTGTGGCCAGCCAGTAGTCCTTCGGTGAACGACATAAGGGTCACTTTGAAAATCCTAATTCGTCGGCTGCCGGCCGTGTTGTAAAATAACAACGCATAAATTCATAATTTATTTTATTTTGTGAATATCGGGCGTAAATGTCAATTTATTTTGCAATTATCATAAAAGAAACTAAATTTGCTACAATAAACAATAAAACCATATCCGAAAAGATGTTCATAAGTAGGAGAGTTTGCACTTGAAAGTGTTTTTTTATAGACCTATTACTTTATTTTTTTCTAGGCTTATTAAAAGACTTATAAAAAAAATGACCGATATTTTTAAGGGTCAAGATATGTTCTACACGCAGTACTTAATTGAAGCATCTATAATATTTCTAAGCGATCAAATTTTCAAAACAAAAACACATGATTTTGTGTGATTTTGCATTATTTACCATGGCTCCATCTTAAATTAAATTTTAAAATCCGTACGGTTTTTTTTACATTAGCCCCACGCAGGAGGGACTCTGAGAAAAACAAGAGGGCCTATGGCCTGTATTCCCCTTAGTGAGTATGTCGTATTTGGGGATGCTGTGTAGAGGGTCTTTTACGAAGGAAAAGAGTAAGTGGGGTGGGTAGGACTCTGTGGTTCAGTGTGTTCAGAGTGACGAACGTATGAATTCATCCCTTCCAATGCGGTGCAAGGCAATATTCCGAGAGAGTATGGCTGGAGAAGTCAAAGGGACTCCCTCAAGTATTCTCTCTCGATCCGGCCTGCCATGCAGTTGGTGGGCAGACGCATCTGACGCCAAGACCCGTGCATCTGACAACGTGCAGATAAAGAAAGACTTACTTTTGAAGATGACATTATTAAAACGTTATTAATGGCATTATTAATTACCTTTGAAGATACATTATTAAAACATGACATTATTACACACTACACAGGTGTCATTTTCACGTGTCACTGCCAGAATTATACATGGACGGAATTACGCTTGTACCTACTTAACTTAATTACGAATGTATAATTAATACACATAATTACAACTACTTGAAATACACGTCAAAAAAACCCATTTCACGTCAAAAAAACCTTACCAAATTTAAACTAACCTAACTTTTTTTTTAAAACGACCTTTATTTAGGGCACATTAGAACAGTTTTGTATGTGTGTTATTCTGAAAGTGTGATTTTGGAACTTATATTTGTTATTTTCACGTCCGTAATTTTGTCCTAATGTCGTTAATAATTTTAAAATTTAAAAATTAATTAATTAATTATTTTGAAGTGAAAACTTCTTTAGCATCGTTGTGATTTGAAACTCGATGAAACGAAAAAGCGACACTAAAAAGAGACAAACGTATACATCTATAGGATTTAGCTTGCGAAATAATGATGTAGAAAAATCAGCCTCCTCTTTGTGCGGTGCTTCGTAGTCTTCCCATTGTTGTCTTTTTTAGTTTTCAGAAGGTTTCACTTTTACCGAGTGTGAAATGCAAATTTATTTATGTCAATATCAGCCACATAAGAAAATAGCTATAAACATGTATGTCCGATAAACATACATAAATTGGTTGATTTTACTATCATTTTGTGTTGGTACATTCAACAAAGAGTTATGTGTGTTGACATAATTACTAGACTTACATCTCGTCGCTATTAGTTTATCAAAGCATAATGTATACATACGTATATATCAATAACAAGGTTTATTAATAAATGAATTGGACATAATGATGTATAGTACGTCAAGAACCCATTTGTACCACCTCTCCGATGTAACAATTATATCTAGAGCAGCCCAACGGAGATCAGTGTAACATAAAACAGTTAGACGTAATGGCTCACATTTACATAAAAATACCATTTTGTGGTCATCGCGCCGGTTTCTCACACTGCATAGGTCTTAGAAGGAAATTCATTTTAATGTTGTGTCACATTGTGTACGTTGTCCGGATTGGCTAACACCTTAAATGAAAATTCTCCCAATACAGATTAGTCGCATTTAATTGTCAATTAATTAACGCCCTTTTTCGGGGCTTTTACATATGAATAGACAGAAATGTACATAACTGAACTGCCTCAGTAGCAATATTTTATATTTGTTTACACATAAACTTGGTATAATTTCTATAGATATAATTTCTCTCCAATAGTATTCTGGGTAAAGAGGAATACATATGGTAGTTATTCCCAAAATTTCTGCACTGATTTTTTTTTTTTTTCCTTTATTTTCCCAAATTTTACATTGATGTATACAATATTATGACATAATAAGAACAATGGGAACCCACTAAGGCGCAGCCTGTGCGTGGGTAATATAATTAAATATATTTTATTATTGTACCTAGAAGGAACAATGGACATATAAAGCAAAAACATGATTAAAATTTTTTTAAATAGCTGTGTACAAAATGAGCATACAAACAGTGCAACAGTAAGTGTATAGTGTAATATTAAGTATAATAGTAATTGAATATTAAGTGAAGTAGTGTAATAATAATGGAATGGTGAAACAATAAGTGCATAGTGTAATAATAAGTGAACTGTTTGTGAAAAAAACATAAAGTCATACAAGTTAAACAAACAACGTTTCAATATCTACATTTTCAAGCCATGACTTCAATTCCTTTGTGTAATTGATTTAAATCCTGACTTCTAGAACTGTGGAATCCGGAAGCTTATCAATTCAAGCAATACCGAACTATCAAATATGACTTTTGACTTTTGAAATACTGGCATACAGAGCTCCGGGCCAAAAAAGGCCCCTTTCTCTTTCATCATGAGTTTATAATTTAAAAAATTATGTTTGTAGAAAAAATGAATTTATTCGTGTTTTTTAATTGTTATTTGCAAGGGGGGTACATGGCTGACTATCAACTATATCATTTAGAATTTTATATGGAAATACCAAGTCTGTGAAAATTCTTCTGTCTGACAATTTGAGCATTTTCATATAATTTAAAATAGTGTTGTAGTTCAACATAATTGCTGGAATACCCAATTTAAAATTTAGAAAACGTAAGGATTTAGGGCTTCGCCAGTTTCCAAGCTAAGTGAGGGGGCAGCTTGCATTTTTATAGAGTTTACAGGGAAGGAACAAAGAAGTAGTCAGAATAAACTAGAAATATTTATTTACAAACTGAGGTATACCCGGCGTTGCTCTGGATTATGAACAGAGCCGTTTTAAGCCGTGAAGAAGCCCATGAGCACACGAATAATAATAATATGAGCACACTAAAAATAATAAGGTTACATACACACAATGATAAAGAGATGAAAACTTACTTAAATAGGACGATGGCTAGGGAGGAGGTTCAGACATAGGTATAGATACAAAGAGAGATATGGCATAAAAACTGTTGCCGATCTACGAATAATCCGTACAGACTAAATACAGAAATATAAGAAATATATCATATCAAAAATACAGCGGAGCCAATGGTGTTACGCGTTGGACAAAAAACCATAGATGCACTTTGCAATAGTATGGGTAAATGATGTTTTCTACACGTGTGTGCACGTGGTTTCATACTCAACCTCAGGGTGGTGCCTTTTGAAAGCTCTTTACCTCTAGTAAAACAATGTTCCACTTTTTTTTAAATAATATTATTAAAAGGATTAGTACAATACAGTGCTATCCTATCTAATCCCAATGATTTGGGGATATATCAGGATTTAAAAGATTACTACAAGACAGTGCTACGTCACCTAATCGTGATTTGGATATATCCCCAATTAGGGTAGGTATGTGATGTGATTGAAGGGAGTGAAGTATTTTATTTACATTAGCTCCGCACAGGAGGCCCTGAGGAAAATAATTTCTCTATATCATCTTAGAGGGTGCTGTGTGGAAGGTGTGGAGTATGGATTATTACATTCCCAAACGCACGGAAAAAGCGCCACAGGTGAAATTTTATGCATGTCGAAGGGCAAACCAATAAATAGTCGCGAATTCAAACCACCACTAGCTCCTTTTTTCATTTAAGTTTTTTGTTCACCAATTTGATTTTAAAGAATTTTTATAATGTTTCCAGACGACGTCAGATGCGCCCAAGTGGATCGTGTATATAATCGTCATAACGACACTAACACTCCTCTATACCACAGCGACAATGATAAATCAATTTCAGTATTAAAAAACCTACGGTAATCCTTTGAAAGGAGTGAAATCCTGTCCTATTAAGTTCCATTTCCCAAAACCCCACAATATTAAAATTTAAACATTTCCATGTAAAGTATCGCTGGTTAATTTTTTTAAGAACTCTGAATAACTAATATGCACATTCAAAATTGAAGATTGTCCTAATGGTCTAGAAATAGAAGAACATTACAAATCAGAAAAGAAAAGAACTTCCGAACCTTCCTTTTCCCTTCCGCCAGGGGCTCTAGCATGGTGAAATCGATAACTTTACAATATCGATCGTTAGGAGTAACTTCCTTTATATCGATATTCCTAGCACAGTTTCACTGTTGATAGCCGAACCGATATTGGTGGGGAATAAATTAGAACTCGATATACGCTGGCAACACTGGCGGATCTATTCGTAAATTCACATTCAGAAATGTCAAACGCCAGTCAAATACGTAAAAATATTAATAATTCGGCAATGTTGAATTGAAATACAAACCTAAATATGCATTGGTAGTCTGCTTTTACTTTTTGACACTACAGTTAACTGGGAGTTAATTAGATTTTTTTTAGTCATATTTCAGCCACTTTAGTTTATCAAAATTCGAACGGAATAATTTGGTCGCGTCTTGGTTGAATTATAAAGTCTATGGATCGCGTTTATGACTTCTTTCAATACAAAAATCTTCGTTGGTTCAATATGTTCATTAAATAAGCCAGTAATTTTGATTAACGAACGACATAATTATTTAATAAATTACAATATTGACAGCTAACCGAAACATATTTGATACTATGGAATCCGGGCTAAAATTTGTCAATTGTCGGTCGGAATTTCTCTTATCAATAGTTGACCGTGATCGCAAATATTGCTAACTGACCATAGATGACGGATTTGGGCAATATCGTATTGATGTATGGTTATATCGATCGACCATGATATGTACCCTTCAACATTTCTTACAATATTCCCCGATTTATGATACTTTTTTGTCTGCCTTGTGTGTCTCTGTATTATGGCGGATGAGATATATTAAATCATTAGAAATATGATGTCTATTCTCTGTATCAACTATATCAAGAACGTAAAAAACCTGTCGAAGATGAATTTACGTTAATGCGTTGTCCATTGTTCAAGTGCTTACAAATGGTTTATAACGCGGACCAACAGGTGGCCTTTGCTAAATATTAAAATCGCAATAATAAAAAAAAACATAGAAGCGTAGACGTACACATTTTTTGTTGTGTCGGAGGCTGGGAATTAGCAGACCTGCAGGTGCCCCGATTGGGCTAGCCAAATACTGTTAATGGCGAATACCAAATGAAGAGTTCGCATCGTATACTTTTTATTACAATATCAACAATACGTATATTATGGTCGAATTACACCCATAAAGTAAAGTTTTGATAATGATTTGATGATTTGTACAACACTCCCACTTCTAGCTTCGTCTTTCCCATCTTTATAAAAATGCAAGATTCTGAGAGACATTAAATTTTATTTTTTGAGCATTAATTTATTGCCGACATAATAGTGCTATAAGTTCATGTGTGTGTTTATACAATACAATTATGGGACGTCTCTGACTGACTTGAAGAGAGATTGAGATTCCTGACATTATCGGGAGTAAAATGTAATCGACATTTTGGTCTCCGGTGACCGAAGCTGGTGACATCATTGATGTTTATTTTTTCAAAAACAAATAACAACAATGTTTAGGGATGGTTTGAGCATGTAGTGCGAACGAACGTAGTAAGGAG
This sequence comes from Glyphotaelius pellucidus, assembly GCA_936435175.1. NCBI lineage: Eukaryota > Metazoa > Arthropoda > Insecta > Trichoptera > Limnephilidae > Glyphotaelius > Glyphotaelius pellucidus. The sequence goes on from OW386552.1 coordinate 17,789,423, forward strand.
TGTATGGAGAGTGTATAAGGTACTCAAATGTGAACTGTAGGACTGAACGGTCAGTGGCTTAGTAGGTATCGCGTTTGGGTCCTACCCAGGCGCTGGCGCTGTATGTTCAATTCCTCGACTGGTTAAGTTCTCCATCACGACACTTGTAACATTTTTCGCTTAGTGTAGTGGTGGTAGGAGTTTTTCATGTATTGTCAGGTTATTCGTAACCCGGGAATGTTTGTCTTTCTTTTTAAAAGTTAAGATAAAAAGTTAAGGAAAAGCCCCAGGAAAACATGGCACAATCAAGTGAACTATATATTTGAGTCGGGCCACGTCAAGAGTCAGAATAATGGAAGAGTTCGTTTGAGACGAGGTCTGCATGTGAATGAGGCAAGGAGCCATTGTCAAAACCGGGTCGTTTGGCGGTCCGTCCTCTCTTTTAAAGTTAACAACAACAAAAAATTATTTTTCTAGTCGTCAGTGGTCACTCAGCCGAGTAACCGCCCAACCCCTCACCCTAACCCCAACTGTCCCATACCAACTGGTTTTTAGTTAATAAAAAAATGTGTCACCGAAAATGTATTGCTCAAAATTTCATTTACAGTTTTTACTCCAAATAATGTTAGGAATCCCTTTTTTACATTAGCTCCACCCAGAAGGGTTTCAGCGGGGGAATGTGTAGATATTATCTTCAAGAATAACATATATTTTTTAAGAGCTTTAAAACTTAAGTAGAAATGGTGTATGCAGCAGCTTCAAGGTCCTCAACTCAAAAATTCAACGTCATATATTCATCGTTCATCCGCTCTACACAATCATCTTAAGGGCATCCAATAGTCCAGGGAAAAATCGAAATCGGAATTCACGCCTTTTGTGGGAGGAGTTAAAAAATATTTGAGAAAAAGCTTTTGTAATGGTTGAAAAAGTTATTTGAGAATTTTTTTTACAGGTTGATTTCGTAAAGGCCTAAAAAAACATTAACTCCTTTTTTACACTTTGTTTATTGTAATAACAAGGAAATTTAAAATTGATTTCACGGAACCGAGCGACGTGGAGTCACACGTCTGTTCCCTGCTCCGTCCAGGGCGGTTCTGAAAGAAAGTAGGGTGTGGCCAGCCAGTAGTCCTTCGGTGAACGACATAAGGGTCACTTTGAAAATCCTAATTCGTCGGCTGCCGGCCGTATTGTAAAATAACAACGCATAAATTCATAATTTATTTTATTTTGTGAATATCGGGCGTAAATGTCAATTTATTTTGCAATTATCATAAAAGAAACTAAATTTGCTACAATAAACAATAAAACCATATCCGAAAAGATGTTCATAAGTAGGAGAGTTTGCACTTGAAAGTGTTTTTTTATAGACCTATTACTTTATTTTTTTCTAGGCTTATTAAAAGACTTATAAAAAAAATGACCGACATTTTTAAGGGTCAAAATATGTTCTACACGCAGTATTTAATTGAAGCATCTATAATATTTCTAAGCGATCAAATTTTCAAAACAAAAACACATGATTTTGTGTGATTTTTGTGTGATTTACTATGGCTTCATCTTAAGCAACTTTTTTTAAAAGTCTTTTGTAAATGTTGATGCAATATTGCTATGTAAACACCGAAACAATTGTTGTAAGTAACAAAAGTTGCTTTCGAGCTCGACAAGTTTTTTGAATGATAGTAGGTAAAGGGCATTCACTTAACGTTACAATACATCTCCTAAGACCACTATGCACTACGCCACCGCTATCAAGAATATCCAATATTTTTTAATTATCATTAATCAGCTAAAACCTATCCAATACACCTGTCAAAAATTTGTTTGAATGAGATACAATCTGAAACAGGTATGTATAGTTTGATATAGTGGCTTATTGTTTTGGCTTTACCATTGAGAGCTCCAGTGGGCAGCACTCTATAATGTGTAAATTATTCATTACGTATTATTAGAGTTATGCGCTGAACGGTGCGGTGGTTAGCGTTACCTATGTGTAGTGGCGGTGACGGGTGGTGCACATATGGAGCGGACAACCGCACTATATGGTGCACGGTAATATGGAGTAAGCAATACATCATTATTATTATTGTTATGAAGAAACGGCGGATAACATTTCATAAATTTACTATTTGCCGTGTTTATAATTAACTAGTGCAGACCTCTGAAATCTTAACAATTCAGTTAACCAAATACCGACCATGTTCAATCAGTGCAAAATTCATTGGTTAAATTATTAGCTGAGAAAAATGTATATAAAGAAAGACATAATATTCCATACTTTTAGAGGCCATCCATAAATTACGTCGCACCTTAAGGGGGGGGGGGAAGTAGAGAAGTGTGACAAGGGGTGTGGGGGGGTCAAAAAATCATGAAATACGTGTGACGTAATTTATGGATGGCCCCTTATCAGAGTCTCAAATTTTTATCAGTGAGAGCAATTCTGGGGTACAAAATTATATTTCAGCACGTAAATAACCCTTTGTATATAAACAGGCTGGAACACAACCACAATACTCGCTTTAACTTTAATGAAAGACTAATTGTTCCTAAGCACAGAAATAAATACGGACAAAGAACAATTACATGATTCCAAGTTGTTTAAATATGTTACCTGCTGAAATTAAAAACTGTGCCCAAAACAAACAATTGGTGAACTTACTGAAGACTTGGCTTACTGAAAGAATTAATTTGTATTAACTTACAATGACATATTATTCTAAAGATTTTAAAACTGTTATTTATGTTTTCATAATTTTTCTTTTCTCTATATTTCTGTAAAAAATTTTAATTTCATTTTAATGTAACTATAACTCACTATAATAAGTTTTTTAATGTAAAGAACCCGTTAGACAAACTGCTAAAAAGTAGTTTATCGGGACTTTTTTGTATTATATTTGTAAAGTGCGTAAAATAAATAAAAAATTAATAAATAAATAAAATTTTTAAAAAGTAACAATTTTGAATATGACACTCAAATTTAAAGCGAATTTGAGTTCAGTGAAAATCTTTCTTGATATAATTGAGTTTGTATTTAATAACTAACTACAGGCGCAAAAAAAATCAATTTTATTATTTTGAGGCATAACTTGAGGAAAGTGTTTTTTTCCTAATGTAATTAAATTAGCGCCATCTACTAACGAGCAGATTACAAATTATTTTAAGTTCACCCAGTACGAGAAGCAGTTCAGAATACATTATTTTATCACCAAGACCGTGTGCGGCTGTGGGTTCCATAAAATATGTTTTTAAAATAAAATTTGCTATATCCACACTGCAACAAATCTAAATGCTATACTTTTCAATGTAGGTATATTTAGTGTTTATATTCTGATCAATAATATAGTAATTACTAAATTACAGAATTCCAAGCCATTCCAACAACAAATAGAGTAATAGTGAGAGTTCAAACTTTCACCAAAAACCTTAATTGCCAATTATCTCGAACTGTGATTTCTTAGTTGTAACATTCTGGAACTCGAGCATACTTTTTATGTAACATCTGATGTGTATGTTCAGCTGGAGTGGGCTCTTGAACTCGGGTTCTCCGCAAGAAGCGGATCTTACTCCTACTCCTTTTTCAAATCGACTTCTCCCAGAGAACCCGGTCCAAGACTCGGAAGCAGAAAGCCTTCACCGGCAGTGGTCCGCGCCACTCGCGAGTTGTGTTCTTGTCCGGGTTCAAGTTCTTATGCGGGTTCTATTTGGATCTGGCTCTGATGTACAACTCCGGCCGAACCCGTGCGTCTCAGTAGCCGCAACAGTATCCGCACCCAAGAACTCGGACCCGGGACCTGCTACCAGAACTCGAGTTCGACGCTCTTTAGCCCCCTCACGCCCCTACAGCGCAGCGCGTGTGGAAACTGTGCGACCCAAAGTTTAAGTTTAAGGCTTACGGAATTCAATACTTTGTTTGTGTGAAAGCACTATGAAACCATATTACACGCAAGATAAGTGGCACTTTGCGGTAAGGAAAAGGATAAAAGAAACAAAAAAAGATAGGAAGAAGGCACATCCTACAGCTCATTAGAAATGTGTGAGTTCTGCGTTTTGCCGTACGAATCCATCCTCCTCAACGGATTCAAACGTCCATCTCTGCTGGTCACACTGACCCCTAAATTCTTATCCAACTCTCATACCTTTTTCTTCCCAGGAATTCCTCTCCTTCATTTCCTTAAAAAGACCCTCCGTATAGCATCCTCAAAGATGTCATAGAACATTAAGAAATTATTTTCTTCAGGGCCTCATGTGTGGAGTTAATGAAAAAAAAATCTTTTGATAAAAATAAAGGCTTAAGCAATTTACAAACATATAGATCCAGTACCTAGGTTAACAATTAAATAATTTATGAATCAGAAAAAGTTACATATTATAACAGTTTATTAAATATTTTCAAAAACCATTTATTATACAGCCACATCTCAAACTTACATTCACGTTAATACATATACTCAGATTAGGTGATACTTAAAATAATTCATAAGGAGGCCTCCGTGGAGTCCTTCGTTTTAAAAGAACTCGAGGAGAGGGTACAAATCATCTACACGAATTTGGTAGCAAATAATATTGTAAGCTTGTCACAATAGAAAGAGGTTAACGTAAAGCCAAAAACATTATTAACTTTACTTTTACATGAAAGACAATATTAACGACCAAATTAACTCAGTGGTCAGTGCACTTCCATGGCGAGGAAGAGGTATTGGGTTCAATTCCTAGAAGCGATTGAATCTTTTCCTGTTTTTTCTGGTTCAAATTTTTCGTTTGAGAGTCGTTAATATTGTCTTAAATTATTGAATACTAGCTTTTACCCACGGCTTCGCTCGCATGGTATTAGGGGGAAATTACTGAAGCGCTTGCACTTGTCAATTAACCCCCCCCCCCCCTCCCGCATTCCATTAATTCCCGGTACATTCAGTTTTCAAACAGCTCACGTGCCACCTAAATTTCGTAATGCTAGAGCACAAAGAAAAATATAATTATTTAATTTGGTGCAGTCATTCGGAATTTATGTGAGTACAAACATATCAAAGGTTCATTTTTATTTAAATATGTAGAAATTCGTAAGTATAATACAAAAAAACACTATTTATTGTACAATCTTTATAATCTTTACAAATTATATTTTTAATGTAGGAACTCTCATCTGACCTTTTTTACAAAACATGAGCTTGTCCAAAAATTATTCTAATATTTGAATTTCCTGGAGCAACAGCCGACCAGTAGGAAGGGGGTTGAGTACCTACCAGTATAGAACCCACAAATATATCAACATCGTTTCCATGGCAACGATTTGTTTTCTGACGTTAGAAATAACTCGCTTTTGTTATCGAAAGAAAACGTGTGATAAATATAATTCATTGATATTTATAATTTCATAATGCCAGAGCTTACTTTATATACAGCCATAGCTTTAGCTTTCTAATGGTGAAAGAATTATTAAAATAGTTATATTGTTTTATGCGTGAAAGCGGTACAAACACACGCAGTTTTGCATTTATAATATTAGTATAGATTACAATAAAATTTTACCCATTAAGTTATTCCTACATAAATATTAATTACTCATAAAAAATTAGAAGTAGGTAGGCGCACAAATTAATAGCAGCTTTGAAAATTTGGAAATGATCTAATTTGAGAGTCTGTAGAGCATCGATCTTCATGATAGTTTTATATGTTTGACAAACCATATAAACATCTACCACTTAATGAAAACCCACCTAAATTGAAACATAGGTCAATCAATCAACCAAAAATATTCTTTTCATTTGTATGTAGGGAGTTGTGTATCAATGACTTACTACATTACTCAGGTCTCTAAAGAAAATCGGTGATATTTAACTATAAGTAAGAAGAGTCTCGCGGGGTAGCCGGGCGCAAATTTTTCATCAGAATTTCTTAATTAAAGCTTTAGATATTTTATTATTTTCTTTTAATAATTATTATTTACTAACTTTTATCCGCGGCTTCGCTCGCATGATATTAGGTGAAAATTGAATAAAGAATTTTTCCAGGAGATAAAATGTTTTTTCCGGGATAAAAAGTAGCCTATGTCATTTCCCAGTCCTTCAATTATCTTTGTGTAAAAATATCATGTCGATCAGCCGCTCCATTTATATTATTGTTTAGGATTTTAGAGTGGGTACCCACTTTATATTACATATTCATTACCAAATTGCTTTCTATTACCAAACTCTGACATAGGCATTAAATACAATAGCAAGTTATCGGCATGCCTTGCTATGCCACCTAATAAAAAAAAATCGCTCTGCTTATCCTTTCCCATTTGTCTCAGATGATGCCAGAACTCACTATATATATAGAAACCATCGCGAGCAGGCACACATCAAATTCCCAAAGTTTCATCGCAATGGATGAAATGTTAGCAAAGCGTAATGTCATGATGCCAGAACTCACTATTGTATATAAAAACCATCGCGGGCATGAGCACATCAAATCCTCAAAGTTTCATCGAAATCGGATGAATGGTTTAGCAACGCATAACAACCAACATTCATAGACAGAAACAAACATTATAGTATCTCAAACTAACACAAAACCTCATATGGTTCATAAGTTTAAAAGTTATGTTGAAAAGTTCACATGCATGCCGATAGCGTACACTTGACGCATATGCGGGTTAAGTAAAAGCATGCCGTAGTGTAAGTGTTCGCACTCTTCTTTGAATCTGCTCTTGAGTGCATGAATGACCTTTTCGGATGCTTTCCTATTCGCGATATACTTCACTGTAAGAATTAAGCATGAGATGAAATATGTATGTTTAAAATCGTTTTGTATAGGGGTAAGTATACGCATTCACAAAACTGCATAAACTTTTCCCCATACATCTACCCCATCAAACAAAAATAAAATTAACTTACAAAAATAGATAGCACCTTTGGTCCTATGAAACTAACACTATTTTACTAATAATTGTTATGAACCATTCATTGATTAATAGTACAATAGCATCCGTCGGCATTAAAGGCGAAAAATATCGTAAATTCGTGATAAAAGGTCATTTTACCTGTCAATTTTTATGTCCTACATAGGGTTAACTGTACAGTAGGCGCCAAACTTAAAGGCCGACCTGAACTTGATAAGATCCATTCTTGCGCAGGTACAGTCCTTTTACTGAGTTTACAATGACGGTAAGCGAAAGAGAAAAATGCGTAAAACATACGTGCGTCAAAAGAGAAAGGCGTGGACGGGGAGGCATGCAGATTTTCGAACCTTAAACTCGAATAATGAATGAACTGAATAAGCGCAACTGAATTATGCACGAATTTTTCACAAACATTGCCGCTTACCCTCCTCGTACGGTTATCCCACGCTACTCTACAAAGTATCTTACAAAGCAGTGAAAAATGTACCCTGTGTCGTTCGCAACGGGTATCTGGGATACGTGGGCAGATAGAACAGAAAACAATACCAACATATACTACTTTTCCAAAGTATACCTACGCAAAAACTAACTGTTTAGTGGTTGAGTTGACAAATGCTTCGGGTTCTCGCCCACGTCGTCGGGAGTCCTCCTCCGAATGTCCACTCAGAAGTGGATATTAAACATAAGATACCAAGGAGGAAACCGAAACCAAATAGTTACCGGAAATTTGGGAACATGGCTTATTAGAATATATAGAAAAGGAGTTATTCATGATTGGAATAGTTTATTTTATAATTTTGTTTTCAGAGCCCGTTTAAATTCAGCAAAATTCTGGATATTAGTAAGAGCTGAGGGAAGTTTATTCCAAATAAGCGGGTTAGTTACACGAAAAGATCGATCATAATAAACGGCTCGATTTGACCTAAAAAGTTTGATTAAACAATTAGTAACATCTAGATCTCCTGACCTTAGACTAAGCTGTCTATCGCTTAAGTTTAATCCGATTTTCCAGCATATTTGCACACCGATATAATTGAACACGAACGTAATTACAAATGAAAAGAATAACACCTTCGTGTAATTTCGCCAATGTGTAAATTTATCCGTGCGTGTGTAATCAAAAGCACCTAAATCTGAAGGCCGGGACACTGAATCAAATCAGCCTCTTGTAGACAAAACTTTCATATACATGTTTTACTCCAAATAACTTCAGAAATCAATGGTTAGGTTAGGTAGGTCGCATGCGTCCTGTAACATCCTGTATATAGGTTTACAAATGTGTATTGTGTATGATGGACGCCTATTTACATTAGTAAGTATAACAATTATTATTATCGTGGATAAGATTTACAAAAACAATATGTTATTCTGAGTACTAATGTTTGTAGTTTCACAATAACGGCACCATCTCCGCATAGACAATCTGGCATGATGCTGCATTTATGATATTTTTCCCAATCTCATCTTTTCATATTCGCCAGATGTCGTTTGTGTCGTGAGTTGCCTCTTTTATCCCAAAACATATCTCGAGAGAGGTCGACAGAGTTTAACACTTCAACTAAATAATGTGTTCAGAATTATTACTTTAAAAGTGACCCACTTTTTAACCGTTGCATTATTATGGTGATATGCGCCAGTTTAATGAATTTAACACAAGTATTGTGAGAAATATTCCAATACAAATTCCTTCAAGGTAGATTTAAAAGGAAACCAATGCCTCTACTGATTCGGTACATAACGTACGGTTTCTAGCCCATTTAGTACACGCTCGGTCTCTCTTGCACTTGCCTAACATCGTCCATCGCCATCCCATTTGATCGAAATGAAAATATCGTAATGATGGTGAAATTCAGTTCTCTATATAAAATTTAAGCAAAGAATGGTCAGAATTTTGGATAACGAAACACTCACATAGCATTTTTTGTATTCGTCTTTATTCTAAGTCAATAAATTCAAATATTTACTTCACTTCTAAAATCTTTTATAATATAATCTATATTCTTCTTCGACCTTTTCACGCATAACACAATATAAAGACTTTAATAATTCTTTCACCAATATAAAGCTAAATTATATGCGCAGACTACAGGTTGTATATGATGGTAAGCTCTGGCGTTATGAAATTATAAATATTAATATATTATATTTGTTATACGTTTTCTGTCGCTAACAAAAGCGAGTTTTTGCTAACGTCAGAAAAAAATCTTTCCTATGGAAACAATGTTGATATATTTTTGGGCTCTATGCTGGTAGATACTCAGTTTACTGGTCAGCTACTACTGCAGAAAATTCAAATATCAGAATTCGTTTTTTTTTTGGACAAGCTCCTGTTTTGCAATTAATGTCAGATAAGAGTTCCTACATTAAAAATATAATTCGTAACGATTATAAAGACTGAATAATAAATAGTGTAATTTTTTAATTATATTAACAAACTTCCAAATATTTAATTAAAAATAAACATCCGAAATGTTTGTAAGCGCATAAATTCCGAACGAATTAACAAAATTGGATAATTCTTTTTTTCTTTGAGCTATAGCTTTATGAAATTTAGGTGGCAGGCGAGATGTTTGAAAACTGAATGTAAGGGAATGAATGTATGGAATGCGGGAGGGGGTGGGGGTGAGGAGAAGGGGGGATAATTGATAAGTTCAACCGCTACAGTAATTTCCCGTAATACCATGCGAGCGAAGCCGCGGGAAAAAGCTAGTAATATTATAAATGCGAAACTGCTCGAGTTTGTTTATGACGCTTTGACGCATTAACCAATAAAAAGACTTTAAAAATTCATTCACCAATAGAAAGCTAAATTATATGCGAAGACTATATTCTGTATATGATGGCAAGCTCTGGCGTTATGAAATTATAAATATTAATACATTATATTTGTTATACGTTTTCTGTCGCTAACAAAAGCGAGTTTTTGCTAACGTCAGAAAAAAATCGTTTCCATGGAAACCAGCCCCCTGGTCAGCTACTGCTCCAGAAAATTCAAATATTAGAATATGTTTTGTTTTTTTTGGACAAGCTTCTGTTTTGCAATAAATGTCAGATAAGAGTTCCTACATTAAAAATATAATTCGTAACGATTATAAAGACTGAATAATAGTGTAATTTTTTTTATATAATAACAAACTTCTAAATAATTAATTAAAAAAAAACATCCAAAATGTTTGTAAGCGCATAAATTCCGAACGAATGAACAAAATTGGATTATTCTTTTTTTCTGTGAGCTTTAGCTTTATGAAATTTAGGTGGCAGGCGAGAAGTTTGAAAACTGAATGTAAGGGAATGAATGTCTGGAATGCGGGAGGGGGTGGGGGTGGGGAGGAGGGGGGATAATTGATAAGTTCAACCGCTACAGTAATTTCCCGTAATACCATGCGAGCGAAGCCGCGGGGAAAAGCTAGTATAACATAAAATAGATACGAAATTATACTCATGTTTACTATTTTTATAATGTATTATCTGGGGGTTAATGCTAGAAGTGTCTGTGCCAGTTTTTTGTAGTTTGATTTGGGTACCAGAAAGTACTCTAAAATTTCCCTTATTTGAATGCTATGAATACCTATCTATGCCAGGTGCTCTAGATTGAAAAAATTATGGCCTTTCAAAGTAAAATAGAAGTTTAGAAGTTTTAGAAGTTTTAGAAGTCAAAATATTGATTCAAACTTTTTTACGCCAAGAAATTGATAAACAATCTACATTCTCTGATTCTTAAATTTGACACAGAAATTTCTAGCGTTTAGACCCAGACATACATATAGTTTTTAATTGCAGTATGTCTGTATAAAATGCTTAGTTAATGAAACAAAAAGTTATATTTATAACGTGATAATAATCATATTATTTAAATGTTTGATAACTAAAAACAGTAAAAATAAAGTATTTCGTAACTATTTATTTACAGAGCAGAATGTTTGTATTTTTAAGAAGCCCCGTCTTCAAAGAACTGGTAGATTGAAGATTTGTCGAACTTCTAAATGTAAGAGTTTCCAATTCCTTAACCAATCAAACCGTGGTAAGTTTCAGCAAAAACGTGGAGAATTAATTTTTCGATTGGCGTGAAAGAACAATCCAATTTGGATGGCCCCTTATCTTATTTAATCCCCAAAAGAGATTCCATAATAAATTTTCCAAATTCCTAGACACAATGGCGGCGATTCGATAACGTCGCGTTTTGAAGCCATTGAAACATCGCTTTATTAAAAAACAATTATTCTGAGACAATGGAATAATGTCTATCCCACAGTCAATTTCCGAAAAATGCCCTTAATTATGACATAAATTCAGTTTCACATTACTTACCACGGCATTCGGGCGTTCCGGGCTCCAGTAAATCATAAAGATGAGATTATTTAATGATCGCGGAAAATCCGTGGCCAATTGGTAAGTTTCATTGTTTTAAATCATTGGCTGATTTCTGCTACTTCAGTACAGGGGTGGATTGGTCACCGAGAATTTCATCAGATTTAATCGCTTCGTCTTAGCAAGTAAGATAATCAATACATGTGGACGTGAATACAATTTAAGAATCACAATTAATTTCATGCACGTCATTTGGCCATTTTAACTGCTTAATTATTTCGCACCCTAGTCTTGTACTGAAAGTATTTTGTATTTCGTATTTTAAATACATGCGAAAAAGTATTTTGCAATTCGTATTTTAATTGCAGCAAAGCAAGTATTTTGCCCAGCTTATACTGTTAAAAAAAAATTATAAAATACTTGCTCAAAAATCAGACAACACACAAGGAGAAAAATATATTGCTAATTTATTAAGAATTCTCTTCAAAGTATTAGTGATTTCAGTTAAAACGTGATTGCAGGCCATACGAACAAATTAATAGGCCTAATAAACATCAATTAATAGGATTATCAGGATTTCCTGGAAAACTTTTGTTAAATTACGAATATTTTATCAGGACGAAGAATAACGTCTGCATGAAAATCCTAATATTTTTGCATTACAATATGAATCTTCCTGGTAATTCCACGGTAAATAATTCACATTTATTCGCTTTCGTGATATTTTATCACTAATTAATTACTAGCCTATTGATGTATATAGCATCGTTTTCGAGCAAAATCCTTCAAGAGAATATTCTCAATACTCTAAGAGGACTTCTTTATTTACAAATACCAGCATTACCTGCCCTTCATTCATTTACAAAAAACATTCAATTTTATGTTTTATCAAATTATATTACAATACCTAATAATGCTGATAAGATCATTTTATTCATATTTAGACCGGAGAACATTGGAAAGATTCGTGAATCGTATTGGTTTATAACTATTGGTTTACGGCCTCCGTGGTCCCGAGGCAAGACTCTCGACTCACAATCCGTAGGTCGCGGGTTCGAACCCGGCGTGCGCAAATAAATTTTATTTGATTAACTTGTGTTATTTCACAATTTATTCATTTAAAAATAATATATAGTATATTTGCGGCACGTTCCAGAGAGGAAGATACTATCAGTATCGCCCTGGTGTAAGACCACCATTCAGAATTGAAACGTTGCTTGAAATGGCTTTAGCCGTGTTTAGTGACCAGATCTGAATAGCCAGGTACTTCCCCACCTTCCTCTCCCCTATCTTCTTCCCCTTCCCACTACCTTCAGCCTCACAACATACCCCAATTGGGAATGCCATAGTCTCACTGGCTCCAGACGGGAGCAGTTGGGACTCTTGTGCGGTATTTCATATAAAAAAAAATTAAAAAAACTATTGGTTTTTTGGCAAGTTTCAAATTACAACGGTGCCAAAGGAGTTTCATTTCAAAACTTGATCTTTACAGGTCTTCCTCGGGCTTATTTAAAATATTTGCCAGTTTGCCTCTGACAACGGAGGTAACAGATGCTTCGAACAAACATAGACTAATGGGAGATTTTAAACTTACTTCTGGTACACTTATAAAACAATAGATACAAGTACACCGTTGATAACACACAGATGTGAAACGTAGATACTTTAATACAAGTGTCCGAAAACTGAAAGTAACGCGACGTGGAATAGAAACGTGTACACGTGGAGATGAATGGACTTTAAAAAAATTGAAAAGGAACATTAGTTGGCAGAAGACAATTGTTAATTTTTTTATTGTTTCTTCACATATTATTTTCCATGTAATTAGTAACCTCTCTGGGGTTCGCCTGTTTCGAGGTTAATAATTTCACAATTGAAAAGAAGTGATACTAATAAAAATTTGAAAATAATAAAAATTAAAAATAACAATGATTTATGAACGACATTTGTACAGAAAACTAATATGAACTAACAACAAAGTGTTGGAAGATGAAACAAAATGTGAATATCCATTGACAATTAATTCACACCACGTTCAATAATTAAATTAAAATACTGAACAGTAAAAATTTATGGGTACCTACTCGTAAGTGATGAATGTACATAATAACGAAATTAATTTACAGTACTACTAGGTATACAATTAATATTACTTGAAATTTTGTTAAATCTCTAATCTCTAAGCCAAACATTAATACACAATAACATTTAAATTCCTCTTACTACCAGCAATAATGCGGGGGGGGGTGTGGATGCAGCCGCCCGGGAAAGCATTTATTGGATAACCAAAGTGGTTCGCTACGTTTGTTGACATACCACGCCCGGGTTCATGGGCGTGAGGTTTGTCCAGGTCTTGACCTACTGCGTGGCATTCCGGATCGGAGGAGAATGGTTGAGGGAGACCATTTGACCTCTCCAACTGAACTCACCCGATGCATCGCCTTGGACCACGTTAGGGATGGATTCATACATCTGTAACTTCGGACGCAGTGGCCCCCAGATTCTACCCGCTTCTCTTACCTTTTTCCTTCCCAGAACTTCCACTTCTTCCTTTCCTTAAAAAGACTGTCCACCAGATCTGAATTGCAAGGTAGGTACTTCCAAGCTTCCCTTTTCCCTTCCTACCTTCACCACATCATTTAACATCACAACAAACCTTAACTGAATTTCAACATTTGTAAGTCAAATTTAATTTATAGAACTGAATTTTAATATTTTTTTATATAAAAATCAATTAACTAAAAAAAATTACAAAAAATTAAAAATCAATAAAATAAAAACTTTAACTTTTTTATTTGCCGGCGTCGCATCGGCTTCATCGCATCGATAGAAATAGTTCCATGCCAACTGAGAATAAAGTCAACTCAACACCTCCTTGAAAAGTCATTAAAAGCTATGAAAAAAATCATTTTAAATTAGCCTACAACCCTAACCTAACGTAACCTATTTAACCAATTTTTCGTATATAATTTTTTATCACTCTAAATGACTTATCTGAGATGGTTCTGAGTTGGTTTCATTCTGAGTTGTCCGGTCACCGATAGAAACATTGCACAGTGCGCGGAATGGATTTTTATCCGAAATATTCACTAAACCAATTTCAAATAAAACGAAAGGCCTAATTAAATAATTGAAAGGCCTTTGAAATTGATTTCTGAAGAAACAATTTCGATATTTTTATAAATTGACGTGGCAGTGACGTTACAACAAGACCAAGGAGTTACCATATCACTTAAAATGGGAACTGCATATCACTGGAATCGTCAAAAGAGCAAATTCATTCACGTATTTAATCAGGAAATCTTCCTTTACCTAACACCCGACTTAATGTTTAAAAAAATACAAAATATATGTGCGACCTCTCCTGGAATACGCTTTCTAAATAAGGAGTCCATATTTAGGAAAAGATGTAGATTACTAACGATAAAAAAAAGAAGGGAAAGGGGTGACTTGATTGGGACTTTCAACATTTTATCTGGACATTACAGTTGCCCTGGCATCCGAGAAATCTTCACCACAACAAAAACATAAATCTCCTTTTTTTACATGAGCTCCACACTCCTTGAGGAAAATAATTTCCATCAGGGCCTATGTCATCTTTGGGGACGCTGTGTGGAGGGTTTTTTTAGGAAAAGGAGGCGAGGAGAGTTCTGGAAAGGAAACGGGTTTAAGGGGTGGGTAGGAATCTGGGTTTCAGTGTGTCCTGGTCATCCGCCTCCAAGACCTAGACAAACCTCACCCCATGAACCCGGGCACTCCTGCTAAATCACCAAACTTAGTGAACCACTTGGGGTGACCTATGGCAGAGGTGTTGGTTATTCAATAAAGGTTCCCGGGGCGGCGGTACCCATTTCCGCCTCTCAAATTGAGACTAAAAATACTTGGACACTAAAAATAAATGAACAAAATACCTTTTACATCAATCCTAGGAAAAACTTCCTCGCAAAAGAGTAGTGGATGCATGGAACAAACTTCAATAACTTGGCATCGATGCTACTAATATAAATCATTTTAAAGCTCTATTAGATTAATATTTGGAGGGAAGAAAAGACAAAGGACGAACACATTTTTAAATTTAAAGAACTCAATTTTCTGTTAAACTTATTAGGAATGAACACATCGGTAGAATGCTGCTTGTTCATTATATATATAATATTATATGTTCATTGTATGTTTCCCATCACCTGTAATTTTTTTAATTACTAACATAAACTATATTATTATTTCTATGGCACCTGCAATTTAAAATATTTCTCTTTTATTGTAATGCATTATTTTTACTTAAATTTATCTTTATACCATTCATATGATGTTTATTTCTCAAGTTTATCTTTTTTATTTAAAAACTGTGTATTTATACACTTTTCGTGTAAAAGCCCATCAGGGCGTTGAAAATTATTAAATAAATTAATAATGAATTTTCGACAAGAGTAACGAAAACTATGAAAACGGAGTTTTTTTCTGATTCTGATCATTATACGAAAAATGTGTAACTTTAATATTTTCATTCATAATTATTAATTTGAAAAACCGCACTTTCAAAACGGTTCCAACTGACTACAACGTCTTTATGACATGGAAACCGCCACTGGCCGGTAAGACGGCTGTCACCAACGTTGCCCGGCGTGACGTCAATTCCTCCGAATCCACGAATAAAAACGATTACGTCGGTTTGGCGGTGAATCGAAAATAGAACATTTTGAATCGTTATAAAGAATATATTCGTAAACGTAAAAATAAAATAAATATTAAATATACCTTCGTTAGGCATAGTAATTTTTTTCTTAATTTCTTTTGGGAATAAAAAAAACAGTGAAAATAGCCTACTCTCCCCGTTATATCCCTTCCCAGTGGAATGAATAGATTCCTTGGATAGTTCATTAGAAGGTGCTGACATCTGTAAGGCGCATTATGGCATTTGAAGATGAATTACTTGAAAAAGCTGGTTTCTAAGAAAGAATTTATCATGCATGTTAGATTATTTTATACTTTCTTTGAAAGCATTTAAAAATGCTCGCAGTGCACTAATGTCCACATTTTTCTACCTTTCAACCATAAGTATAGTCCGTTCGTTATTTTGCCAAGCACTTAAGGCAATTCAGATAGACTTAACATGGTACGTACGTGCATCAATGACAGCTAATAATGCAACAATGCACATTAAATACCTGAACACAGTTTGGAGCCAGAGGCGCAGCTGAGACTTGGGTGGCCCTCGCTTTTGCCCCGGGTACCGCCTCTTCTCAATAAAGTTATGAAACAAATCGTGAATCATGTTTGAAAGCACGATTACTTTGTAACATAGTGTCATTTTTTCTAGATAAATAAGCTTAGAGTTATTGTATGACGTGCTTTATAAATATTTTTGAAGTGAAAGATTCTTTAGCACCGTTGTGATTTGAAACTCGATGAAACGGAAACGAGCGACACTAAAAAGAGACAAACATTTATTAGGATTTAGCCTGCGATTTAGACATAAGATAGACCAATCGGTGTCCTCTTTGTGCGGTGCTTCGTAGAATAAAATAAAAAATAATGTTTAAACTTGGAAACAATATTATGATAAACTAGCGAATTCCCGGCATGCGTTGCTATGCCACATAATAAAGAAATCGTTCATCCCTGCGTGTCCTTTCCTATTTGTCCCGTTCCCCTTCCGCCTTTGCTTCCTCTCCCGCGTCCCCTTCCCTGCACGCGTTCGCACTCCGCCTTCTCCGCCTTCCCTCTCCTTACTCCCCTCTCCCGCTACCCCCATCCTAATTCCTCTTTCCCCTCCCGCATTCCATGCATTCAGTCCCGGTACATTCAATTTTCTAACAGCTTGCGTGCCCCCTATTGCAATTTTTTATACAAATTTTAAAATGCCAGAGCTCACATATACTCACAGTATATATAGAAACCATCTTTTTAATCTCCAAACACTTTTTAATTTTTGTATACATATGTAAACCCTACAATTATCCTACTCCTGATACACTGCATTCGTCTCATTCTCTCGAATTTTAGGTTTAGAAGGTTTCACTTCTACCGCTTGTGAACTGCACACATGTTTTAGTTGGAATGGTGAAAGTTTCAACGGCCCATTTCATAGAAAAATGTATTTATTTAAATTATTCTTAAAATCTTTGTATTTTACCAACAGACTTATTATTTTGTCACAAATAAATCAAGTGTACAAAGAAAAAAAATGTTTTTTTTTTTTAAATTTAGTTGTGTAAATAGAGTTGCGTTGCGATGTTTCGGCTGTCATTGGAAGAAAACTAAAAATCCAAAACTAAAACAAGTTCATGTTTAATATAATAAATGTTTTTTAATATTCTAATTCGATTAAATTTCCTTGCTGTTCCTTTCTTGCTAAAAACAATGAATAGGCGTGAGCAAAACAAAAGGCTGTTTCTCAGTGACGTTTCGTACTTTTTCTGCAGTTTCTCAGCTCACCTCGCAAGCACCGCACCGTCGCAAGTTCTACTCGCAAAATTACTACGTCGCAAATTCATTTGCAATAATATACTCTATTATTTGTGTCAACTCTAATAATTGCACGACCTAAGTACTGCTCTATAATTATTCTGTAAGATTTAAGAAAATAAAAAACAAAATAAAAAAATTGCTTTTTTACTGAAAAAAATAATTCCCCTCAGGGCCTATGTCATCTATGGGGATGACGTGTTTTTAGGGATGATGAGGAGGTATTTTTAGGAAACAAAGGAGAGGTGGTTCTGGGAAGAAAAAGGGTCTGAGGGGTGAGTCGGAATCTGAGGGTCAGTATGTCCAAGAGGGTCGGACGTATGAATCTATCCCTCCCACTGCCATGCATGGCGATGTTCCGAGAGAGTCCCGCTGGGGAGGTCAAAAGGTCTCCATAAACCAGTCTCTCAGAGTCGGCAGACGCATCCGCCGCCAAGAACCGGCCAAACCCCATTTCACGAACCCGGGCACCCCTGCTAAGTCACCAAACGTAGCGAATCACTTGCGGTTCCTTTCTTAGTCCGTTTCAACTTGTTCATTTGATTTATCCATAATAATGATTTTCAACACCGAATCCAAAAGAGGCGTCGGATGATAATTTTTTGCACCATAAACATCAAAAATAAAATACAATATAAAATGAGCAGTTACCTTTATTGGTCAACAGGCGCTCCTGTCTCTTGTCTGTCACCGTTACATGCATCAAGGAATCTAATATACAGTATATACATTAAATACCCACAATACTTACATCAGTACAACCTACTAGGGTCAGTCAAAAAGTAATGCCTCCTATTTTTTTCTCCTTTTTGTCAAGAAATAAAAAATGCAATTACATGGGTTGAAAACCACACTTTTGACGATTAATTTTTTACTTTTCAATATAATATCCGTCCATTTCGACAGCTTTGGTCCATCTCTTAACAAGAGATCCAGAACACCATCGCCATAACTTTTCCCGCCGATCACACCGTTTTGAATTGTTTTGTCCTTGTTGAGTTTGTGTGAAGTCATTCCACTGACTGCCTCTTTGATTCAGGTTAAAAAAATATTTCGTCTTCGGTCACATTTTTTTCCAGAAATCAAGCGCTGCAAGTGTTGTGAGGCTATTGTTTTTCTTATTTCTATATTCTGGCCGTTTAACTTTATTGGTACCCACCTTGCACAATTTTTTGTTGAATATTCAGTGGTCGAATAATCGTCATCACACTGACTTTACTGAGGGAGATAATGCGACATCTGCAGTTACCTGGGGTCACCACAAATGATATCACCAACTCGCGTGCAGTCACTGCAATCAACGGCCTGCGCCGTTCGCTTTTTGTCAGCCAACTGTGTTTGTATTTCAGCTTCGTTACAGCGACGAACCTACCATCTAGCTGTGCTGACATCCACAACTGCATCATTATTTGGATCGACCCACATTGCCCTTCTTGACAATATCAAGGATAATACGGTCTTTCTACTTATGTCGACAGAATAGCACTTAATCCCAAACATGGGAACACCTCAGCACAGATTCGCCTAGTGAGGTGTTCACAAAATACTACTACTAACCTATTTAAACACAGTTAGAATCATTAACTTTTTTTTCTTATTACTTAACTTATTATATATGTAAACCATGTAATAATTTGTAAAGTGTATATTCAAGAATAGAAATAAATCGTGGTACACATTTTTTAGTCTTTCGTGAGTGCGAATAGGCGTTTCACCTTCTACAGTCTAGAATCAATCACATAACGCTGTCTTTTACGAACATCGGTGTTGTCCATTTTGCAAGTGACTGTAGTGCTGCCACCCGTTGACGCACAAAGTTCTATTGCAGTAGATTGTAGAAGAAGGTTTGAGGAATAGCACCAAATTCAAAATTTTCACTCAACTAACTTTACTTAAGTAGAAAAAAATAGGAGGCATTACTTTTTGACTGACCCTAGGACATCTACCACAACAACTCGTGCTACCTCCCACAGCATTAGCCGATGCACTTCAAAAGCGAGTCGAACATAGAACTCAAACAATATGGTCATTATTTTCCCACGACTGATGGCTATTGGTACTTTCCGGGCACATTGAACATTAGGGTGGACCAGTAGTATATCTCAGATAAGTTTTTAGATTTCCACGGCCAAAAGTATTTTCGTTATTTGTTTTTGGAGTGTTATGCCGTGTTGCGCTACCTCCTTCTTTATCCAACGTTTCGAACAGCGTTACAGTGTCCATCATCAGAGCAGATGTGTAATTGTGTACTTGTTAGTGGTGAAATGTGTGCTTATGTACTTGGAAGCAATATCGTGTTGCCAGCTCCACTCCACTTCCAGCTGGTATTACAGTACACTTTAGAATGGTTGTAGATTTCTTTAGAACTGGTTCCAATAAACCTGTTCCTCGAAACCACTGTTATCTAGTGATTCCTAGTCACCGGTAGAAAGTAGCCGAGACAGGTAAAGGCGTAGGAACCGGTTCCAAAGTAGCTTGTCCCTCGAATCCATTGTCGACTAGCGCTCGCTAGTCACCGATACAAAGTACGAAGTCACTTCGTACACTAACAAGTACACAATTACATATCTGCCCTGATGATGGACACTGTAACGCTGTCCGAAATGTTGGCTAAAGAAGGAGGTAGCGCAACACGGCATAACACCCCAAAAACAAATATTTTAATAAATAATTAATGAAATCAAAGGATTTATACGCCGGTACCTCAATATCTACCTACTAAATAATAAGCCATATATTTTGCGTAACATTTTTTATCTCAAAGAGGGAATTATATCTGATCTAATTAAACAACACCGACTATTCGTAATTAAAAATCAAATAGACACAAACGAAAAAGATAATCTTAAAAGGACAAATCATGAAATTATATTTTTATATCAACACAAACTGCAATTTACTTTGATAAGTTTATACAAAACTTAAATGCTTGTTTTCTCAAAACCCACGATATATTTCATGTAATTTTTTTTTCAAATTGTTTAATTTGTCCAAAAAAATGTCTCTCTTTCAATGATAATTCATTTTTAAAACTTTCTTCGGGCGGGTAGGTACAATAATATTTTTAAAAAATGCGGATTAAAGTGCAAATAAGTACGTCGGTTTTTCATTTGAAAATAGAATCTTTCCTGAACCATTGCCAAAATTAGCCTCTATTTAGTAAGATTTGCTTGAATAATAAACTGAATGCAGCAGATAACTGAAACGCCACAACCGCGGCGACCAGCAGTGCTGGTTTTTCAGTGGCATTGTTGACAGATTGCCATGGTAGCGGCACACAATTTGTCAAGTGTTGACATGTCAGATCAGAAAAATATCGATTTTGTTAAAATATGTCTTTCGTTATTTTACAATTGCGTCGAGAACTGTTTTTTTTCAGTTTCTCCTTGAGTGGAGGCCTTTATAGTAAGAAAAATATTCTTTTAAATTAGCCCAATCGTTGTTTATATACATCACATCCTCGAAAAACAACATAAAGTATGTTTTTATTGCTTTGATGTTTGAGTACCTACATAATGCATTTTGAGGTGACTTTGGTGGCAGCCGGCGATTATAGATTTAACCAGAACCATGGAAAATATAATATCTACATGTAAAACCCGTCGTTTGTGACGCTGCAAAATCACTTGAATCGCCATTTATTCAAAAAGCAGTAGAGGACAAACGGAATACTGAATCTACGGAAATGTTCAACTGTTGCCTCCGCTGTTTTTGTTTTGAGATATAATAATCTCAGAACAAAAACAAATACATTGACTGTCCACCCTAATATTCACAGGTGATACGTCACCCGATTCACCGTTACTGACGATAGGAGTAATAGTTGACCAAGCGGGTCAGGGGATAGGAGCAATCGTTGAACCCACCGGTCACAAGTCACAGGTCACAGGTCACAGGTCACAGGTCACAAGTAACCCCCAGGTGCCTGGCGTCCGCTACGTCGTCACCGAGTCTAGCACTTATTGATTTATTGATTAATGTTCGTTTTAAATTAAAAATGATGTTCTAGAGACGGAGAAGCACATTTCTACAGCGATGATGTATTTTATGTGATTTATTTACGTGGCTAAGGAAGTATTTATATTGAACTATAAATATGGTTCCATCGAAGCCAGAATAAAGTTAGCCTCTCAAGAACTGGACGTACTGTACAGGGCCCGCAAATACTTTAACAGTACACAACTGCTAACCCTGTACAAATCACGAGTGCGCCTCGTGGTTGAATTTGGTAGCCATCTCTGTTCTTGAGCTCCAAAATATCTGAAAAATACCCTCGATTCTGTGCAGAATTGGGCGGTACGTTTGATAGATTTTCCCATCTTAACAGATGGATTTCAATCTTTAGAGCTCAGGCGTCGTGTGGGAATGCTTTCTACGTTCTACCGCTATTTCAATGGAAGATACTCCGAGGAACTAGCATCATTGATCCCTTCGACACCAGTGCATAGTCGAGAAACACGCCAAACGCGTGCCCAACATATACGATTGACATTTGTCACGTGAGAACGAGTCGCTTCTTCGACTCATTCTTGTGTTCAACAGCTCAGCTGTGGAACAATTTGCCGGCCTTTATGTTTCCTTCTTCCTACAACATGGGTCTCTTCAAGATCAATGTTCATTCCTTCCTCTCCTCAAAAAGGCCCTCCACACAGACCCCTGTAGGCCCTGAGGGAAATTATTTTCCTCAGAAAAGCCCGGACGGTGAGAAATTCTGATTTCCTAACAAGAAAAGTTGTCTGTGAAAAAATGAATGGAAAAATTTATATGGAACCGATCGGGTTGAAATTTTCTATTCCCTTTGGTGTGGGAATTGGGGTCAGATTTCAGCTGCATTTTTCTCCGTCTTTAATGGACGAAACTTGTTGAATTTTTTTAATCTCTAACGAAAATGATGGTCTGAACATTCAATGAAAAAACATCGATATATAATAACAAATTTACGGATAGAATACGAGTTTCAGTGCCTTTTTCTGCTCTGAATTGGTTGTCCGGTCACCCTAACTTAAATTGTTATTTTCTCCAGCTATATGGGGTCGCGCCGAAAATTCAGAAATTTTCTGTACCATTCAATGATGGTGTGAAGACAACAAACAAACGGTTTGTAATTTAGGTTAGCAGAATTGGGGTAAGGCTCTTGACTCGCAATCCCAAGGTCGCGGGATCGAATCCCGGCGTGGACAAATAAATTTTATTTGATTAATTTGTGTTATTTCACAATTAATTCATTTAAAATAATTTATAGTATATTTGCGGCACATTCTGCAGCAGAAGATACTCTCAGTATCGCCCTGATGTAAGACCACCATTCAGAATTGAAACGCTGCTTGAAATGGCTTTTAGCCGTTTTTGGTGACCAGATCTGAATAGCCAGATTCCCCACCTTCCTCTTTTCCATCTCCTTCCCGTCTCTACTACATACCCCAATTGGGGACACCGTAGTCAGACGGGATCAGCTGAGTCTTTTGTGAGGTATTAATTTAAAAAAATATAAAAAGTTGATTGGGGATGACGTAGTCCCACTGGCTCTGGACAGTCGGTAGCAGTTGGAACTCTTGTGAAGCGTTAATAAAAAAAAACACTTATATAATACGACATAATTCCTTACTAATACATGCAGACCTCTTATTTTAACTACATCTGAACACTTAACTAACAGTAAAAAACAAAGGCATAGAAAAATGTTGAAACATGCAAACAAACAAATAATAGAAAACAGTCGTAAAATAATGTGTTAAACGTACAATCTGTGCATAATAGAGATTGGTGAGTTCTGCATTTTTCCGGAAGCCTTCGAGGAGTGCTTCGTTTTCAAAGAACTCGAAATTTAGGAGCAAGTCACGTGGCTGAGTTCTTGTGTGCGGACTGAGTACTGAGTACTGTTGCGACGCATCGAGTCGGGAGAACCCGGAGCCGTACACGTAAATAACCGGCACAAAAACTCGTACAAGAACCCGCACAAGAACTCGGCCCCGGACCCGGACATGAACCCGAACTAGAGATGGGTGCGTTCTGCATTTTGCCGGAGGCCTCCAAGGCGTGCATCCTTTTAAAAGTATTCGTGGAGCACTTCCCGGTGTGCACTAGGTACCGGGTGCTGTTGCGGTTACCGGGACGCACAAGTTCGGCCGGAGCCGGAGCTGGACCTCGGATCCGCACAAGAACTCGAGAGTGATGGCTTTCGGGTTCCGACTCCGGGTCCGGCTCCGAGTTCCGGGTTTGGGTCCGAGTCCTGGACCGGGTTCTCTGGGAGTCGATTTAAAAAAAGAAGTATGAGTAGGATCCGCTTCCCGCGAAGAACCCGAATTCAAGAGCTCACTCTAGCTGAACCTACACATCGCTAATGCGTACGCGTACAATACAGTTAATTTAATTATTTGTCCGTAGTTTCAGGAGGCATTGTTAAGCAACTTTACGAGGTAAAGAAAAGCCTCGACCTGTTTCATTTTATTTGAGTAACCTGTAAAAAAAAAAAAAAATAACATAATAGTCCATTAAGATAATTTAATGTGTGCAACAGTTCCTTTCCGCGACCATATCTCCTTATGGGTGGAAGTACTCTGTTTTAAACAAAGCGCTGTAACATGCACCGAAGATAACGTCGGAGGGGCTTATTCAACGAAGAGACGGTCGTGACAAAGATTTAACGGCGGCGCATGCAAAATGGGAAGTATTTCTCATTAAATTATATCCTAGCACTTTATTGTCTCCTGGTCTCCTGTATTTGGTTAGGTGAAGCTTTTCGAAAATAATCACAGGCTTCGTAAAACACTTTGTGAGTGGAGGAAAGAAGGGTATAACGTAGGACTTACTTCATGCAATAAATAAAAGAGGCAAAGTTCTAATTTATTGTTCTTTATTTTTAGTTTTTGTTCTTTTAATTTAGTTTATTTTGTTTGGGAGACCAACAGTTTGCATTATTAATAACAGAGAATAGAAGTAATTGATTCACAATAATTTTACTATTTACAGGTTTCCACATGGGCATTAATTATATGTGTACAAGTGAAGTGATTAGAGATATGATTTCTAATGAAAAATTACAATTCAAGAAACAAGTTATTGAGGTGAGAGTGGGGAGGGGGTAGGATGGGGGGATCGGTTAAGTTAAGGTATAGTAATAAAAATATGCACAAAAAAAAATTTTAAAAAAGGAAGTACATAAGGTGGTGGTTACATTAGATAAGTATCTATAGTTATTGTTATTGTAAAGTATCGAGAGACCGCCTGTGTGATTTTAAGGAATGTGGTGCAGAGTTATAAATGTCAAATTGTAAATAGTGTGTGTTCTTTATTCCAGAGTTGGGGGATTTTATATGTGTCGCCCTAGTGAAGGGTGGTAAAGCCATATACGAACGATATATTAATATTAATTTATTTCTACAAATAAAACTTGATAACAATTGTAATGTTTCTCAAATAAAATAAATAAATAAAAATAAATTTTTCAAAAAGCTTTTGTAGATTTTAGAGAAAAAACATACCTGTGGGTGTTATGAAGACATCTTGGTATACTTCGTTCCGGCTCTTCTGCGATCTTAAATCCTCAATATTAGCCCGAATAAATTACACAAAAAACTCGTGGTTCGGAGGAGATGCAAGAAATAGAAATAAAATGTCTCAAGTATTTAATTTTCCATATTTACAAATTATTTATTTTCTTACTGGTGTCTCATTTTTCTTCGTAATACAAATAATAATAATAATTATACGTAACTCGTGATTTTGATTTGTCCTTCTGCATATTGTGGCTGAGTGGGTATAGCGTTTGGGTCCCACCCGGGCGTCGCGTGTTCGATTCCTCGGCTGGCTAAGTCCGCCATCACGACTCAAGCAACAGTTTCGGCTTACTTTGGTGGTAGTAGGAGATTTTCTAACATTGTTGGGTTGTTCGTAACCCGGAAATGTTTGTCTTTCTTTAAAAAAAAAAGTTAGATAAACGTTTCAACTTTATTTGGAGTAAAAAATAGTAACAAAATTTTGATCCCCGGTGACATTTCTAAAGTTTTTTTTATATTTTTTTAACAAAAAACGTTTCACACGTCTCACTGGTCACTCAGCCGAGTAACCGCCCAAACCTAACTATCCAATATCTGGGTATTTCTCATCAAATTTCGAAATTTGATTCCCGAGTCATTGGCGCTAAGTCACATGCATTAACTATGTATGTATTTTTTTTTATTTCAATGCACGCTGTCCATACTACTACTTTTGTAAAAAGAAAACTTAACCGCTAAAGAAAAAAAAATATGATCAGTTTGTTACCGTAAAAGTCATTTTCTCACCTTGTCCCTTAATCCAATAATATTTACTAAAATCCTGTTTATATCAAATTAAACAATATTCTTATTAATTAAATATTACGAATATATTAAAAAAATAGTTTTATTGTACATCAAAACTTTCATTATACAAAAATATGGAAGACCAATACTCCTAAATAAATCTCTCATAGCTACATTTTTGATTTCTGTAAAAAAATTTCAAGTTTTACAAAATAAAAAAAGTTTACATATTATATTCCTCCGAATAATATCAGGCATCACCGGTTAAAGTAAGTCAGGTATTTTCCTTAATACTCCCCATAGTTAATAGATTTTTTCCTTATACCTTTCTCAAATATTTATGTTCGGAACGGCGACCGGACAACTCAGAATGAATTCAACTCAGTATTTCCTTTGAAAAGTCATTAAAAGGTAGTATTCTAGTCTAGAAAAAAAACAATTTTTTTCTTCACATTTCCAAAGTTTAAATTTTCGGAAATATCTCCATAAAAGGATTTTTCGAAATTAGCTTTATTTTAAAAGTTATAACCGTTTTAAAGTCGCGGTTTAGACGGAATCTAACCAGAATCTAAATAGAACAAAATTTTAAACGCTTTTTTCTCAAAACTACTTTTTCGAGACGGTTGACACGATATCTCAAGTAATACTAAACCAATTTACTTGAAATTTGGTGTGAGCCTTCTCTATACATTACTCTATTGCGCTAGCTAAAACTATAACAAAATTTCATTTTTTACCAATTTAAAAATTTGAAAAGTCAAAAAAACTGGTTAAAAAAATGTCTTTTTTTATTTCAGACATCATTTGGGATGCGGAAATGGGTACCGCCGCCCCGAGAACCTTTATTGGATAACCAACACCTCTGACAAAGGTCACCCCAAGTGGTTCAGTACGTTTGGTGATTTAGCAGGGGTGCCCGGGTTCATGGAGTGAGGTTTATCTAGGTCTGGTAGATGACCAGGACACACTGAACCCCAGATTCCCACCCACCCCTTAAGCCCTTTTCCTACCCAGAACTCTGCTCTCCTCCTTTTCCTAAAAACAACCCTCCACACAGCATCCCCAAAGATGACATAACCCCTGAGGGAAATTATTTTCCTCAGGGCCTCCTGTGCTCATGTAAAAAAAAAAAAACAGCCGCCATTTTGCGAAAATTTTTTTTTTTACTTTTCCTTAGTTCGGGCCATTGTCGCATTTGTTTGAGATCCCCCACTTCAACACCCTGTAACTTTTTGAATTTTTTATTTTTTCGTTTGATTTTTTTATTGTATTTTTTAATGTTTAATATATATTTGGTAAAGTAATGGCTGGTAAAAATATATTTTTTTTATTGCCTCTGAAAAAACACCTACAATTCATGCTTCTACACTAGAATACCCCCTTTATTAAAAGTGATGAAAAAAATATTTTTACGTTAGGTTAAGTTTGGGTTATTTTTTTCATAGCTTTTAATGTTTTTTCAAAGAGATGGTTGAGTTGATTCTGAGTTGTCATAGAACCGTCCGGAACGTCGCGCGTCGGTGTCCTTGGCTCACTTTGCAGATGCAGAGCAGGACCGCGGAGGGGTGAAGGTTCCTTGTCCACCAAGGAAATTTGAATGGAGGTCTTGATCCTCAGGAATGAGGTAATGACTTAAGATGAAGAATAGCGAGACTGTATCAATTCAGAAAGTAGGTTTCTATACCTAATATATTATTATACTTTTATGGTGTTCGCAGCCTCAGAAAGGGCTCTAGCCTTTACGTCACTTTCTCCCTATTTGCCTAGTACAGGGGTCGGTAGTTTGTAAAGTGAGAAGAGCCAATTAGTTAAAGAAACAGGATAACAAATATATCAGAGAGCCATACGGGGGGGGGGGTTGTAATCGTACTGTGGTAAAAATGTGGTGGAACGATAATTACGATTTGCTTTGTGTTATCTACATTCTTACTGTAATATCACACTTCTGCTCGTTTAAATGTTTCTATAAACAGACTCGCGCATAAATTCCTTATTAAATTAAATCCAATGCAAATAATAATCGTTCGGCGGTTCCATCTCATAAGGCTGGTTGAGTAGAGGTGAGATTGCAATTGATGTCTGAAGAGCCGAAGAGCCGCAAGAGCCTATGCAAAGAGCCTCATGCGGCTCGCGACCCGCAAATTCCGACCCCTGGCCTAGTATGTGATAAAGGAAACCACATTATATTCTTTATCGTGGAGAAAACGGCTTGTCGCATGTTCCCATTTCGTTTAATTGTATTCGCGAAGTAGGACCTTCCATTTCATTCTGTAAACACTTTTGTTTTTGCGTTTTATTATAAGACCACGACTCGTGAAAAACGCTTAGCGGGAAAGTTAAAAAAAAAATGATTTTCTCATTATGTGATTTTTAACAACTCTGACAATGAGCAATACTTGTTTATAATAATAACACAATGGAAAACCCAAACATATTTCTGAGATCTTAGTATTTCGTTCCTGTCACGTTTTTACGTTTATTATTTACTAGCAGACCCGGCCACGCGTTGCTGTGGCTAACGAAACACAATGCCATTACCAAACCTTTATAACAAACGCCATCTATAATTTTAATTAATTATAATGTTAATTTTCATACATATCAAATCCACACCGCCCGCTTGCCATCCCGCTACCCGCTGCCTGAATTGATCTTTGAATTTCTCGGCTTTTCTCTACTGTAATATGCATGTATTTTACATATAAACCTTCCTCTTGAATCACTCTGTCTATTGGTGAAAACCGCATGAAAATCCGTTGCGTAGTTTAAAAGATCTAAGCGTACAGACAGCGGGAGCGACTTCATTTTATACTACGTATAGATATACCTAGCGTAGACCTGTACAAAATCAAGGACATTCTGAATTCTCCATAAATTAGTTCCAATTTAAAAAATGACAATTATAATAGTTTTCTGTTAAAAATACGTTCTAAATGATGACGTGTATTATTTTGTAGTTAGGTACTTAATCGCTTGTTCAATAAATAATTAATTGCTTCCAATTTTGAAAATAACACTTTAGATTCGAAGCAAATCCGAGCTGTAAAGTTCATTGAACCGGAGTTATCGAGAGATAGACGGAGTCACAACCAATGTTAATATTTAACTTAAAATTACCAATAATCTGCTCATTCATAGATGGCGCTAATTTAATTATTTTAGGAAAAAACACTTTTCGCAAGTTATGCTTTCAAAAATTTAGACAAATATATATATATATATATTTTTACTTTATGAGTAAGACCTCAAATTATAATATTTTATTAAATGAAGACAATATTAGCGAAACTGAAACGAAAATCTGGAAACAGAAAAATGAGAAAAAGACATTTGCACCTCTGAGACTCGAAATCAGGACCTTTCGCTTTCTGGTGGTCAGTGTATCCAGGAGTGATGTACGAATAAATACATCCCTCCAACTGCGGTGCAAGGTGATAGGTCGAGAAAGTCCGCAATTTCCTATATATACTTATATAACAAATCAAAATACGCTTGATTGGGGATGTACAAATGAGATGTCTATGTATTGCTATATTAAGCGTAGGAAATGTTTGAAACTTTCAAAATACCTTATTTACGTCCTCGCGAAAGTTTCTGTATTATTAGAACCACATGACAAATACATCTAATTAGTTTTTTAATCATTACAAAAACTCTTACAAAAATGTCACAATTTGAAAATGACATTTTGCAAAACCGTCGACTGTTAAATCAAAATTCAATTTTCGAAACTCTTTAAAGCAATTAATTTATTTGAAGTACTCACCGACGGTACTAACCAAAATCAAATACTTTGAATCTAATCAAAAATCATGTTTATTTTAAATAGGTACTTACCTACGTTAGGTACCAAATTTGATTGATTGTTCTTATAAAACACAAAAAAGAATATTTGTAATGTATGAAAAATTAAAATTTGAATAAAAAAATTGTAATAGGTGGCACGCGAGTTGTTTGAAAACTGAATTTACTGGAACTGAATGCATGGAACACGAGAGAGGGGGCGGAAGTGGGGAGAGAGGAGAGGGAAGACGGGGAAGGTGGAAGGGGAACACGGGAGGGGAAGGGGACGGGAGAGGGAAATAGGGATTGGCATTGCAACGCATGCCGGGAACCAGCTAGTGATAAATATTTTTAGTTGACTTATTACGTTTAACGAACTTTTCCCCTCTTTCAAAGTGAAAGTTTTTCACTTCTTTCTTTCTGCCTCGTTTACCCCAATTTTGGGATTCTGTAGTCTCGCTGTCTTCGGGCAATTCACGTAACATATAATTAAAAATAAACCAATAGGTAGCAGCTACTTTACATTACCTGCAGGTGTATTATAAAACTTGTATCGCCAGATGAGTGATAGCTTTTATAATCGAAACATTGGTTGAGCTCTCTCAGCGACAAGATTTTATTAGTCGGGCTTCTCCGTGACCTTTATCTAGCCCATATCCTATTCATTCCCACTTCCTTTCGCCTCACATTTCCTCTTTTGGGGGTGAAACTATCTCCTAGAAAAAACCCTGGACAAACCGATTCGCCATTTTAGAAATTCTTGGTCGAGCTACCAAAAACTCTAAGATGGTACCAGCTATAAAAAGAAGACTATTTCAAAGGAGAAGAAATGTGGAGAAATGTTAACAACAAGAACAAAATGTTACAACAGTACGAAGAACGGAAAATGCGAGAGTACCCGAATGATAAACCGGAGGAAGTTTGAAAGTAGACGTGCGCGGGGCAGGAAGACGCAATTCGTGGCTCCAAATCTAATTAAAATGTTGTATTATCTTCAAAAGACCATTCAGCGCCATTTGGGCCTAAGTGACTGATGAGTGACCTCTAAGTTTCGCAGAGTTGTTCCGGATGATAGTCAATCTTCGATAAGAGAGGACACCTTCAAAGAAGAAAAAGGATTACCCACGTGATATATGTGCGAACTAGCCACATTTCGTTAAGTCCTATGATGACATTTACGGTCCTCTGGATGCCGGATGGAGGGATCAGCCCGCTGGAGGGGGTATCAGGCCCTACAAGGTCCGAGGCGGGCGCTGGTCGGGCGGGCAGTTCCCAGAAGGCGGCTGCCAGTTTTTGCCCCTCAACCTTGCGGCGACTCGATAACGCCACTGGCCTCCAACACTGGCGAGCACGCGCAACACACGCAAGCTGGCACGCACACCTGCACCGCTTCATACCGCAACCGCATCATACATTCCTGACCAATATCGTGCGTTATTCACTATTAGATCCAGAATCTACCACCGCGATGCACTTTGAATTAATGCAACGAAATCACACTACGCGGTGTATTATATCTATCATCATTGAACTGTGTGTATTTAAACTAGGTTTTTTTGTTATTTACTCTATTTGTTGTCATAAACAGAACATTATCACATTATCTACATTCTACATAGTATAATTTTTCATATTAATTTGAGACTTCACTTCCATGTAAAACTATCCATTATTATCTATAATATTTTCGCTGGCGTCTGTTGTACACACTCACTTCACGTAATAGATACAAACGGAAATGATGTCCTCTATAATATTCAAATAGAACTATTGAAGTTTTCGTATTATAGTTTTCCCGCGAAAGCGGATTCTTCTTACCTGCTAGTTGTTATTATTGAGTAATCAGTCATCATTTGAATTGTCATATAAAAGCGTTGAATAAAAGTTTTGAAATGTATCTTCCACCCTGGAACGTGCCGCAAATTTACTATATATTATTTGAATGAATTAATTGTGAAAGATTGCAAATTAATTATAAAATGTATTTAGGTACCCGCGCCGGGATTTGAACAGGCAGCGCCCCAACGAACTGAAAGAATCCTGAAATGTTCATAATTTTTTTTTTAATTTTACCTCTTGTGCAATTTTAGAAGATATTCTTCACAGACAACAAACAACCGTGAAGTCTTTTTAGGAGATATATCTCCCAGCCTGACACAGCTATAAAAAATATGCTATCTCATTTTGTATTACTGTGAGATATATGATTTAAGCAGTGTTATGTTGCGTTTACATTTGCGAGCCAAAGCGTGAACTGAACCACGAATTATGCGACTAATTAAATATGTTTTGTTAGTTTCTAAGTCATTACAGTTTACACATCATTTAAAAATCATTGGTAAGCGACTTACTTACTTAATCTATGTTTGCGTTCAAATTTTTATTCATACTCGATTTGTAACAGGTAATAAAATATGAAATAGTCCCTTTGGTCAAGATTGGCTTTCGAAAACAGCATTTTATTTTGAAATACGTTTATCAACAGCGAATCTAGCTGGAATCGAATGTAATGCGAAAATATTTTCAGCGCAATCTGCATTCCGACAGTTCGCATAATATACGAGAAATACATTGCAAAATTTCGGTGGCTTTAGAGGTTATAATATAACAAATAAAAAAAATTCACCTACAACAAAGTCTGGAAATCGTACATTTAAATCTTGTCATTCTCATGGTGGGAAAAGTCACGAGCCGCCCCCGTTCCCAACATGCCTTCCATATTATTTATTCCATGCCTTCCATTGACATTCTTGGGATTAAGTGACCAGCTGGGGGCTCCATCGAAGCCAGAGACAATATAACCTCTCAGAAGCTGATCGTACTACACAGGCCCGCAGATGCTGCATACAGCACACAACTGCTGACTGTATGCAGCATCTAAGGGCCCTGTCACTGACATTGTTGAATTTGGCAGCCACCTCTGGTCTGGTGTTTAAAAAAAATCCTTGAAACTGTGCAGAATCGGGCCGTCTCGTCCGTTTAATAGATTCCCCTGCCTTAAAAAACGGATTGCAATCTTTGGAGCACAGGTGTCAGGTAAGTATGTTGTCCTTGTTCTGCCAATATTTCAAATGAGGTGCTCCGAAAAACTAACTTGAACCTTTTGGCACTGGTGCATAGTCAGGAAACTTCGACGGTAGCCTCGGATAAGTGCCAAAATGGTACACATTGAAGACACGGGACTCGGAAAGGAATATTTCAACAAATTATGGCCTACACTTTGGAGAAAATCCCGGCCCGGTGCCAAAATAATGCTTACATATTAAAGACACAGGATTCGGAAAAAATATTTCATATTTTTTTATAATCCATTGATGGAGGATTGAACTCGCTAAGCCTGAGTGGGAATCCGACGCATTTTCCACTCGGCTACTAGCCGGTTAAGCTGATATGTTTTAAAGGTTCCCATTTTATTTATTGTTATCAAGTTTAATTTGTAGAACTCCATTTTAATTTTTTTTTAATTTCTTTTATATATTTAATAATATTATTATTCAATTTATAAAAACAGTTTATTTATAAACAAGTTCTCCTAGGTAATTATTTTTACACGTGACAGCTGTTTCGCCTTCTGAAGGCATTATCAAACTGTTAACTCTGACAACTCTGACAGTTTGATAATGCCTTCAGAAGGCGAAACAGCTGTCACGTGTAAAAATAATTACCTAGCAGAACTTGTTTATAAATAAACTGTTTTTATAAATTGAATAATAATATTATTAAATATATAAAAGAAATTTAAAAAAAAAAAAAAAAGTTTCCATTTTAAACAAAACTAAAATATTATCATAAAATAACATACTAAAGGATTTGAAGGGAAGCCGAATCGAGAGAGACTGGTTGAGGGAGATTCTTACCCACCCCACACACATTCCCCTCGTCCTTCCTAAAACTTCCTCTCCTTTATTTCCATAAAAATACCCTACACACAGCATCCCCAAAGATGACATAGGCCTTGAGGGAATTATTCCCCGGGGCCTCCTGTATGGAGCTAATGCAAAAAATACTTTTTAAATTTAAAAATTATGAAAATGCTATGCTGTTGTTTTTTTTATTATTATTTTAGTCGTGTCTGCAATCTACAATAATAAATACATCAAAAATGCCTACACTTTTGTGAAAATTCCTAATACCTAACACCTTGATGATGCAGATACCTATAATGGTCATACTTGTCGTGGTACATGTTGCTCTCTACGTGTACAGAGATCAATAACTTGGTTTATCTTGTGAAGTGGCTTTTGTGGCTAGTGTTAGACGCTCTTTAAGATAATCTGTAGATTTGGAAATGGGGCATTGTTCTCCGTGGGAATTCCGCTAGATTTAAAGATTCTAATATTCAATAATAATTCTAGGTTATGCCTATCAAAGAAGCCGATATATTATTATGTTCCTGTCTCAAGCATATTCTCACCTAGTGATCTAGTATCAGTTACTTTTGTCGTGTTCTGAGTGTTTCGGTAGCTGTTGCTTCACGGTGGTAAGTAGGGGTATATCTGGTATCACGGTGTAGGGGTTATACCTAGGTCGCTCAATTAGTTCACTCAAGCAATACAAACTTAGGATTGTGTGTATTGGTGTATCATATGTCGGTAATAGTGGCGGTTCGTGGCTTTTAAGTGAGTAGCCTTCGCTTACGGAGAAACTGAAATGAAACCAGTTGTCAACGCACCAGCACTTTTGCTTGTGTGGCAGTTGCTTACAGTTGCCTTGTTAACAAGTTGCCATGTAGCGCTCACGATTTTCGTAGCTGTAGCTGAAAACGAATTTTTTTTTTTGATTTTCAATTTTTGCGCAAGTTTATTTTATTTTGAATTTTCGGTCTGGTGAAGCACAGCCTCCCCAGACCGAAAATTCTTTATACAAAAATTGAAATTTTAAAGAAAAAAATCCGTTTTCAGCTACGACAACTTCAATAATTTCTTCTTCAAACAGCGAACTTATTTTGTAGCACCATTTTAATAAAAAATAAAAAATTACTTAGTTTTAACTACTTTTATTGTTTAAAAAACCAATATGTTTCATAAAATGCATGTTTATTTCTATAAAAACCCTCCACACAGCATCCCCAAAGATGACACAAGCCCTGAGGTATTTTTTTCCTCGGGGCATCCTGTGCTGAGCTGTAAAAAAAAGCGATGCTTACTTCGTCAGGGTTTACTCCAAGGTTTTAAGTAAACCCTATGAAGTGCATTGCTTACGAAACATGCTGGTTGTTTAAACAATAAAAGTGATTAAAACTAAGTTTTATTGATTATGTAATAATAATAAATAATAAATTATAAAATAATTTTATTCATTTTGAATAAAGATAATGTCGTATTTTTCAATCGTAGCACTCTAGCTTAAGAAAAGTCTAGATCCGCCCCTGGTCGATATTTGCACTTCCGACAGTGATGTCTTTGTCAAAACGTCAAATTGCCTTTTGTCTTGCTTAGGCATTATTTTTAGTATCGAGAAAGGGACAAAGAAGTATATAAAAAGTATAAACTATAAACATTAGATTCCCAACGGGGACAGTCACGACCCCCAGGGGGCACTGAAGCCTTTCACGGGGGCGGAAGCAAATGGGGAAGCAAACCGTGGCGTACCTATGAAATTCATTTTAAAATACTGTTTTCATGAATTTCCTTCATCGTAGCTGAGGGTGGTTTCAGGGCAGCTGCAAATTTACTTTCCAAGAAAATTAAAAGACTACACGTCACTGAGCGTGTCAACTCAACACTTCTTCGAAAAGTCATTAAAAGCAATGAAAAAATATATTAAAAATAGCCCCTAAGTAACCTAACCTAACGTAACCCATATAACCGCTTTTTTCATGTATTTTTATCACTTTTAATGACTTTTCAAAGGAGGTTCTGAGTAGTCCGGTCATCACGAACGATATATCCCATATGACGTTTTTGGCCAAAATGAGTATTTACACCATTTGATTCGGATTTTTTTTCCAACATGCACAATATTTCCCATGTCAATATTTTATTCGGTTTCCGATCATAAATAATCCCATAAGTAAATCCCATTTTTCAATTCAATTTTTCGTGATTTTAGAGTCAACTTAGCCAATTATTTGTCAGTTAATGATAATTATTTAAAAAAAAGTAATTATGCTCTTTACTTTGTACTATAAAAATATTAAAAACTTAAAAAATAAAAATGATTTTTTGTGCACAAATTTTTTTATATGCATAAATTCAAAATACACACAAACTATTTTCGTTTTTAACAGAAATTAAGAATTCTACCGAAAAAAATGTTTTCATTTATATTTATTAAAGTTTTTTTCAACTTCGTAGGTAGAGCAAGAAATTTTTGAATAATTATAATTAACTCATGAAAAAATTCCAGTTTCTTCCAAAATCATGCGAAATTCAATTTTTAATGACCGATAAATCATACATTGGCACAGATCCCTACTAGATATTTGCAATCCTTTGATTAAAAAAAATATATTGTTCTGTTTGGTTGGGCATTTTGGCCTCAAATCCAAATTTAAGATTCGTATGAAAAAAGCCACACAGCCTGCGTTCGCGGCACAATATATCCTACGTGACTAAACAGTGAGCACAAAAATCCTGTATCCAAAATTTAAAAAAAATTTGTCAGTTTTAAAGAAACTTTTGTACATGTTATAAGAAACAGGGTGTAAAATTAATAAAAATAAATAAAAACAGAGGTCTCTAATTAAAACGGCTTTTTATTATTTCCCAATGTTCGAAAATCTACATAGGATATTTTGTGCGTGCAATGACAATATAAGAAACAACTTTTTAAAAATTAAATTTTATGTCTAAATTTATCTATGACAGTTTCCATTGATTAACTTTTTTCTTTCTTCTAAAATTATTCAAAATAAAATCCATTTTTGTGCTTGAAATCCTGTCCTCTAGACCTCGTTTACCAAGCTATTTTTATGCTTATTATCTATACTCGTGGCGACATAAGGCACACTAAAAATACAAGCATTTTAGCTTGTGGCTTCCTCTTAATTATTCCAACCATATTCTTTAACCTGACTGCTGTATTGTTTGTTTCTTGTACCAATTTTTATCTTTGTTTTTCATCTATTTTATTTTTATTATTTCTTTCTCTTGTTCAAAACTATTTCTTATGTTAAAGTTGTAGTACCTCTATGTAAAAGTTCTCTATAAATAAATACAATTTTTATTGATTTTTATAATGCTGACTTTTTTTACTTTTGTAAACTTCATAGCTAATGATAGAAATTATAATTTTATGTGATGAATAGTTGCATTTGCATAGGAAATCTAGCAGATTTTCCAGTTCGTAGTTAAATTAATTGCATTTAGTGATTGCAAATTGTAATTCAAAGATTTCTTTAAGATCGCCCTGATAAATGACCATAATTCCAAATTGTTTTTTGTTGTTTGAAATGGTTTATGTCGGCATTATTTATGATCCAATAAACCATTAGCCAGTTAAGTTTTGAGTTCTCCTTGCATCAAAATCCTTGCATCAAAAATTGAGTCTTGAGTTCTCCTTGCATCAAAAAATTGAGTCTTGAGTTCTCCTTGCATCAAAAAATTGAGTCTTGAGTTCTCCTTGCATCAAAATCCTCTCCATTCATCAAAATCAAATTATAAATGAGCCCTTCCTTGCCCGGAAGAATGTTGTATCCAACAATATTCTAGTTCCGAGAAAAATTGAAAAAACTAAACCAGTTGTTTCATAATATTTTATATTTAAAATACATAAAACATACAATTCTTAAGAGTTTTAATTGAAAAGTCGTCTAGAAAGGCAATTAAATTAGAGTTTGTTACTAGAATTCACGCTGAATTTGTGGAATTATGTCGTATATGAACACTTTCACTTACAACGTTACTCCTCAAAACGTTTTTTTTTACTCTTCGTACCTTACAGAAAGTAACATGCTCTTCTAACATAAATGCACACATGTCATCGATGTTTTTGAGCTTAAAAAAGCAAAAAAAACGATATGAATAAATGAAACCATTTACGTTTTAGATACATGTCTTGAGGTCAACATACAACATTATTCCACAAAACTGTTTCAAAGGCTAAAAGAGGGTTAATAATATTTTTTCTGGACAAATTCTACTTTCCTGCATTCTTCGGCTTCTTGGCTTCGAAGACTTTCTAGTTGAAGCCATAAGACGTTTGTTTTCTCCATTTATTTATTTTTTTTTTTTTTTTTTCCTTTATTTTTCCCAAAATTTACATTTGATGCATACAATATTATAAAATAAAAAGAATAATGGGAACCCACTAAGGCGCAGCCTGTGCGTGGGTAATATAGTTGAATATATTTTATTATTGTACCTAGAAAGAACAAACAATGGGCATATAAAGCAAAAACATGATTAAAATTTGTCTAAACAGCTTTGCACAAAATGAGCATACATTAAGTGAAGTAGTGTAACAATAATGGTATAATGTAACAAATAAGTGCATAATATAACAATAATGGAATAGTGTAACAATAAGTGCATAATGTATTAATAAGTGTACTGTTTGTGAAAAAACAATAAAGTGATACAAATTAAGCAAACAATGTTTCAATATTTACATTGTCAAGCCACGACTTCAACTCTTTTATGTATTGCAGAAGTTTAGTTGTCACTTGAATATTTTTCGGTAAAAGATTGAAAGTACGAGGTCCAATGAAACTGCTGTGAGTTTGCATTTGTTTGGTATTCGTTTGGGGGGTATAAAAAACATTATTATTTCTAATGTTGATTCTATTTTCATTTTTTTCGAATTTGTTTTGGTTTTTAAAGATATATTTCATAGTTTGCAGTATAAATAGTTTACGGAGACTGAATAGTTTAGCTTCTTTGTATAGTGCATCTGTCGAAAATGTTGTGTTTCTATTGTACATAACTTTGATAATATAATTTTGAGTTATTTGTAAAGGTTTTATAAATACATCAAGCGCACCACCCCATCCTATTATTCCGTATATGAGTGAAGATTGCACCAGAGAAAAATAAATCATTTTTAATTTTTCAATATTAAGTACTTCTTTAAGTCTGTAAAATAAGTAAGTAAGGTATCTTAATTTAGAAACGGTATTATTAATTTGTGATTGCCAATTTAAATTTGTATCAATATAAATACCCAAATATTTGATTTTTTCAACTTTTCCAAGTTCAAAGCAAGAAGAGCATGTTACTTGATTACAGTTAGCATTGTGTATTCTAATTTTTAGGTTATTGGGGGGTTTGTTTTTACTGTTTTTATAAAAAGTTAGGTAAAAAGTTTTGCTGTAATTTAAGAAGAGTCTATTACTTTTTAGCCATGATGATACATATGCAATACATTTTGTTGCATTCAAAAAAGTTTCAAGCCAGGATTTTCCATTTACTATTATTGCTGTATCATCAGCGTAAGACACAATTTCACCAGGGATTACAACATTACATAAATCATTTATATATATTAGAAACAGAATTGGGCCGAGAACAGTTCCCTGTGGTACTCCGTTTTTTATCCTTGTTTCTGTACTATAAAAATTCCCTATTTTTGTTTTTTGTTTTCTGTCTTTAAGGT
Source organism: Glyphotaelius pellucidus (assembly GCA_936435175.1). Taxonomy (NCBI): domain Eukaryota; kingdom Metazoa; phylum Arthropoda; class Insecta; order Trichoptera; family Limnephilidae; genus Glyphotaelius; species Glyphotaelius pellucidus. The sequence continues at coordinate 17,828,654 of OW386552.1, forward strand.
AGTTAGTTAGAATTTTTAGTGTATCCTTTTTGAAACCTATTTGATTAATTTTTTTTATAAGTAGATTGTGATTTACCGTGTCAAAAGCTTTTCTCAAGTCTAAAAATATAGCTAAACTTTTTTTATTTTGATCAACAGATGTGTATAATTTTTTTGTCAGATCGAATATTGCATCTTCAGTGCTTAGTTTACTTCTGAAGCCATATTGATTTTGGGACAGAATTTTGTTTTGTTCTAGGTAATTCATTATTCTACTTTTGATACATTTTTCAAATATTTTTGAAAGATTTGAAACTAGGGAAATAGGTCTGTAATTGTCTAATATGAGCGTTTCACCCGATTTGTGTATTGGAATTATGGTGGAGATTTTAAATTGTTCTGGAAAATGTCCCTCTTTTAGGGATATATTAAAAATATGTTGTAATGGAGTTAAAATGTATTGTTTTATTTTTTTTAGTGTGTAGCCTGCTAAACCATCAATTCCTGTAGAATTGGTTGATTTTAGACCGTCAATGTGTTTTTCAATTTCATTTGTTGTGATGGGTGAAAAATATTCTAAGGTGTTAATTGAATCGAAAGTTGATACTAAATCTACGGGCGTTGTATTATCAATTTTACTAGAAGATTCAAGGACTTGATCTACTACATTTGTGAAGAAGTTGTTAAAGTTTTCTGCAATTGCTGATTTGTCAGTTATAATATTGTTATTTATTTTAATCTCATTTACATCAGTTGATGCTATTTTTTTTTTGTTCGTTATTTCGTTAATAATATTCCACGTTTTCTTAGTATCATTTTTTGCTTTATCAATTTGTTCACAATAGTATTTTTTTTTACAACTTCTTATTAATCTATTTAGTAAATTTCTGTACAATAAATATTTAGTTTTTATAAACGACATTGTTTTTACATTATTTTTTTGACAGGCTCTTTGATAATTTAACATCTCTCTGTATAGTTTATCTCTTTGTTTAATGGAGACTATTAGTCCTACAGTGATCCAAGGCTTAATTTTTTTATATTTTCTCTTAGAGATAACAATTTTACGCGTACTTTTCGAAATATAATCTTGTAGAGTTTTATAAAACAATTCTAATGCTGAATGTGGGTTAGCTATTGAAAGTATATTGTCCCATTTTTCTGAATGAAGTAGATTGTTTAATGTGACGTAATTAATATCATTTTTTTCAACAGTATCAGAATATTCTTTTGAATTCGCGGTTAAAATGTTGTGTCCGTAAAATGTTGGGTAGTGGTCAGTAATGTTTGTTTTTAGTGTTGAAGATGTAGTTATAACGTGTTTGTGTGTTTTGACAAATATGTGATCTAGAGTCGTGGAATTATTTAGATTTTCTCTTGTTGGGGAATTTATGTATGACTGATAACCTGCACATGACAAGCAATCTAAGTATTCATTAATGGAATTTGTTCTTTTATTATTTTCATTTATATTTATATTGATGTCACCAGCTAATATTGCAAAGTTGAAGTTATTTCTGTTAGTCAATTTTAAAAGCGAAGTAAGTTCGTTAGTAAAAAGAGACTCATTTAATGAAGGTGATCTATATATAGCTAAAAGCAAATAGTTACAGTTTTTGTGGTTAAATGTTATTTTGATTGCATTTGCTGTTTTAAAGTTTAAAATTTCGTAGGCAGTTACCTTGAGACAATTTTTTATAAATACGGTGATTCCATCGTGCCCAGTGTGTTTACATTCAGAAGAAATGGTAACATATCCTGGAATGTTGTAAGGAATTACCTCTTTCATCTGTGTTTCTGTTAAAACAACAACGCTAGGAGAAAAATCTAGGCTATCGAGTAAGATACAAAGTTCGTCAAAGTGTTTTCTTAAGCTTCTTATGTTCATATTAAGAACTGAAAAATGTATATCTTTAAAGTGATTATTTAGTTCTGTTGTATTTTGACAAATATAATTTTCATACAAAAAATTTTCATCAGCCATGTTTAAAGATAGAAGTTATTAGCTCGTATAATATGGTTACATAATCCTTTATTCCGATGGAATGTCTTCGGGCTGTCTTATATGGATGATTGGAGCTGTTTCATCCCTTCTCATCATTATATTTCCGTTTTTTATTCCCATAAATTAAATCATTGCACAACAAAAAATTCTTACCTTCGATTTTATAAGATCCACAAGTCTTCAATTATACATTATAAATATAATTCAAATATTTATGTATTTCACTTGCTCTAGCGCAGAATAAATTGGAGCTTTAACATTTTTGTAACCAAATGATATTTTATCAGAACTTTAGCACTCTTCCAGGAAGTACTTAATTTTATCAGTTAGTTATATTTCATTGCAGTGAATTAGATTTTTCAAAAATTTTATGATTGTGTAAGGAATATCTCCATCACGGTTGTTGCTACTTTGAGGCCACATATAATCACACATGAATAAAAAACAGGTTACGGTGCATAAAGTTTTATATTATTTAATAGTCTTCATGTACAAGCAGAGTAATATTACATTCGAAATTGTCATCATCTAGATCATCTCAAAATCAATTCATTATTATGCAAATATTTATTCTAAAATATAATGAATAGAACGCAAGGAGGCGAATAACCGACGCCCAACGTCATTTGCCCTTGAGTCGGGCGCCAGTCATAATTACATATGTTGTAAGCGGGCGCAGACGGGTGTGCCGCAGCAAGCACCCCCAACACCGCCCCCGCCCTAACCGTAGAACCCCCTTCCTCCAGTTCGAGTCTTGACCTAACTTTCCCATTAAACTAACACATCAAATGCCAGCATCAACAGCAAAACGTGTCCACTTCAATTAGAGCAGAATATGTGCTAGGAATTCAGCACACGTGTTTGTTTGTTTGCCGACGGCCGCGGGCGCGCCAGCTCTCCACGCTAACGTAGCGTAGGGTCGCGCAATAAACAATAAAGAACAGGAAGTGTATATTATCCTTAACAACATCACCTTCGGCACAAAACATACTGTAAGGGCCGACCGTGAACAAACGCGTCGACCCAAAAAATTATATCAAAATCTAATGAAAAATAAAGGCTCATCTAAATAGTGTTCTAAAAGCCAAACATCTTTTAGCAGTCTGAAAATATTCCGCTTTCCTCCGAGAAATGAATAAATCTAGTATAAACTGGGATACATGGTCTTAAGGAGAAATCAATACATCAGATTATATAAGGGGAAAATTTCCCATACACACCTCAACTAAATTTAAGGGCGTGTACTAGAGTTTAGCGTATGGATAGAATGCAAATCAAGTCGCCTTCCTGCAATACTAGAGCGAGGTCTCTGTAGAACTATGCCACCCCTCGAGTAAATAGATAATATGTAATCAAATTTATATATATATATGTGAACCAAAATCCTTTTTCATTATATAACTACAGCCACTGCTAGAGTGTAAATAAGATTCAATAATGCCATCTTTAATATTTTAATCCGTATAATATCTTTCTATGTTCTAGTCCTCCATATCGAAACAATACATTCTGAACTGTCCACATCCTCATCACCCACTAGGAATAATATAAAGTTAAAAAAAAACAACAAGTCAGCATCTTTCTTCTCTTCTGCCGCCTTCTCTGCCATTCTCTCAACAAACAATGTATAAATACTAACAGAGTCGTGTCCACTTAACATTATATGACTAATCCGTTATAATTATAATAGTCATGTCTGTTCGCTTGCACGAACAAACATTGGCAGTGAATAGTGTTGGTATGTAACTGTTACTGTACTGTTCCTGCGTCACTGAGGACTGACTGAGGCCACGTATTACAAGCAGTACTGTACTGTTTCTGCGCCGCCGTGGACTGAGGACTGACTGAGGCCACGTATAACAAGCATCTACGCACCTAACTCGGGTAACAAAATTCTTCTAGTAAAGCATCCAAATAATTAATTATCTCCATAAGTGGATACACGAAGCATGTCGAAATGCAAAATTTGCTATTATTATTATTATTATTTATTTATTTATTGAATCGGGCTGAGAATCCAGTGAAGCGATGTGAAGCAATCATTTGTATCGGTGGTCTGTTGGCTGAGACTTCAGGGAGCATCTTCTTCCTACCGAGACTGGCTGGGGGCTCTAGCAAGCACTGCTAGTGAGTCCACTTACTGTGCCAACCCTGAAACGTAACCACAAATACTGTTACACAAGTAACACTAATTTGTACTTAGATTGGAAAAACCACCAGCGATGGTCGTAACAAAGAGTACTAGAATAAATAAGACTTTTTTTTTAAATTCATTCAATTTCACCATGTCCGTTTTATTGCAATATGCCGTATCTCTAAAAAGTTAAATTACTTAAAACTTTTTTGGACATTTTGTTATTTTTATCGCAAATTAATAATAGTAACAATTTTAAATTTAGTGAAAGGTTAGATTGGCGTTCATTTAAAATATTTAAAAAAAAACAAACATATTTATCATTAATTACATAATATGTATACATTTACATATTTTTTTTAACTAAATTTTAAATGAAGGCTCGATCTAACCCTTCACCAAATTTAAAATTGTTACTATTATTAGTTTGCGAGGAAAATAACAGAATTTTAAGGTGTGACGTAATTTATGGATGGCCCCTAAAGACCACTTTTGCTCATGGATAAAATTTGATGCAATATTTTATTTTATTGAATCATTGTTTTTTAATAACGTGTCATTGTTCTTTTATAAAATAAGGGTTGTGCCAGTTTTGTTGATCATGTAGATTTGGCAGGTTATGGAAATTATGGAGGTAATGACAAATTTGAAAGTCATGTAGGTTTTGCAGGTTATGGAAGTTATATACAATTTGAAGGTCATGTAGGTTTTGCAGGTTATGAAGGTCATGTAGGTTATATAGGATTTGAAGATTATGTAGGTTTTACAGGTTATGAAGTTATTGAGGTCATGTAGGTTATGTAGGAATTGAAGGTCATGTAGGTTTCGCAGGTTATGGAAGTTGTGGAGGTCATGTAGGTTATGTAGGATTTGTTGGTCATGTAGGTTTAGTGCCATTGCAGGTTATGGAAGTTATGTACGTCATGTAATTTATGTAGGTTTTGTAGGTTTGTTTGTATGCAGGTTGTGGAGATCGTCAAGATAATGTAGAGTACAATAGGATTGATTGGTACCTGTGGTTTCTCCGGGGTGTGATGGTGTGGGGGTGCCTCCCAGGGGGGGGGCAGCTGGTTGGTGGCGATGTAGGGGTGGTGGTTCAGCCCTCCCGCTCCAAAGGCCTCCATCTGCAGCAACATACACATATCTTATTACATCACACGCTCAGCTAAGCACATCTTCATTGGGACTACATACTATACAATCTTACCGTCGATTACTCCCTTCTAACCTCTCCCTCTCTTTCTCATACTTAACAAGTAGTAGAAAGAGAGATTAAAACGGAATGCTCGGCGGAAGGTCCACAAAAGAAATACTAAACATCGAGCTATATTAGATCTGTGCATTTTTTGGTGACCAGAAAACTCAGAATCATGCAACTTCAACACCTTCTTTGAAAAGTCATTAAGTGATGAAAAAATAAAAATTGGTTAAATAGGTTACATCGGGTTAGTATATGGGCAATTTTTTTTTTCTTAACTTTTAATGACTTTTTAAAGGGGTATTGAAATTGCATGATTCTGACATGTCGTGGAACCAAATTTTCTATACTGCTGTGACCGGTAAATTAAATTGGGTGATGAATTTTAAACAAAAACCAGGAACGTACAACTAAATGCCGTAGGTTAAAGTTTGTTTGGTCACTTCATCTTTAGTTTTCATTGAAACAGACTTGAATATTGAGTCAAAAATGTTGCCATTTTGTTTCACGCCTCAGTAGTCATTAACTCGTCTCATGCCGTTCGATCACCGGTGATCAATCGACGCAAACCAAAATAATCACTAAAAAATAATTTTGTTATGCGATTTTAACCCTTATGTATAAAGAAAACGTGTGAAGAAGAAGGTCAGAATCGCTTGGGGCATTCTTGTTCATAAGGTATAAGATACCATGAACCCACCTAGAGCAGCGATATAATTTCTTTGAGATTGTTTATGACACGGCCTGCGAGGCTGCGCGTCGCCCGGCTGGACAAAATGGCGGCTGTGAAGTCTCGCGTCGCGGGCGACGAAATGATCGTAAAACGTATAAATTCATCGAATAAACGCAAGTAATATTGTTCTTATGTATAGTTTAGTATTCAAGGAATGTGTTTCAGTAAAGATTACATAAGATAGCATAAAAATTAACCTGCAAAATATTACGTAAAAGTCAAAACATCGCGAAATTTTTTCGTTTTTTCCGTGTTATTTGAAACGTAGTAAAAAGTATAAATTCATTGAATAAACGCAAGTAATATTGTTCTTATGTATAGTTTAGTATTCAAGGAATGTGTTTCAGTAAAAATTACATTAGATGGCATAAAATTAACCTGCAAAATAATACGTTAAAGTTGACGTTTTTTCGTTTTTTCCTGGCTCGTCAGGGGTTAACCCTCGACCCGTCGCTTGGTGTCTTTAAAAGCTCAGGTTTTACAGAAATGCTAATTATGTATATTTCGAATATTCCCACTGATTCCTTACTTTAGGTGGCTTCCTAAAAGGGACTATACTTGAAACTAGCGCCGCCGACATTCAGTCTGCGCATGTGCGTTGTGAGATGCAGACGTGTGTTTTGGTGTGAGGCTCAACAAAAATCAATAAAATACAATTAAAATCCAAGTTTATATGTTTTTTTCTTTGTATTTGTTGATATTTTTTTTGTAATAATAATAAGTCTGTATCAATCTCAAATATTTATAAGTTTGAAAGATATTGTTTAGATTTTTTTTTTAAATTTACTATTAAAAAAGTAAGATTCATCCTTGTTGATTTTTAAGCGTTTATATTGAAAATAAATATCTATTTTTGATTATTTCTTTTTATTTCACAATGCAGCCCCTATTACCTGACTATAAACAGTTAAAATAACACATAAAATTCTATAACAACAATTTTATCATATTTATTTTTGGGGTCCTTGGCGGCCCCGCACGACCCCTTGCGTTAAAAAAAAGATGCGACGGACGGAGGGTTAATATACTGTGTTGTTATTTTGTAAATTTAAAAAGAAAACTACGGTGGAATTCCACAAAGTACTAAGAATTGCAAAAAATAAACATTTTAATCCACAATAATTCTTCCCATAAAATTGACGTGGACAAAACTGGCATTTAGTGGCTATTTTCACAATTTGAAAACCTTGCTGAAATCAATCTGAAGAAATTGGTAGCAATGTATCTTGCTTTTAACTCCTCAGGCTCGGGCCTATTTTGTCAGAAGGTCAAAATATTTCCGCTTTAAAATAAAATCAAAATAAATGGAATATTTCTGAATTCATCTGAAAACTAGAACTGTTTTTGAAAGGTGATTTAATACACTTTCAAATTTTATAATTCAAAATAATTAAACATATAGTTTTATAAATATAAAAATTCACATTGCAAACATAAAAAAGTTTTAAAAATGGCTCACCTTACGTTTTGTCTAACCAAAATTACAGATAATGAAAAAAAAAATTAAAACACATATATTTTTTAGGCAAATGTATTATAAATGTTATCGTCAACTCACTTTCTTTTCATTTCATGTAAAAATAATTCATAAAAAAATTCCCACAGTTTCATAATTTTTTCAAATTGCAGTCGGAAACTTTTGTTTCACAAAGGTGTACATTTTGATTATTTTGTTGTTAACCTTTAGGTTTGGATATAAAGTGTGGTGTTATCTCTTTCTAACTGTTTGGATCAAATTTCTAATCATGATAGTAAGGGAGACAATGATTTCTGATGTGAATATTGAGTTGATATATGAGTTGTTCCAAAAACCGAACAAATTGGCCTGAGGGTCAATTCTTAGACCAATTGTTGAACACATTCGAAACAGTAGTGGCAGAAATGTGTTGTGATCGTAATAATTTGAAATTGACTAAATCAATAAGTTTTCTCAACTCACTTTTTAACAACCCGCAAGAAATCATTAAACTATTAGCAGTTGGATGGTTCACAACAATATTTAATTTAATCAATCGTAAAAAAAACTCTTACGTAGCTATTCGACTATGTCTCAGAGTAATCTCAGGCTAGGTTTCCATAGTTTCCACCGTCGAAGCATTTTGAGACTTTTTACCATTGCAGCACATAACCCCATATTGACGAACATTATATGCTCCCAGTCTAAATATTGTAATATCGATGTTCGTTTTAATAAACCTCGCAACCTCGCAAAAGTGGCCCAAAAATTTTATTGCCGTAAGCGCAGAATAAAGAAGATCACAAGAAATAAGAAGTGGGAGTATTTCGTAATCCAAAAGTCTGAGAGATCATTCGTTAAATTTCAAATAAAGAAATTCAGTTTTTCAGTACAAATTCAAAATCAAATGGAATGGCGAATACGATGTCAGGCAGTGTAAGAGAGACAGAGTACGCAATGTTGATTGGCTGTCTCGATCTAATAATCAAAAGGTACTAAGCCAATGGTGACATCGATTTCCATTGAAATCTACATGGAAGGAATTTCTATTTCAAGGTGTGTGCTATTATCTATTCGGTGGCCGTAAAGTACATTCATTGATAACAAAAATTGTCATTGGTAATTCGAATTAAAATTTTTACTTGGAGTATGAAGTGGAGCATGGAGCTGAGGATGGAGCGTATGAAGCGGAGAATGAAGCTGAGCATGGAGCGGAGCAGAAGCGGAGCTGGAGCAGGTATTTTGATGTCGAAGCGGAGCCGGAGCGGAGCAATTAAAAAATTGGCCTGCTCCAAATTCCTGAAACTAATGACGGAAGGCGTAACCACGATCTATGCATATATGAATGCCTTGAAAAGGAATCTTGAAAAGATGGAAATTTCTCTCAACTTTGGAGCGGCGCTTGCACTTTTTCTATTAGGTGTTTAAACCCTGTAATCATCAGCTATGGTGCAAGAGCAGGTCAAAAAGCAGTGTCGGATTTACCCATAAGCTAATGTAGGCACTGATTTCAAATATGCCTCATTTTACGAAGACTCCACTCTAGAAGGCCTTATTACTCCATGTATTTGTAGTAAACCCGTCAGCAGACTTCCTACTGAAAAAATATCTGCATATTCCATTACTAAGTTGCTACGGTTCTCTTGCAATCTTTCATAAAAAAAGTTAGTCGCCGTGTGTAACATGACGCACAAATGAGGACGTAAGAAGATGTGCATCGTGAAAATGTGTAGTGGTTTAGAGTTAAACAACGCATTTTCCCATTGATTCATTAAATATTTGAATTTTCGTGAGTGGTTTGAGCGACAACATATTGCAGGAGAGTATCGACTATATTAGTTCCCCGAGAGGACAGCGATGACGCACGACGCAACGCCGGAATCATTCTGTAGCCACTGTCAGTCGGAAATGGTAGGAAGATTAATTACCTGGTATCTATCCACATTCATGTCGTCGTAGGACTGGTGGTGCGGAGGCGGCTGTTGGTGCAGACGCGGCTGAGGGGGAGGAGGCTGATGCAGCAGAGGGGGTGGGCCCGGGAAGGCACCCCACTCGGCCTGGTCGCCCAGCTGGTTGGTGCCCAGCTGCTGCTTCCAGGCGCGCTCCGTGCCGATGGGTCGGGGCTTGCGGCCCGAGTCCTCCGGCCCGCCGTTGGCCTGGGGCGCCGGCGCGTCGTCAGGGCCCTGGAATCCGCCGAAGGAGGTCCAGCGGCCCAGACCGCCCATGCTGCCGGACATCTGGTTGCGAGCGGGCTGTGGATAACAACGCGCACTTTAGTTATGCCATATTGTAGAAGAATGTCATTGTGATTGTAAAAACTCTCAACACATATTTATTAAAAAAAAAAGTAACATTACATCAGTTACAAAGAATACTTGTAATAATGTTATAATTATAAATATCCCCATAATTAGTATGTATGGGGGGTGCATTATTTTTATTTATTACATTAACATTACTTTAGCATTTGGAAATTTCTGTTTCTAGAATAACTTGGATAGCTAATAGCTATTTATTGGCAATTACATTGAAAGTGTGATTTATGCATCAAAAATTAATAATGGAATTGAGTTACATTATTGTAATTTTAAATGTTTTTATTTTAACAAATTAGAAACATTAGAAACTTCAGAAATTAGAAATCTTAGAAATTAGAAATCTTAGAAATTAGAAAGAGTGTAAATATTAATTTAAATATTTTAAATAATCAAAAAATATTTTAAATGCCCCATTATTAAATTTGTTCCCTTTGTAAATTACGCCCTTTTACCCCTCTTCCCAATCCCACCTTTCCATTGACACCTTTAAGGGGGTATTCTAGTCTAGAAGCACGAATTCTAGGTGTTTTTTTCAGGTGCAATAAAAAAAAACAATAATATTTTTGTAGCCATTATTTTACCAAATATTTATTAAACATTAAAGAATACAGAAAAAAAAATGAAACAAAAAATATTAAAAATTTTAAAGTTACAGGGTGTTGAAGTGGAGGGTCTCAAAAATATGCCGCGCCCTGGTTGACACGATTGCAACCCTCCTAGTAATACGAAAAAAAGCGTAATGCCAGTGAAACGATGATAAGGGCCATTGGAGGTTATCCACCACATACCCGCCCTGGTATAAGTAACAGATGGTTACTCCTTCAGGGCTCTCGCAAGGACTCTAATTTTTTTGAAAGAACAAATCTAGACCTCCAGTGTCCCTGCATACGTTGTTAGTAAGCAGTATGCAAGTGCTTAGCGGGAAATAAAAGATACAATATGTGAGTATGATAAGATATAGACAAGACAATGGGACAGGTTGGTGATAGTCCACGAGGCGGCAAGCGCTGGGTGATTGCATCCAGCATATCCTACAAGCACCTGTATGGGAGGAAGACACAGTACACAAAAAATAAAGGCATGGCAAACGGGTGGAAGTCCTCTCCAATCGATTGGCAGTTCCAGCAAGAACACACAAGACAATGATAAGGGCCAGAGGGTAACTCACGCTCACTTGGTGGAACATGGGCGGTGGCTGGTGGTGCTTGGGCGGAGGGGTGGAGGGTGGGGGAGGCCTCTGGCTGTTGTAGGAGGACATGAGCAGTTGATGCAGAGCTCCGCTGGTCACGTTGTTGTCCACTCCCCCCACTCCGCTGCCATAGCCCGATGGGAACATGGCGTTCTGGAAACAATAATTCATCAGTTTGATTCTATGAAAAATATTATATTGATTTTATATAGTGAAAAATACACATTATAAACACTGAAAAATGTGTTTTTTTTTTTCAGACAATCAATATTTATTTTTGAAAGACGCATAATAATTTCAGAATTTTGATCTAAGTCAGAGGTGTAAAAATGCTAATAGAACAGTGAACATTCATCATAAAACTAAAACTTCTTTTTGTCTCCATCGATTTCTGTTATTTTCTGTTGCTTTATTGGACATGTAAAATTTATGATTTGGTGAAAATCAAAAGGTTAAGGCGATGCAATGCAAAGTAATGCAAAATCATTTGTTTTTGGTTTGAAAATTTAATCGCGCAGAAATAATATAGATGATGATTTAATTAAATACTGGGAGTAGAACACCTCAACCTTAGCTATAATTGAGACTTTTTTTAAACTCCCAACTATGTAAAAACAACCAATTCGGCAACGAAGTATATCCATGCAACTGGTGAATTGCAACAATAACGTTATAAAATATATATATATATATATTCTGTTAGCAGCATATTTAAATATTGCCACCTCACACATTTGGTTCGCTCATCCGCCGCCAGAGGTACTGCTAGCGCCTCTGGCGGCCAACTGGGAAACTACTCCAGCTACTGCGGTTGGTAAAGGAGGGAACTATTAACTCCCGCGGATTGGCAGGACTGGCGCAGAGCTACCAACAGAACGGACATTCAACGGCTGGGAAAATGGCGTGACGTAGTATTGACTATTACTGGAAGTTATTATTGTCATGTACGGTACATGACAATAATAACTGGAGACAATATATTTCATTCTAAATATTTAATTAGCGTTTTATTATTGCTAACAATACATAGATGTTTGTTTACCTGAGAGGAGTGTTGCATGAGGTTGTTCTGGGGTGGCTGACTGAAGTCAGGTGCTCTAGGATTCAGTCTGGAAGGGCCTCCGGGAAGGTTGGGGAAGCCTGAGAGGCCCCCGGTCGTCTCGTAAGCACCCCCCATTGACATGGAGACTTGTTGCTACAAGAATTTAAAAAAAAATCAGGATATTACGACTGAAATACAGTCAGAAAGGAATAATGATTGAATGTTGTTTGAAAATAACTACAACATGTATAAAAAATAATATATGATACCTTTACAAGATGTAAAACTGCAAAAGACTTTAAAAATATATGCTATGATTTGTAAAGCTAGTCTCACACGAGCGCTATACTCTCACAGTATATATGGGCTTGGCCTATTTCACCATATCACCGGGAATCTATGGCGAGCAAAATGGTGTGAAACAGGCCAAACCCACATACAGGTATTATGAGAGTATAGCACTTGTGTGAGCTAACATTAGGTGGGCTATTAAAATTGTTACTTCCAACAAACATTATCATCTGCAAATATACAAAAAAAATGTATAAGAAGTGGTTCTACCGACATATATATTATATACCGACATATAACATCCACTTCATTTTAAAACAAAAGTTCATAATACAAAACAAAAGTTCATAAAACATAAAACAAAAGTTCATAATAAAAGGGAGGGGAAGCAGGAGATTAAAATCATATTTCAGAAAAGAATAACTTGACAGTTATTATTTGCAGACCAATGTTTGAAAGAAATTTTCTAAAGAAGATAATTACTTTTCAGTGGATTGTCATGTTTTTCAGATTTTTACTGTAGCTCTCTCGAAAAAGAAATTAGGTTTGGTATTTATATAACCGAAAAGAAGAAAAAGCTGAGATAAGATAACTGAAAAGATTTCTTTTTGAATGAAGGGAGATCATTATTTGTTCTTGAAAAATAGATAGTAAAAACCATTTTCAGATTTAAAATTCCAATATTTCATTTTCTTCTAGAAAATTGCAAAAAAAAAAACTAACAAGACACTACTCCCCAGTGCTTAGAATTAATGACTTTTGCAATGTTATACCCAGTAAAGTTATCAAATTTACCGCAGTGGCGAGTAATGCTTTCTCCCCAGAAACTATTGTCAAGACTGATTGGTTTACAGCAAAATCAAGTCTCAACGATAGCTCCTGATGAAAAAGCAAGTTTCCTCCGTGAACATCTGCTGGCGGTGCTGTTCCGTACCAACGAGGTAGTGGTCTCCAGCGCAACAAGGAAATCTCACGACAGTCACACAGATGCGTTATTCTCTAAGGGCACTCAACAATAGCTCATGAAGAATCACATTAGAAAAACAATGCGTAACCATCACTGCGCTAATATTCTTAAATTATTTGGTATATGAAATTCCAATTCGACTTACAGACAACTTTGAAGTAATGAATCTTTTCTATAAATCGATATATTGGTGCAACCGCCATTAGCGCATTTTAAAATGGTTTTTTCTCTGACGAAGAGCGGTGATTGTATTATGCACAGAAATGGTTAACATTGGCGATTTAGAAAAAAAATTAAGAAGGGCAACTTACCATTAAATTATGAGTGTTTCTTGGTGCGTCAGACTGGTAACACGGCCCATTGCGAGCCATGTTCCCCATGTCCACAGATCCAATTCCATTTCCTGTGCAAAATAACAACACATAAGAAATAGTCACTCAAAACATTATAAAATATCATATCTGATGGGAAACCAATTACTCAACTGGTTGTGTAATTACAGAACAGACATCATCTAGTAAGTTGGGTAAGCGGCAATAAAGTTGCGGTTGGGTTGCCGGCAATTAAAAATATATATTTCCAATTTATATTCCAGAAGGGACACAACGCCGTAACCTAAAAAGCTTTTCAATTCAGTCATTAATTTTTGTTTATGTTTAGTGACAATACATTTTTTTTTTCAATTATTTCTGGCTTTCACCCTTCAGGGGCGTTCAAGATCATCATTTAAAATTACAGAGAAAGGAAAGGTGAATTTATATATTAATTTTATTCAAATGCGCAAATTTCAGAATTATATGGAAGATTGGAGTCGAGTTCAGACTTAGGTGAGATGTTGAATGGAGGGGAGGCAATTTTAGATAATGCTTGATAGGAGAGGATATTTATTTACAGAGAGACGGTAAAAAAATATGTGATCTAAAGTTCCCACATCTAGACCACAGAATGTACAATCTGTGGAGTCAAGGAAGTGAATTTTAAAAAGGTGAGAAGGAACAGAACAGAATCGATTCTCATTTGAATAAATGAGGAAATTTATTTTTTGGAAAAATGGGGGAATTGTTGAAACCACGGTTTTGATGGGATAGTCCTTTGCATTGAGGCCTAGGCAGACAATATTATAAACATAGATAAAACTTTTATATTCAGAATGGACATTTGTAGACCTATATGAATTTTCTTTTTTTTTTTATATTTAACAACAATATAATAGGGCTAAAAGTTGCCCTAACATGTTTATTGTAATGGGGTATATAGAATAAAACTTTTATATTAAGAATCAGTGTTTGTGGACGGATTTTATTTTAAGCCATTATTTTCGCTAGAGTTGGATTTTTCTTAACAGGACTTTTCTCATCAACTCTTCGCATAATATTTCCAAATCAAAGCATTAGTGTCAAACCCATCCTTGACATTGATATTTAGAAACAAACTAATAAGGTCCCACTTAAGAAGTTTTTTTTCTGGTTGTAAGAGAGAAATTATTATTATAATCATAAAAAGATGTTGGATTTACCGGCAGGCATTCTGATGGCCCCGATCGAGGGGGCTCCCTGTGCCAGACTGCCCAGGGACACGAGCCCCGCGCCCCGGATACCCCCGCCAGGAGGACCTGGAAGGAAATAATCTGAATTAATTGATAACAACTCTTTACAGATTAGTTGACCTATATACTAAGAATTAAGACATAAAATAGCAATACATATTATTGTAAATTTTTATCATAATTTAACTTGGTAAATAAAATATTTTCAGGCACGCAATTGGAATGCACATAATGAAGTTTATAATAGAAATGAGGGTTTCAGCAGAGCTCTTAGTGAGAGGATTCTACCGGTAATCCATTAAAAAAGGGATAAGAAACAAAATAAGGAAAATAAAAATAATTCAATTCCCAAGTAAAAAAAATTTAACCAAATTATGACAATTGCAGCATTAAATAATAGAATTTCAAATAAATTTGATAAGGGCATGTAAATTTACAGGAGGAAACCTTAAAAAAAAAATTTGCAGTTTTGCTATAAATTTTACCAAAAAATTGAGATTTTAAATGTGCATGCTTGTACAACATGGGAAATCCGGTGACCGGCCAACTCAGAATGAAACCAAATCAGAACCACCTCAGAAAGATCATAAAGAGTGATAATAAAAAAATATAAAAAATTGGTTAAATAGGTTACGTTAGGTTAGTATTAACAGCTATTTTTAAATTATTTTTTTCATATCTTTTAATGACTTTTCAAAGAGTTATTGAGTTGACTTGGTTCTGAGTTGGCATGGAACCGGGAAATACCAGTGCAGAAAACAATACAATAAAAAATTTACATGGTTAGGTTTGTTGTTGGTTAGTTATGTTCTGTCTACTTAGTTTAGTTTGTAGTAGAAGTTTATAGAAGATTAGTGTGTTTGACAAAAGGTGGTGGTTGATACACACCTGGTGGCAGGTCGGAGTACTGTCCCTGGTATGGGTTGGAGGGGTTGGAAGGGTTGGGCGGGCCCGGAGGACTGCTGCTGTGGGAGCTGGTGCGGGAGGAGTGCGACACGGGAGAGCACCCCGCCGTTCCTCTGTAGCCGGGAGCCTTGGAAGCGTCCACCTGGAATACAATGCACAACACACTTTTAACACATTTCTATTTAACCAGGCTACTTTGCTTGTTGCGGTACTAACTAAAGGGTAAACAGAAGACGGACCATCACTCAACTCTGTCTTGGCACAAACTCCTTGCTTCATTCACATTTATTCTGATAATTCTGTTATTCCGACTGTAGATACGACCCTATTTGATCCACTTGATTGTGTCATGTCTTCCTCGGGTGATTCTTTATGAGTCCCCGACTTCTTCCACAATTCACTTTCATGTCATATTTACGCCTTTCTTGGTTCATCTGCTTCCCACATGAAACATGGCACGCAAGGTTGGTTTTGTTTAGTTGCAAGGTAGGATTCTCAATCTCCCAACTGCTTGCACATTCCCAAAACTAATTGTGACCTTCCATTCTTGTCAACCAATCATTTAACATTACACCAATAACCTTAAAGATTGCTTCCCATAACGAATAACAATTGATGATCTGGAGCAATAACAACTTATGATGAAAATGGTAGTTTTGAGTAAAACACGTTAAAAGTTTTTTGAAATGCATAGTTTTCACTTTTAGCTATGTTCAAATTTTTATGCGTAGCTCCGTCCGTGCAAAACCTACAGAAGTAATATTTACACAGCAGATAAAGAAGGGATTGGAGATACCAAAAAAGTGATGGGAGCAAAAACAGCAATTGAATTATTTTGGATGTTTACCTGAATAGGAGGGTTAGGATTACTGTTTTGGGTATTATCAGTATTTTGGGTGTTTTCTCCTGAGCTTCCCCACATCATCCCTCTGGAGAAATTCTTGAATAGGGAATACTCAAAGGGTGCGGTCACACCACTGCCAATATTTCCCTGAAAGTTAATTAATAAGCACATTAATATCAATTCAATGAAATTCAAATACAAAATGTTGTATTGTACCAAAATGTCGAAGGCACTTCTTCCTGTTGTTTGTCCTCATCAAATTAAGGTGTTTAATCTTATCTCAAACAGTGTCTACTTAATATTGCACTAAAAGGCTCCAATTAAGAACTGAGCTTGAGTGATACCTTTTAACCTAACCTAACTTATTGCCAGTAGTTCTGTGAACAGTCGACCTCGCACCAAAAAATGATGTTTCTAATTTTCTCTTATTTAATAAATCAAAACCAAAATATCCTGACATCATAAGATTTGTAAGTAGGTACTTTTTCTTATCAGGCAATTTACCCTGAAGAGTGCTTTGTGAAGTAGGTACTTAAATATCTACCAACTTAATTTATTATAAACCATAAATGATACATATTTATTTTATTTCAAATAAAGAATTATAAAATTTTTCCAAAGAAATGCGGGGTTAATACATTCTGTTTGAGGGATTTTTACCCTCGGCACACTACGGAATTAGAGGTCACCGGAGCTCGACATTTCAAACAGGACTTGACTAGTCAATAATTTCATTGATTGCAAAGGGGAAGAATGTTTAACTCGTTACTTGCCGTTCGATCACCGGTGATCAATCGACGCAAACCAAAATAATCACTAAAAAATAATTTTGTTATGCGATTTTAACCCTTATGTATAAAGAAAACGTGTGAAGAAGAAGGTCAGAATCGCTTGGGGCATTCTTGTTCATAAGGTATAAGATACCATGAACCCACCTAGAGCAGCGATATAATTTCTTTGAGATTGTTTATGACACGGCCTGCGAGGCTGCGCGTCACCCGGCTGGACAAAATGGCGGCTGTGAAGTCTCGCGTCGCGGGCGACGAAATGATCGTAAAACGTATAAATTCATCGAATAAACGCAAGTAATATTGTTCTTATGTATAGTTTAGTATTCAAGGAATGTGTTTCAGTAAAGATTACATAAGATAGCATAAAAATTAACCTGCAAAATATTACGTAAAAGTCAAAACATCGCGAAATTTTTTCGTTTTTTCCGTGTTATTTGAAACGTAGTAAAAAGTATAAATTCATTGAATAAACGCAAGTAATATTGTTCTTATGTATAGTTTAGTATTCAAGGAATGTGTTTCAGTAAAAATTACATTAGATGGCATAAAATTAACCTGCAAAATAATACGTTAAAGTTGACGTTTTTTCGTTTTTTCCTGGCTCGTCAGGGGTTAATGCAAATACAGTCGTTAATTACTTGTACGCGGCATGCAGCATATTTTAACTCTAGAGCTTTCAGTCCATCGATGAAAAAATGTTAATTCATGACGAGAATTAATAAAAATGCAACATAAGAAAGTGGACAATATGAAACAGACTTACATGATTGGAAAACTGTGTGGAGGTGTTGATGGTGAGCGCAGTGTTGTGATGTCCCGCACTCAAGAGCTGCTGCATCAGCTGCTGCTCTTGCTGCTGGGCCGACGACTGTGGCGGCGGCAGCTGGTGCTGCTGCTGTTGTTGCTGCAAAAGCTGCTGTTGCTGTTGCTGAAGCTGCTCCTGTTGCTGTCTCTGCTGTTGCTGCTGTTGCTGCTGCTGTTGCTGTTGTTGCAATTGCTGCAGCTGGGGCAGTTGGGGCGGGGGCGCCGTGTGGATGGGCGCTGGTGGGGGTACGCTGATGGGAGTTTGGATCATGGGGGGCGTGGGAACTGGGCTGAAGGAGGTGATGGATTCTGGGGGCGGTTGGGAAACCGGTGGGGGTTGAGGAGCAGCCACAGGACTCTGGAAATTAAAGAAGCAATTTATTAGTTATTAAGTATACAGGATACAAATACCTAAAAATTTTATAATCTGAAAACGTTACTTAGGATCAGAATGCCTTAAACTCTTGTGCGCTGCTGTTGCCGATAGGCACAATTAAAAAAATCATTTGTCTGAGCTATTCTGGGGAAACTACTTATGGCAGAATACATACTATTTTTAAAACTATAATTAACTGGAAAGACGGTACAATTTACAAAAACATAATTTTACAAAGAAAAGTAAGTTATTACGAAAATAGAATTAGTTGGCGCACGGCGAAAATTTTACATTGGCACACCAATAGTGAAGCACAATTTAAAACAAACTTCACCTCAGTATGTACTTCAATGGAAGTATGTAGTGTCTTTAATGCCCCACTAATAAAACGGTGACCGGACAACTCGGAATGAAACCAACTCAGAACCATCACAGATAAGTCATTTAGAGTGATAAAAAAATATATATAAAAAATTGGTTAAATAGGTTATGTTAGGTTAGGGTTATCGGCTAATTTAAAATTATTTTTTTCAAAGCTTTAATGACTTTGTCTGTGTTGAGCTGACTTTATTCTCAGTTGGCATGGAACCAATAAGATAACATAATGTGAAGTTACAAGATATAAGTTGATAAGATATTTCAACGTGTTGCAAGGTTTTCTTGCGAGCACTAACCTTAAGGTAAAACCCCCACATAAGGTTCCTAAACACAAAGCTTTTTTTTAATTCCCTTGTAAGAGAGTTTTTCTTTACTACAGTTTTAAGTTCACTGTAATGGTACTGTTACATTAAACTAATAAAGTTTTTGAGAATGTAGAAGAAAAGCTCAAATTAGGGAAGTATCCCAACCTGATGAGCTTGCAACTGCGGGGGTGCCTTCCTCACCATATCCTCCATGACAGAGACAGGCAGTGCAGGGGCCGGAGGGGCGATGGGGGCAGGCGGGGGAGGGACAGAGGGCGCAGAGAGCACGGGGGGGTGGGGCGGCGGTGCCAGGCTCAGGGGCGGACTGCCGCTGCTACCGTTGCTGCTGCTGTTGGTGCTCACCCACTAGAAAAATAAATAGTAGGTTAAAATTTTTATATTGAACTGAAATTGCATTAGATACCAATGACAAATTTGATTGATTTAAAAAAATTGGTAAATTTTCGATCGCACTGGCCACGCTCAATACAAATATTTTTTAGAAAAAAACTTTAGATTCGCCTTAATGAGTATTAAAGACAACTTTCTGCATTCGGGGTGATGGAAAACAATGCACTTAAATTTTCAACTGCGTAAACCGAAATTTAGTTCCCGCACCGAATTTGCACGGCCATTCTGTCATTTTGTTCTGTTCATTCTGTTGGTATTCCTGATACTATATGCAAGTAGTTCGTATGAGTTCGTAGCCGACTTCATACGTAAATATGAGATGTGAGTATTATAAAGACAAATATAATTAATAATATTCACATACAGAATAGGTTCTAAGCAAGATTATTTTTACTTTAAAAAAAAAATTTTTACATTGAAAATTTTTTAAGTAAAAAAAAACGCGCGCGCGTTTTTTTTTTACTTAAAAAAAAAATTTTCAATGTAAAATTTTTTTTTTTAAAGTAAAAATAATCTTGCTTAGAACCTATTCTGTATTTGAATATTATTAATTATGTTTGTCTTTATAATTACGCACATATCATGTTTACGTATGAAGTCGGCTACGAACGACCCTGCTTATATTATCAGGAATACCAACAGAATGAACAGAACAAAATGACATATGGCCGTCCAAATTCGGAACGCGAACTAAATTTCGGTTTACGCAATTGAAAATTTAAGTGCATTGTTTTCCATCACCCCGAATGCAGAAAGTTGTCTTTATTAGTCATTAAGGCGAATCTAAAGTTTTTTTCTAAAACATATTTGTATTGAGCGTGGCCAGTGCGATCGAAAATTTACCAAAAAATTTAAGCATCAAATGAACTGAGTGCTTACATGTGAGAATAAGTAAGGTAAATGTTTCTTCCTTCATCAATTACAATAAAAACAATCTATTCAAAATAAAATAAAATATAATAATCAAGTGCAAAAAAAAAAAGAACGCAGGGTCGGATATCCATGTGGGCTCAGTAACAAAACACAAGTCTCTTGGTATGATAATTTATTTTATAAGTTATACAGAATCTCAGTTAATGTTTTTATACAGTCTGACATTTCTCTCACAAGCTGCTGACTGTCAAAAAAAACGAAAATCGAAACAAAAGAATTCAATTCGAATTCTGATGCATTTAGTTATTTTTAAAAAAAATGGAACCGTACGAAAGTAGGTACCTGTAAAGTACCTGTAACAAAGTTTGCAAGCAACAAACTACAATGCGTAGCTCGACTCGAGCCGTGACGGGTGCCATTGGCGTTTTTCCAGTGACGGGGTTTTGATCATTCTTCATGCTCGTATCAGTGTGTATGATAAACAGTTTCCAAAAGAATTAAATATTCAAGATCCGATAAATAGTAATAAACTTTTATAATTTGGGAGGTGAGTATGGGTACTGCCGCCCCGGGAACCATTTATTGGATAACCTCTGCCATAAGTAAAACCTCAAGTGGTTCGATACATTTGGTGACTTAGCAGGGATGCCCGGTTTCTTGAGGTGAGGTTTGTCTGGGTCCTGGCGGCAGATGCATCTGTCTACCTTCTGCGTGGTGGGCCGGATCGAGAGAGGCTGGTTGAGGGAGGCCTTTTGACCTCTCCCGCCAGACTCTCGACCCATCACCTTGCATCATCGCGCTTGAAGGACTTATTCATCTGTCACTCCTGGACACACTGACTCCCAGATTCCTATCCACCCCTCCCTCTTACCTTCTTCCTTCCCAGAACTTCCTCTCCTTCCTTCCATAAAAAGACCTTCCACACAGCATCTCCTAAGACGAAATAGGCCCTGAGGGATATTATTTTCCTCAGGGCCTCCTGTGAGGAGCCAACGTAAAAGAAAAACTAAAAAACAATTTATATAGCGAAAAAGTAGTAAATTAATACTACAAAGTAAATAGTTGGCTCCCACAAACAAAACTGATGAGTTTTATACGTATGAGGTAGAAAATGTTTGAATTGGTATTTATTGAAGAGATATGCTATTATAGCCATCTTATATCTTCTTTCCGTGCAGTAGAACACATCTATAACAATGTCTATTTTATGTCTCGGTAAGGTTTGTGGAGCAGCATCTGGAATCCTGCTGCCAGTGTCTACCATAATAAAAGCAAAAATGCTTAAAAATAAACCAACCGTTGAGTGTTGCTTAGAGGAGCGGTTGCTGGCTTCAGTGGCGGCAGCTGCAGACGCAGACAGCTTAGCCGCAAACGTTCCTTGCTGGGCCGGCTGCTGTTGGCTGCCCGCCTGTTGCTGTGAGGTGGTGGGCGTCAGCTGTTGCTGCTGTTGCTGTTGCTGCTGTTGCTGCTGCTGCTGTTGGCGGCCGGATGCCATGATGGCGGAGGTGTAGGACATGGTGGTCTTGGTGGAGCCGGCCTGCGGGGCGGGTGTGCTGCTCGGAGGAGGGGCCGTGGCTGATGCGGCTCGCTTCTCAGCTACAAAGATGAGAACTCATTTAATAATTGGTTAAAAGAGACAAAAATGTATGCAGTCTGAAATGAAAAGTCTACTTGAAACTGCAATCATCAAGATTTTTGTAAAACCTTCAGAAAAGGTTTCACCCACTTTTCGCTTTTGGAAGTTTTGTTTATTGAAGTTTTTTAACCTGTCGGGCTAATTTGTTCGTTTTTCGGAGCAACTCTTCTAGGAGACTCATAAAAATCGTTACTATCATAGTTAGAAATATGATATAAACGGTGTCGGAAAGAGAAAACAACTAAATATTTAAATATAAAAATTAATCACAAAAGAAGTAAAATGTAGACCTTCATGAAACCAAAGTTTCGGATCGCAATTTGAAAAAATGTATGAAACTTTAGGAATTTTTTATTAATTTTTACGTGGAACGGCAAAAAAGTGAGGTGACAATAAAGTTTATAATACATTTGTCTCATAAAATAAGTATGTGTTTTTATTTTTTTTTATTATCAGTAATTTTAATTAGAAAAATTGTAAGGTGAGCCAGTTTTAAGCTTTTTATGTTTGCATTAAAAAAACAGTGTTTAGTTTTCGGATACCATTCAGAAATATTTTGACTGTCTGACAAAACATGGTCAAGATCTGAGGGGTTACGTCAGTATTTCAATGCATATTTTTTAATTTCATACTTTCAGGGACCGAAAAAAACAAAACTGCATTAAAACTTCTTATGTATGGTTTCACTGTATAAATGGAACGAAATTCCAAATTAAGAAGAAAGGGGCTGGGAATAACTAGGCAGCCAAGATTTAGAGGATGTATAGTAGCTTGTGTCACTCTCATAGAGAGAAAAAAAATGGCCTTATTTTTCAACGCCCGGGATCTCAAAAGCTGCGTATGATCCGTAGCTATTCGAAAACGTAAAAATAAATGAAAATCACTGCTAAAATGACCAGAACTTTTGAAAAAAATAGATTTCGTGATTTGGAAAAAAAATAAAACAAAGGGTCCGTATTTTATATTTTGTACCAAACTTAATTTTTATTCCATAACTGCAGTACAAAAGACGCAAAAAAAATTTTTTTCAAACATATATGAAGTGTTTGTTAAAAATATGAAAGGGGAAAATAACACTTTTTCTGGATAAGATCAGTAAGTGTCGACTTACTTGAATTCATAAACTTTTTTTTTTTCATTTTTGTCAGCTATACGCGTTTTTTTAATAACAAACAAACTTTAAAGGTTAAATTATTGAAAAAAAAAAATTATTAATATAATCAAAAAAAATTTTTTTTTTTTTTTTTTTTATTTAGCGAGGTAATAATAACCATTTTAAAAAAAATAAATTTAAATGCAGTTCTCATTTTCTTTGTAAGACGCAACTTTTGAGACCCCGGGCGTTTCTGAATTCAAAAGTTGAAACAATTGACACACCCTAATGTACAGGCCCCTATCACCATTTTGGCTTTTCAGTTAGACAGTTGGAGATGGTTTGCAAAATCGCCATGTATTGTCTGGCTTCCATAGCCGGCTATCTTTGGCTGCATATTGCATTAGCTTGAATACATTATCAAGTAAATCTAAATATCATTTTGGCTGCGCAGCCTGGCTATGGGAGTTCAGTGTGTGCCCAGCCTAAAAATCATTGGATTGGTTTGTTGACTTAGAACTGCATATTTTATTCCTATTGCCCCAAAATACCCTGCATAAAATCTGTCATTCTGTGTCCCGTTCACACATTACATCTTCATATTTATCAACTGGAGGGACCACGCAAAATAAATAAATTTTCCTCGATTGCTTGAGGTTTCCAGATCATTTTTAAAATTTTTCGCCAACATTAAAAAAAATCATACCTTTGAATTTTAACAAGGAGACATAAAAACTTATTATAGTGCTATATAGCCAATGAATTCACCTGTATTTTACCGTTTATCTCATATCTGTAGGATTTATAAAAGAAAAAAATTTAAATTAGTAAAGTTTATAACCGCGCGAATCCTGCGTGTTTGTTACTTTGAAACTGTGAGAGGTACTTATTTGAGTCAACATAGAATATTTTTGATTTCTGTATGTTGTCTGTTGTATACTTGATAATGAAAGGTGCATGTCTACGGAAAAAGGTCTTAATTTTTACCGTAAACAGCTATCAGAAATTCTGCGTGAAAAAACATTTAAAATTAATAGTTGGCCATGTTGGAAATGTTTTAAATAATTACAATAAATGTTTAACGAATGGTAGGAAAATGTGGTCCAATTTTGGACCGCTATCAATCGCAGAAAAATAAGTGGTCCATTTTTCGACCATAATCGCTCCTCCAGTGGATAAAAACAATGTAGATAGATTTGTATTTATTTTGTTTTATAAAAATAAAATTCTTGTTACCTTGCGCAATCAGTCTTGGTGCCGTTGCCGCCCTCACTGTGTGGTGCGGCAGGGGAAAGTTTTGAAGGGGGGCCACGGCCTTGGGAGGTGCAACAGTAGGCGGTGGGTTGGGGCTCCCCACCACGGGCTTGGTGGCGGCTCCGGCCAGCGACAGGAGGCCGGGCACCTTCCCCGTAAGGTGGACGGGCAGTTTTGTCTTTGCGTTAACCTGGGAATAAAATTATTTTATAAGTAACTCGTTTGTATACTAGATGAGATCGTTTTAGAAGGTCGGGTCGTTGACTTATCGTACCCCAAGGCCGACTTATTTGTAATCAAGGAAATAATGTGGTAATAACAAATCATTGAGAAATCCATGGCCAATGGTGACTTATTTTCTATTTGTAGGCATGTCTTTGAATTTTAATTAATATTTAGTAGTGTATGCATGGTTGTAATTTTGATGCTTTATAACTGCAGACTTTAATCATCTTATATATAATCTTTAAGGTTATACAATTCGCTTGCTGAGGATTGGTTTATACTATGTCCAAAAAATTAAAATTAGTCATGGATGTAAACGTGGCCAATTTGGCGATGGTATGTTAAAGTAAAAGTACACAATTAAAGAGGTTACTCACAGACAGCGTATGAGACTTGTCCCACACTGAGGATGTAGCCACAAGGACAACGGGTTTGGAGGTGCGAGGGAGCATCTGCATGATGTCCACATCGGGATCCCGGATCATGGTGGCAATCAGGACATGCGCTTGCTTTGTTGCCTCAGCCGAGCCCCTGAAGTGATGAACACAAAATATCATTGATCACATCATGATATTAAAAACAACTGCAATTTAATTTGATAAAAAAGTTTGAAATTGGCGCAAAACTTAAATGCTTCTTTTTTTTAAAACAGCGATTTTAGAGTAACGTTTTTTGCCAGTCGATCCCACGATGCACGTAGTGTAAAGAGTTGGAATAAGAATTGTATTTGTGAATGAAGAAGTAGGACAAATAGCGTAATGGTTGGGTTTGTCATATTCGTGAAAGAAGTGGCTTGGATATCATTTTAGGCAAACGTTATTTATTTTGAAAAATTAGTCAAGCAGTCACTCACTTGATGGTGATAGTCCTCTCGCCCTGGCCCTTGCTCTGTTTCTCCACCTCAATGTGTGCGCCAGTGGCAGCGCGAATGGCGTTAATGTTGCTGCCCGCACGACCAATCACACGTGAAATAGCGTGCAGCGGAACCGACACCTTCTTGCACCTGGAGAACAACAAACAAACTGTTAGATGGGCTCATAAAGGTGAGGGAAACAAACCAAATAGCGGGAAGCCTCCCTTTCAATTATATTTCAATTATATTCAACAAATAAATCTGACAGTTTACAGGCAATTCGCATTGTACTAACACCAATCAGTCTTCAAAAATAAAATCTGCTAACGAATTTACTAATTGCTTGCTTCATAATAAACTTCATAATAGAATCCCATATTGTTTGCAGTGTACGGAAAGCGTATTTAATCACAGTTTAAAAAACAGTTTTTAGTTTTCGGTTATGTTCAGAAATGTTCTATTTATTTGGATTTTATCGTAAAGCAGAAATACACATAAGTTTTCCGACTTTCAGATAACGTCTTTAAAAAATATAATGGTTAATGTGCCAGAGGCCTGGGAGGTCAAATTTATCAACATTTTATTCACACCTGTTGAATCTTGACACAATTTAAAAACCTGCATTTTCTTTTATTTTCTAATATTCTGGTAGTTTTACTTTTCTACTTATTTTGTCTTGAGCTGTCGAAATCAACACAACCATAAATTCACTCTCTCTCACTATAAATTCCAAACCATTGGATTGAATACACTCACATATTACAACATAATTAAACAGTTACATTGAAATAATTCAATCAATAACAAAAGGTATTGCGATTCCAACCTCAATATCACACAAAATAATGTCAGAGAAGTCCTGGATCCATAAAATCAGAGTAAGAGGGGATCCTTAAAACCTATTCTGCAAGAATACTTGGAAGAATTTTAGTGACTCATAAATAATACATACTCATTCAGCTTTTCTCTCTTGTATGAGAAATATTGTGAGCCTGATTCTTACTTGTCTGTGGAAAATATTGAATGAAAACTATGTAATAAACAGTGAGATTCTTACCCTGGGTCAACGGAAGACACTTGGACACTGGACTTGCGAACCACCTCTTTCCAGCCTTCTTCTCTCTTTCCGCTCTGTTTGGGGAGCTGAACTCTTGTTGCGTTTACTATGTCATTCTCATAGCTGAAAGAACACAATTAGTTTTGTTAACACAAAGGGCAGTCATTTTGTAGATCAAATATTTATAAAAATACTGATCTTAAGGAAGAGTCTACTGTGACAAAATTTTTTTTTTTATTTCATTTTCTGAAAGTTGCATTTGTTAAGAATGCGCTCACCAAATGTTTTAAAGAAATTCATAAAATTGACAGAGATACAGCATTTTATGTGAAACCGTTTGAAACTGTTTGTATGTTGAATTATCCTTCAGCAAAACTTTGAACACGTATTTCTCGGAACCACTTTTTTCAACCTGGTTGACAGCATATTAAAAAAAACTTTACATCCGATTTACAAGCACCAAGTGTTTAACCGTTTAAAAATCCAGTCCCTATGCACTCAGGGATTTTTTTATAAAGAGCCTCCTTTTATTTATTTTTTTTATGAATAATGAAAATTTTCCAAAAAAAAATAGAAATAAAATTCGCTGGTTTGCCATTTTTTTACTAGGAGTTTCAATAAAAAAATTTCATTCATTGTTTGCTTGAAAATAATTACGAAAAATACACCCTTTTACCGCCCATGCGCAGTGGGCTTCCCCCTTAAAGAGGGAAACATGTCGGAAAGGATATGAAAATAAGTGTGGCTCAAGGAGTCTGAGGGTCAAGCCTTCTGACAACTTTCCTTTGGCTAGGTGGAATAAATTCCATTTGTCTGTAGACCTCATTCCACAGAAGAGAAATCTTAGCTTTTTGAAAACAATTTTTTTTTTAACTCTTAAGCTGCTTTATTAGTAGGTTTTGAGTTTTGGTATGTACTTACTGGTAGGAAACAATGTTTTGGCATTTCTTTCCCTTGCAATTGGGGGAAGTAAACAGGCTTTCATTTCCAGTTGCTTCAAAGTCTTCCCTGTCGGCCGGGTGTCTGCTAGACTCAAAGATGATGCCCTTCCGGTGCACGCCGAGGTTGCCCTTCAACTTGCTCATCTTCAGATCTTCCTCCTCTCTACTGGAACAAAGTTAAAATGGATTGAGTAAATAATTTTTGAAAAATTTTCACTGCATTTGCAGAATATTGTTAGGAAGAGAGAAAAAGCATAATTTCAAAAAAATTATGATGTTCATGCTGAGCCTTTGTTGTAGTTAAAACACCTGTATTCAACAGTATAAAACTTTTTGAAGGGTCTAATTAAAGTTTTTTTTGTATAAACCATCCATCAACATGGATTGTAAAATCATATGAATTTATACAGGATGTAACAGGACTTATCCGAGGGATTTTAACCAGCGATTCCTGAGCATAATTGGAGTAAAAAATTTACACGTCATTTTGGTGTCCGATGATATTTTTTTTCTATTAAAAACAAAAAATATGTTTTTCAATTACACCACGCTACTGTTCCCATCATTACGGGAACAGTACCCGTCAGGATGTGTTTGAGCGATACGCGCTGTTTTGTGTGGTAATGTGACGTTAGAACGAGGCGCAACGCTTATCCGCTAGTGTCCGCTAGGCTATAAATGCACTACTGCTTTTAACTAGTCAGTTGCGGCGAGTAATGCGTGAAAAATATTTTTAATGTTTTTAATCGAAAAAAATGTCATCGGAGAGCAAAATGACATTTACATTTTTTACTCCACATATGCTCAGGAATCGCTGGTTAAAATCCCTCCCCTCGGGTAAGTTCTGTTACACCCTGTATATTTGCCATTTTCAAGTTAATAAGTCAGGTACGCCTCATACATCATGTATGTCTGGTGATGTTAAAATAAGCTTATGGGTCCGAGTGGTTAATACATTTCAAAATATCAAAACAGACCATTATTGTAATTGACCCTAAAAAATATATGAAATGGGTGACTTACTTTTCTCTCTTTTCGCTCTTGTTTTCGGTCAAAGCCAACTCAGCGGCTAGCTTGACCAGTTTATCCGCCTGCTTGGCTCGCTTGTTGATGTCATCGACAGGTGCATATGTCACGGGCGCCACATTCTCCTTCTCCTGCTTGTTCACCTTGACGCTCTCCACCTGTGCACTCGTCAGCGCCACGGGTTTCTCCACCTTTATAAGACCCAACTTGGGTTTGATCACTTCTGGTTGTTTGATAGCAGAGGCGACAGGCGACGTTGTGACAGGTGAGATTGCTTTTTTCTTCTTCTTGTTCTTTGTCTTGTCCTGCGCCTTCACGTCGCTGGAGGAACAGGAACCTTGGGAGTTGGCATCGATGCCGGAGTCCCCTTCTTCCTTGTCATGGGGGGCGGGGGAGGGGGAGGGGTTGGCGGCCCCCTTGGCACCCACTCGGCTGACCACAGCTTCCTCCCGGTCACTGTCTTCTTCTTCCGCCTCGTTCTTCTCGCTGTATTCATTGACTTCGTTCTCCTCATGGAATTTGCGCTTTTCCTCCTGGGGGGAGAAAAAAAAATTATTAGGCTTCTGACTCTTTATTCGGGATTTTTTAAAACAATAACCGATTAACCTTACTAATAAACTGGGTGTAAATTTTACAAAATTAATAAAAACAGTAATTTTTTACAGCTTGGGCTTAAAAATCAATAAGCACTTTAACTATAACAAAAACATGACTAGAAACTACTAATGTAGAAAAGCCAGCACTTCAAAAATAATTAACTTTTCAATTGAGATATCTCTTTACAAATTGCATAATTTAACAAAAAATAGACTTACATTCAGGTTGACCTTCTTCTCTAGCTTCTTCTTCTTCTTTCTCTCCCGTCGGCGCGCGGCTGCCAATCTCTTGGTCTCCTCTCGGGATCTCTCCTGGTCCAGCTCCTCAAGGAGGATGGAGGCGTTCTTGTTGGCTCGCGCCGCCTGTGTCTCCTTGGCCGCACGGATGGCGCGCACGCATTCGTGGCACTTCTCCAGGAGCTCCTTATCCGACAGCGTGCAGATGTAACGGGTCATCTCCTGGTCAGATGGGAACTGCGTCACCACGCCCACCATCCACTTGACGGTCTTGACGTGGCCCTTCCGGAATGCGGCCATGAGACACGATACCTGAAAATTAACAAAAACAGTTAATATATATGTGAGTCCCAACTGTCCCCATAGGATAGGTTGTGAGGCTGAAGAGGGTGTAAAAGGGAAGGAGATGAAAGCAGGAAAGTTGGGAAGTATCTGGATATTCAGATCTAGTCACAAAACATGGCCACTTCACTTGTTTTACAGTTGACTACAAAAGCATTCCACGAAAATTATGTCTACCTTTGGTACATTCCAATGCGTAGGTCGTAGTGCTGAAATTTGGCATGTTTTTTTTGCATATTTTGTTATTTCTTCAACATAATGTTTTTAATTGTAGTCCTATTACTTAAATAAGGCCAAAATGTTTATGTGTTGCGTTTGTAAGAGAGATACCCATCTACGAATTCCATATTTTAAAAATTAGATAGTTTACCTTTCTGTTATCTTGAGAGTCGATGTCTGCCCCAGCATTGTAAAGCATCTCCACTACACTGAGGTGTCCTCCGTTAGCCGCTAACCAGAGGGGGGAATTTCCTTTCTTGTTCTTCACTTCAACTGCGGCACCCCTACAATAAATAGAAAAGAAGGCATGACTAATAAGAATTTTTATTTCAATGGAAATACCAAGATATTTTAATATAAGAGATATGCTACGACGGCCGCCCGACTGTACGGTCTAATGGTCATAGTTTGAATACGGAATATAGTTGATTTTTTTAAGGTGTGTGCAGTAGTATTGGTTAACAGTATAGTTTGAATATGAAAAAAATTTGTTCATTTAGTTGATTTAAGGTGTGCAGTAGTATTAGTTAACAGAAGCACAGTCCCACCCAGTAAAAACCGCCGACAGCACATCTCTTATATTTCAATATCTTTGGGAATAAATTTTCCACGAATCATTTGGCAGTAGACACCTAGAGTTCACACATTTCTGAAGTATTGAACATCAAGTTATCTGTGGGTTTCACTCTCTGCCATGTCAACGGGTTTGCTGCCTATTGGCAACCCAATTACAGGATTCATTAGGATATACCCGACCAGTGATTTGTGAGCTTACTTGGAGTAAAATATGAAAATTAAATTTTGGTCTCCAGTGAATTTTTCAATTTTAAACAAAACAAAAACTCTTGTCACTCAGCCCCAACCCTAAAAAAAAATTAACAGGTTGCTTGCCGATTGCGCGCCAAATTAAACTCTAAAAAAATATTTTTTGAAATGCGATTTTAAACCTTAATTATAAAGAAAACGTATGAAGGATAAGGTCAGAATCGCTTGGGGCATTCTTGTTCTTAAAGTATAGAATGCTTCGAACACATCTATGGAACCCGAATAATTTCTATGAATTCTTTATGGATCTCTGGCAAAGTTTTTTTCTGAGCATTTCACCTATCAGTTCGATTGCATCATTCTCGTAAGAAAGATCGTAAACATATGAACTCGTCAGATAAACGCAAGTAA
The DNA here is from genome assembly GCA_936435175.1 of Glyphotaelius pellucidus. Taxonomy (NCBI): domain Eukaryota; kingdom Metazoa; phylum Arthropoda; class Insecta; order Trichoptera; family Limnephilidae; genus Glyphotaelius; species Glyphotaelius pellucidus. The sequence continues at coordinate 17,859,855 of OW386552.1, forward strand.
TGTTGTTATTAGGCATAGTTTATTGTTCAAGGAATGTGTTTCGGTAAATATTACATAAGATAGCATAAAATAAACCCACAAAATATTACGTTAAAGTCAAAACTTTTCGAGTTTTCTCCAGAGGCACGGGACGAGTTAACTCGTTACTTGCCGTTCGATCACCGGTGATCAATCGACGCAAACCAAAATAATCACTAAAAAATAATTTTGTTATGCGATTTTAACCCTTATGTATAAAGAAAACGTGTGAAGAAGAAGGTCAGAATCGCTTGGGGCATTCTTGTTCATAAGGTATAAGATACCATGAACCCACCTAGAGCAGCGATATAATTTCTTTGAGATTGTTTATGACACGGCC